>JAWDGP010007407.1:237500-405000 GCA_033675545.1 Elysia crispata | reverse complement strand
GAAGTTGGGGTAGTGGTCAGGCATCGGGTAGTCGGAGAAGGCCATGAACTCTTTACTGGTGTTGATCACCGTTGACCGGTTGACCGAAGACTCGTCTGGCCATGTGGCTGGCTGTCAACATGGGAGGAGAAGTGAGGTGGAAAAATGAGTGGGGGGTTGAAATAGGAAGCTATTGATTATATAAATCACAAACACATCCTTAACTCTTCTGTCTAGAAAGTATCACTTTTGAAGACCACCAAACACTTTTGAAAGTCCTAATAAATTTATTATTATTCAATTCTCTCAGCTGACTTTGGTCTTATTTTATAGGAAATAATTGCTATTCTTGAATAGTCAAAGAACACAGGTTGTTTATGAAACAATATTTTGTATTTATCACAGGTTATAACTCAAAATGTGACAGAGTTTGACAACTTAAAAAGAGACAATAACCTTTTCCGAAAAATACCAGAGTCCACCTAGCACGTCCCTTCGCTCGAAGCAGACGACATCTGAGAAGCCGGCGTCTGCAAGGACTTTACAAGAAGTTATCCCTGACGAGCCGCCGCCAAGAACTGCTACTCTTCCCGACATTATGGCTTCTGTTGTAGGGCAATCTTGGGCTGGTAAAAATCAGATTTCCTCCGGGCCTGGCAATAAAGATAGAACGCAATATAAAATAAAGAGAATTTGCCGAAAAAAGAAATTGTTAAAATTATGTCTAATGACACATCGCTAAAGACTAATTAATAAAGAGATAAAGTAGAGAAATATTTTGAAAGTATACCACGTGACATACCACGAGAGATCTTTCCTAAATAATGAAAGACATGATTAAAAAAAAAAAATTAGTGATGTTAATTTGACCTAACACTGAGCTCGACACAGGGTTTTGCAGATCCGTGGGGGGTCAACTTTATTGCTCGCTATTTGAATCGCAAAATAAGAGAAAGATAAAACTTAGTTTACATTACATCTAGAAATTTGGGTCGAGTTACCTCTACATACAGTACAGGAAAACCGCGCATTCTCGTATTCTAGACCATTAAGTTTTATACTCTGGTTCATGTTCTAGTTACGTTTTTTTTTTTTTTTTAAAGTATTTAATACAGATTATATTTAATTAAACAACGAAAAACACAATTTCATAGTTCGTATATACCTATCTGTCTATTCATTTATTTTATCGTGATTAAGAACTTTCTTCGTTTTCTTCTCCTCTTCCACCTCCTCATCCTATTGATCATCATCATCATAATCATCTTAATCTTCATCTTTATCTTTCTTCTTCTTCTTCTTCTTCTTCTTTCTTCTTCTTCTTCTTCTTCTTCTTCTTCTTCTTCTTCTTCTTCTTCTTCTTCTTCTTCTTCTTCTTCTTCTTCTTCTTCTTCTTCTCCTACTCTTCCTTCTTCTCTTCCTCCTCCTCCTCTTCTTGATCAACATAATCATCATCATCATTCTTCTTTCTTTTCTTTTTTTTTTCTTCTACATTCTGGCCTTTATGTTGTTGTTGTTGTTGTTGTTGTTGTTGTTGTTGTTATTGTTTTTGTTGTTGTTGTTGTCATTGTTGTTCTTCCTATTGATATTATTATTATTAAAATTACTAATTTTTCGGTTTAACAAGATGATATCAGTAGATTACTTTCGACTGATTTTTTTTTTTTTTTTTTTTTTTTTGGGGGGGGGGGGGGGGGGGGGAGGGAAAGGGGGGTGTTATTTTTTTTCCTTTTGGTTAGTTTTTTTTTTTTTTTTATTTTGTTGTTTTTTTTGTATGTACTGGAGTTTGAAACTTTGCTTAATCTATATCTAATTTTATCTATTTTTTTTTGTATTGCATTTTGTGATTTTTATCACAGGTGCAGTCGCAAATTAGGAGAAAAAGACCTGACTCTAAACAATACGTGAACATTATTATAGGTACCTCTGACCCGTTTCAGTTGTTGCATCAAGTAGTGAACTTTACAATAACACCTAAAGCCCTCTATAGGTCGGGCTGCTTTACTTAGGTCGATTAAAGTGGCTTCTTAGTGTACTTGAGACGATCTTGTCCTTAGAAACAATAAATAAGGTTTGTTAGGGGGATTTTTTTTTAATTTTTTTTTTGCCTTGTGCCAGATTGTTGTTTCATTTACATACTATTATTTCTTCTTGTTTGTTATAAATATTTTTATTTGGCTATGGTAGGTTGGCTCTTTTAATTATATAGCACACTGGGCATGTTTTGTCATGGAAACGACCTGTAAAAAATATAATTCATCATTAAATTGATTTTTTTTTCTGCCTATTTCGCACCTCTTCAGCTCATCATTGATATAAAACGAGCCTGTAGATATAAGCACACAACAGGCAGGAGACAGAATTCAAAGATTAGTCCGTAAACGTGGGGGTTACCTAACGCGTACTTAGACCACAGATCTAGGGCCGCAGATACTTACAGCTGTCATGCTTTGCAACCACGTCAAACTTTCATATCAATCGACTGAGAGGAAATATACGCTTTGGACTAACTAATCTCATTCTCCATGCTATCAACATCGGCCATACTGGACAACAAAGTGTCCAAGACTTTGTTTTGCAGTCAACGATTCAACTGAGACTATTTTATGCACCTGATAACGTAACACGTGCAATCATCATCACGAGGTGCTGCGCCGGTTGGCGAATGTGACCAAGTCCCTCTAAGTTTCTCTGTCCTCACATTTCACACTCAGGTCGATCCCTTTACCTCCACCAGAACATCTTCCTAGCCCGTCCCAGGTCTTTTCTCGCTGTCTACCTCTCTCTGTCTTTTCGTTCAACTTTCCAGTTGTAAGGATGTGTTCCAAACTAGATTCTATATCTACGCGTGACAAGGCTAACAAACTGTGCTTGTTGTGTCCTGATTCTATCGAAATTTAGTTCTCTGTCAACACGGGCTGTAAAGGCCGAGAATGAGGACATAATGATGTTACTGTCTTTTAACAACGCATGGTTACGGGTTCTACCTAATGTATTGCTTGCCATCGCTCAGGTGCAAAATGGTTCCAAATGTAATAAAATATAAATAATCATTTAGATCAGTCATCCTCATATTATTGCACGTTTTATGTTGTGTTTCTTCCAAAGCAGACTGAGTACCACACCTTTTTGAGTCATGTGATGAGAAGAGAGAAACTAGAACATCACGTGAAAACTGGAATGATCGATGGAAAACGCAGCAGGGGAAACAGCGTGAAAAGATGTTGGATGAACTAACAAAGTGCCTACAAGTAGGACGAGGGACAAATGCACTAAAAGCGACGAGGTATAGTGTTACGTGAAAGGTTATGGTCGCCTACGCTAAAGAGCACGGCACCCGATGGATTGAATAACCCAATGTTGTACTTTCTCAGTTTGTTAAGAATCAGCAGTGATATCACACTTTTTCTACCTAAAGTTTCATGTTTTCTACGTATTGGCATGCATGTTTGTTATTGCTTTCATTTTGTTATATTTGGGTTCAAGGTTGCGAGACTCATCATTATCAAATCAGTGTTAAGCGTAACATCTCAAAAGGGTTAAATAAAGAACATCCACAAACTATGTACTTCGCCAATCTGTTTTTATAATCATTCTTTAAAACGCTTATTAAAAAGCTGTGAATTTCGCATTAAAAGCATAAAATGCGCTGACTTGCGGGAATTCTTAGCCGCGCAGTCATTTAAATCTACATGTTATTTTATATATTTAAAATGTCTGTAAATCGATTTGGATTGTACAAAATAAATTAACTATTCCTAATGACTTTTCCGTGAGGTTAGAACAGCGGTGAAAAATTCATATACATTTATTATTATTACCGTAGTTATTATTATTATTATTATTATTATTATTATTATTATTATTATTATTATTATTATTATTATTATTATTATTATTATTATTATTATAATTACTTTCTTCTGCGAACATATTCCAGAGCAGAAGTTGGGTAAAAAGGCTCTATATTGGTGATTCTAATGAAGAAACGAAAAAAAATGGATTAAAAATAAAACTAACAAAAACAAAAAGCAATCAAAGTAGAGCGCAATGTGTTGTTAATTTTTCATTTTTGTTGTATTGCGTGGTTTTCTGGTCTATAGCTAGCTGTCCATTCTTTCCTTTCTAAATCGTGAGATCGGTTCCGAAACCTAGCTTCTTCATGTGGAGTACTTGGTAAAAAGGCCTATTTTCAAGTCATTATTTTATTGCCTTATGTCATCCAGATGTTAAATGATTACTGAGATATAGAGGAGAGTAAAGATCTTGTCAGTGTTCTCGAGAAACGCTCTAAAAAAATTTAAAGACATAAAACGATTCCTTAGTTATAATGGCTTGAGATTAGAATGATTGGAAAGTTTTGAGCCGAAGTAATACGATTTGTTAGCTATTCCTGTTTTAAAAATCCTAAATCATAAATGCCTTTCAATACAACCTCTCAGGTGCGAATAAACAATGCAAGCCATCTTTACAATGGACATTTGGAAGGATCTTTAAATAGATTGGGGTCATTAAGAATTAAT
The DNA here is from genome assembly GCA_033675545.1 of Elysia crispata. Taxonomy (NCBI): domain Eukaryota; kingdom Metazoa; phylum Mollusca; class Gastropoda; family Plakobranchidae; genus Elysia; species Elysia crispata. Next base: position 400,498 of record JAWDGP010007407.1, on the reverse strand, counting down.
TAGATGAAAACCATCGATAGAAAATCACTTTACGTTAGATAAATGAAAAGCGTCATACAATACTGTAGTAGGATCAGTTCAACAGCGGAATTGACAGAAGAAGCAAGGCACGTTCTGGGCAATCCTTAAGCTGCCTTAAGCTGAGCAATGAAAATCAATGGTCATGCTGATTGAATTGTTGAGATTGGTTATGCGTTATGTATTATTGATGCTCAGTCACATCTTGTTTCCAGTGTAGCTGATTTCAGTTACCAGCATTATAACATCATACAGGTAATCTGGATCAACCACTATCTATTCATTGACAATAGAACTTTGAATCAACACGCAACTACTGTTTACGATGGGCTGTCTGTATTTTCTTAACCACTGTTTACGATGGGCTGTCTGCATGTTCTTAACCACTGTTTACAATGGGTTGTCTGTTCTTAACCACTGTTTACGATGGGTTGTCTGTATTTTCTTAATCACTGTTTACAATGGGTTGTCTGTTCTTAACCACTGTTTACGATGGGCTATCTGCATGTTCGTAACCATTGTTTACGATGGGTTGTCTGCATGTTTTTAACCACTGTTTACGATGGGTTGTCTGTATTTTCTTAACCACTGTTTACAATGGGTTGTCTGTTCTTAACCACTGTTTACGATGGGTTGTCTGTATTTTCTTAATCACTGTTTACAATGGGTTGTTTGTTCTTAACCACTGTTTACGATGAGTTGTCTGTATTTTTTTAACCACTGTTTACGATGGGCTATTAGCATGTTTTTAACCACTGTTTACGATGGGTTGTCTGTATTTTCTTAACCACTGTTTACAATGGGTTGTCTGTTCTTAACCACTGTTTACTATGGGTTGTCTGTTCTTAACCACTGTTTACTATGGGTTGTCTGTATTTTCTTAATCACTGTTTACGATGGGTTGTCTGTATTTTCTTATCCACTGTTTACAATGGGTTGTCTGTTCTTAACCACTGTTTACTATGGGTTGTCCGTACTTTCTTAATCACTGTTTTCAGTGCGTTGTCTGTTCTTAACCACTGTTTACTATGGGTTGTCTGTTCTTAACCACTGTTTACGATGGGTTGTCTGTATTTTCTTAATCACTGTTTACAATGGGTTGTCTGTTCTTAACCACTGTTTACGATGGGTTGTCTGTATTTTCTTTACCACTGTTTACGATGGGCTATCTGCATGTTCTTAACCACAGTTAGCGATGGGTTGTCTGTATGTTCTTAACCACTGTTTACGATGGGTTGTCTGTTCTTAACCACTGTTTACAATGGGCTGTCTACATGTTCTTAACTACTGTTTACGACGGGTTGTCTGTATGTTCTTAACCACTGTTTACAATGGGCTGTCTATATGTTCTTAACCACTGTTTACGATGGGCTGTCTGCGTGTTCTTAACCACAGTTAGCGATGGGTTGTCTGTATGTTCTTAACCACAGTTCGCGATGGGTTGTCTGTATGTTCTTAACCACAGTTAGCGAATGGTTGTCTGTATGTTCTTAACCACTGTTAGCGATGGGTTGTCTGTATGTTCTTAACCACAGTTAGCGATGGGTTGTCTATGTTCTTAACCACAGTTAGCGATGGGTTGTCTGTATGTCCTTAACCACAGTTAGCGATGGGTTGTCTATATGTTCTTAACCACAGTTAGCGATGGGTTGTCTGTATGTCTGTATGTAGTTAACCACTGCTGACAGTAGACCGACAACATCAACATCCAACCATAATTTACACTGGGCAAATACCCATACTACAAACAAGTTAAGCAATTGTTTAGAATGAACCAGATTAGCCATGAACAAATGCCCATGATAAAATAATTTTTTGAATTCTTAACCACTGTAGTCAATGGTCAGACTTGATCATATCACAAGCACTCTTTTCGATGGAGAGTCAATATGAATTATTAAACAATGCCTATACTGCCCTGTCTAGTTATAGTAGTGTTATCAACGAATAGAGTTGAAAGAAAACATTCAATATATATTCAATTTGTAATAATTTAGTTTATAGTTTATCGGAGTTTTAAAATAGTTCCAGTCTTGTGGCAAAAAACATTAATAAAACGTAAGTACATGCACTTACCTAGAACTTAAAACGTTGTGATAGAATTAAAATTTTAGTTCCATACCAACACACACAAATCTGACCGATCAGGAAACCTGGCTTTTCTTTGTGGCCTAAGAGGAACTGTTGACATTGCACATGCGCGATAAGACCTAGATCTAGATTATATAAGTCTACATGTAGATTTAGATCAAGGCTAGTTTAACTGTTTATAGTATGACCGGGTCAGAATCTCACTTGCTGCTGTGGCAGTTTAGAGACACGGCCTTTATTATCATCAGTCTGTAACAATCATGAACATTTCATAAGTCATACGCCCGGATATGAACTGAAGTACAGCCAAGATAAGGTTAAAGCATGTTTCTGTGTAAATATGTGTATTATACTGTCTTTTTATATGAATGCTTTGTTGTTTATTGCTTGTCTGATGGGAAGATTTTTTTTTTTTTACTTATCGATAATGACGTGACTTTTCAATGATTTGAGTTAGGCGCCCGCTTTGCGTGTTGTATAATATTTTAATCTTGAGCTTAAATTAATTTCCATGTGCGAAATTAAATAGATGGCTTCATAGACGTGAAAGAAAAAAAAATCCACTTTCGCAACCCTAAACCACAATAAATCAAACTCGGAAGGATGGCGTTTGTTTGTAAATAAAGTCAATGAGTACTTAGCCATTTTGTAAAAACTCAAATCCTTTAAAAGGAACTCAAAATATTTTTGAAAAGTACAGAGTAAGTTCATTTTCAATACTGCTTGTGTGAGGAAAAAGTAGATCAAAGATAGGGTGTGAAAAGATATTAGTATCGAAAAACTACTGTGGTGCAATAATGGCAGTTAAGTAACTGTTACATTCACTCCGCAACTAAGGATAAGGACTCTAGGCTCAAGGCTAGGTCGTGTCCAAATGAAGGGTACCTAGAAACTTCATTGGACTAATCAGAATTGTTAACTAATCATGGCGAAATCGCAATCTATTAAGAGATCACTTTTTAAGCTTATTATCGTGTCAGTACAGAAAGATGAGCAACTTTTTTAATACAGCAAGGCTGTACGTGTCTAGGCACTTTCAATTAGTACCCATATAGTCTTATAATAAGCCTTTTAGCATGATCTTTAAATGGACTGGGAAAGTAAAGAATTTCTATTCTTTTTCCTTTCTTATATTGATCATAAGATGTACCGGTTTTCCCTTTATCATTTAGTTGCGGAAAAAAAAAAACAAAAACAAAAAAATCTTTTGGCGCGTTTGTTTATGTGTGGTAGTTTGGCATGCGCTTTTGTAAGATCGTTTTAAAAGATTAATTTTTAAAATTTTTTTTTAATTCACTCCCCCAGCCCCGACCCCGGAACCTTATTTCTTCCAGTTTTGTGTGTGTGTGTGTGTATATTGTGAGTGTCCAAAGCTTGTGTTCTGAATGATCAATATAGACACGGTGTATGGCTCTTTGTGGCTCATCTCTATATGATGATATTCCATTTATCACTTGAGATAAAGCTATCTAAATGTGTCAACTGTTTCAGGTTCATCATTATGTTGCATTCATGAAACAGCTAGTTCCGGTGATTCCCTTTAACTCTTTTTACTTATCAGTTCCAGCCCTTTATTTCTGCTTCGTTCTGCAACCAGTATCATCTATCTAGACAGATAGTACTGTCTTCAACGATATTTATTATTTAGCAAGTTTTCTGTTTTCTGGGATAAGATTAGTTCCGCGTCCTCAGCATATCTCGGGCTGTTTACATTATGTCGACCTATTTGTTATGGTCAACATTGTGTCGACCTATTTTTTATGGTCAACAATGTCATTGTGTCGACCTATTTTAACTCGAGGTTGACTATCTCTCTGTGTTTCGCATTAATACTTGACCGGAAGGGGAAATAGCGCCTGGAGATGCAGTACAAGCCCTGTCTGAGACTGGCTTTATGCTCTGAAATGTGCTGGTTTCCCCATTAACTCGCTTTGGTTGTACTGCTTTGAATTCACATTACAGAATTTTATTTATTTTTTTTTTTTTTAAAAAGAAGAAACATTGTCTGTCTCATAGTAGACGTTTGGCTCTTAAGGCAGCAGATCGAGGGTTCGAACTCTGAGCGACGTTGCATTTTTGGCTTTGTTTTTTTTATATATTATTATTTGTACACATTATTTCCCTCATACTAAAGTGTTAAATAAGTAATCAGAGCAAGACAGTAAAAGATTCTAAGCTCAATTTAGTAACAGAGTCACGGCCAGTCGCGGCAACTTAGCAATGCTCTTTAATCATGTTAGAGGAAAAGCGTAAAATACCACGCTCATTTTTTTTTCACTTCAAGTCTTACAAGCCCTTTCTTTAACTGTGTTAGTTGTAGAAATATCTCAGTATGGCCTACAATTTTAAAAGCCTTGTAAAATGATTGTATTTGTGATTCATTTTTTATTCAAAACCATATCACCTTATCTTTGCTATATTGTGAATGTGTGTATGTGTGTATGTGTTTGTGTGTGTTTAATCGTTAAATTATCATGCCATTGTTGGTCTTTTGGCCTATAACACTATGTGATTCACTTAAAGCGATCATGTTTGTTTCTTTATTGTTTTGTTGTTGTTTTTTTCATTTATGCAGTTTTATGCCAGTTGAGTGCACATATAAATGTTCATTTTTCTTTTTAAATCTATGTTTTTTTTTGTTTTTTTTTTTCAGTGAGTTCACGTGTAGGATGCCGTAGTACAGGCCAGGCACCCGAATTCTATTACTGCTCACTCCCTTACAACGCGAATTATCTGGGTGAATAGGAACGACATAAGGGACTTAGAAATATTCTGCTTTGAATAGTACATCCCAGCTTCAACGCAGGGCTTTTCTCAAAAATAAATTGCGCTGTATCTTAACAGTGTAGAAATTGGATGGAACTGGATTCACTTTAACTGTTGGTATAATCGTGTATTTCTTAAACAGACTGATCTTTTTTCACATCATCGTAAGGTGGAGAAATGTTATTTACGGGACGTGACTCCTAAAATTTTGTTTTTTTCTTGACTAATACACGAGTTATTTTTCTTTAAATCTTATGCTGTATTTTTTTAAATCTAAATTACTTCTCTTTTTGTGACGCTATGTTCCGATGCATAATTGATAGAAGTCATAATTCTAACCTGTTATTTGCGTGACATCTTTTGATTTACCCTTCTATTAGGCACAACCTTCTTCTTGTAAAACATCATCCTAGTATCCCGGTATTCATTTTTGATACAATAGAAGAGGTATGGCTGAGGTGCTATCTTGTCTAGTCTTGAATTTGCAAGGCGGTGAGTGTCGAAAAAGAATATTTAACTTATTTTGTAAAATCCAAATCTAATACAATATCCTTTTAAACATGCATTAGGCCTACCATGCAAATTGAAATAAACGCGACGCTATTCATTTTTGCAAGGCAGTGCATGCAATTTTAAGCCTTCTAATAGGCGTTTTAAATGATTTTGAAACAGATTTAGAAAGTATAGAATAAGCTGATTACAATCTATGATTACAGGTTTAATCATCGTTGACAGAATTTTTACACTTGGGTCCAGACTTAGTCCTACATATATTGGCCTTAGTCTTCATCTTTCAGTAGTCAGTCGCAAATTAGATTTACTTTTGTTCTACTTCTTTTATCTGTCTATTTCATTTTAGTCACCTGTCCCTAAGTCTAGCTTAATGTATCCTTGCTGATTATATTGAATGGCTTCCTTCACCCTATCACTAAAAGTTTATATCATGTGGTTACGGTATAGTTGGCGATAGCCTATTATTATAGCGGTACTAGTAAGTTTCTTTTTAATGTTTCTTTGTCGCTTCTCTCTCTCTCTCTCTCTCTCTCTCTCTATATATATATATATATATATATATATATATATATATATATATATATATATATATGTGTGTGTGTGTGTGTATGTGTGGCTAGAGCGAGTGTGCACTGTTTCCATAAGTTGTATACCTTTAGTTATTCTTTCAGCCAATGTCTATGTTTCTAGAAATTATTTTTTTTTTATTTTTCAGTGTCGAACAGTTCACATAAACAATATTTCCTAGATCCACATTTTAGTTTATTCCCAGAATGATGGGTTAATCAATTTTTTTTTTTTTAATTTTTAGGAAACCTCAATATGTTCGATCCTTCGCCTTTATAGTTCTCTTATCGCACGATTGCAAATGGTCTTCTTAATATTGGATGGATCGGTAAATACTCTATCGATAGAGTTGATCCGTTTCATTTAAAAAGACAGACACAAAGCAAAAATGATAATTTAAAGGAAATTATGAAACACATTCAGAAATTTATTTTTCCGCTCGCAAAATAAGCAAATTGAGAAAAACGTCGATTTTTTTTCCCACCGTATTCGCTCATCTATGTTTCGTGTACATCTAAGGTCTCAAAGGAAATAGGCACACAACTTTATAATTACGGGACAAAAAAGAAATAACAAAACTATTATCAATTCAACACTTAAATGTTTCACTTCGTAAGCTTCGTCAGTATTATTACAAAATCGTGCTTTCCGTTCAACATTCAACCCAAGGAGAACTTATACACATTTTATGATTTCCTTTCTTACCAAAATTTCACACAAATGTACATTCTTGCAGACGTAAAACTAACTCTCTCTCTCTCTCTCTCTCTCTCTCTCTCTCTCTCTCTCTCTCTCTCTCTCTCTCTCTCTCTCTCTCTCTCTCTCTCTCTCTCTCTCTCTCTCTCTCTCTCAAAGTGAAATGTTTAAATAGTGAATTGATAATAGCTTCGTTATTTCATTTTTTTTTGTCCCGAAATTATAAAGTTGTGTGCCAGCTTTCTTTTAGAACCTGTACTATACTATTTATAGACATACGCTTGGATCCTTTATAATTACCAAGTTATCCTCCAAGTGTGTTTTTGCTTTCTATTTGGATCGCATGCATCTAAGCATACAAGCCTTGATTCTGATAAATAAATGAAGTTTTGATTGATAAAACTTCTAATTTTTTTTTTAAAGTGAGAAACCCTACTGTCAATCTAAAATTTAAAATCTAAATACTGAAAAAAGATTTCACCAACCACAATTTATATTTTTTAAAACAAATTTCTTTAAATGGGTTGGTTTCCGGTGAAGCTAGCTCTTCTCTTGAAGAGATAAGATATGCTCAGGCTATGACCAAAACAATCGGCATCTCATTAGCTCATTGGAAGCTTCTTAAAATCTAGCTCTCCTTGAGAACCCAGCCTACCGAATAGTTCAATTATACGCATCTCAGGCATATCTTGCACTACATTAGATAGTATTTTACACGTGTGTCCATTAGAAATTGATACTATAATTTTGATTACTGAGAACGTTTTATTTGCAACGGCAAAGCCTGCAAAACAGCAGTCGGATAGCAGACAGGTCACTGTCATGTGACTCATCGCAAGAGCGGCTTTCAATGTAAGTCAGCTAGAACTAGATCTAGATCTAGAATCTAGGGAATTTCCACATCTTGTTCTAGATGTAAATTAGATCTAAAATCTAAATTATTTCAACCGCATGCCAAAATCTACTACAGATCTAGATTCTAGAACTCCAGATTTTTATATCGAGGTTCTAGATCTATGAGCATGAAGCCCTGTTTTTAGTCTCTAGATTGGTTTAGAGAAATGTGAGATCAAAGAATAGAATCATCTTGATAGATTCAGATCTGGATTTTAGTTCTATAGGGCCCCCTATTATCAAGATTTGAATCTAGTATCTAGATCTAAATCTATGTTACAGTTACCAGGCTTTTTCACCTTCGAATGGATTTTAAATAATTTTGTATCAGTTACGCATACAGCATAGTTAAAATCAAATAATGGGACAAAAGAATAGTGTATAAAAATTCGATTTGGTTCTATATCAAACCCTGAGACTCAACGATACATAGGGCCTAGTTTTATTTGAAAGAAGCATGCTAAGGTATTGAAAGAAGCTGAGGTAGCAGATGAAAAGGTACTGAACGTAGATCTAGATATTATCAAATAATTAAGATAAGATCAATTTATCAGTCTTTAATGATTGATTTAAAACTAAAATTAGAAATCATAGAAGAAATCAAGGTTTATAGGCTTACCTATATTATAATGAATAGGTTTATTTTTGCATTATTAATACATTTTTTCTATCACAGTATCAGTATTACTCAGTCCCACATTCTAATGGAATGAACCAATTTTTGCCAGGTTAATTCTCTTTTCAGTATATGTAGGTAAAAATGTGCAGGCTTATATAAATACCATAGGTATTTAATTAGCCCCACAGCTTATCATTTTGAAAATGATGATTTTCTGACATAAAACTGTGAAATCTTTAACCTAAGCTGACAGAGTTCTTTACTTTTTTAAGATTTAGGTGTGTAGTGTCTTATCACTATGTCAGGAAAGCTGATAGCTATTGATTTCTTTCATTTCATTTATATCATGATTCATTAGCGGTTGTTTGTAAGACCTTAAAATTTTTTATTATCATGTACAAAATACATAAAAATTAGTATAATGTGGGTTAGAGTATAAAAAGAGACTGCTTTTAATTCATATGCAAGTAAACACATACACTCACTCCCTAAATACATATTTTGCTGCCAGTTAGAGTTAGTTATACTCAATTTTCCATGAAGGGATGTATACCCATATAGCTTGTCATTACAATTTCACAAATGCCTCGTAGTTCTTTCTGCTCTATTGTTATGATGTATAGGAATTTGTATATATATATAATCTTGAGGACACACATTTTTTTTTTACTAAGTTATGTGCTGCTCATGTATACTACTATAAATTCGCATTAAATCTTATCTTACAGTAAGAATTTTATTTTTGATATGAGAGTATGAAAAATGAACTGAAAAAAAAAAAAAGATTTGAGACAACGTGGTAGAAAAAACAAACAAAAACCAAAAAAAAAACCAAAACAATTACTGATCCCGAAATTGGTATGCACATGAAAACTTTGATATTCGAGTTATTTGTAAATTCTGCACTAATTTTAAATTGTAGTTTAAATATTTTTTTTCATTAAAAAGGGTAATTTATATTTTTTTAAGAGGAAAAAAGATTGTGGTATTAAAAATAAATTAATCATGATATATACTTTGAGTAAACAGTAACTATATTTAAGGTTGTTTTACTCCGTACAAGTTTTAGCTCTCATACCCTTGTATCATTAAGAACATACACATTTTCAATATACTTATTGGAATTATAATGCATTTGGATCCCCTTTTTTAACAGTTGCCAGATTGATCTGCAAACTCTGTCAAAGCTGTTGTGTATTTGTCAAGAAGAAGCATCTGAGATCAAAAAGCAACTTCAGTTTTAGAAAACTATTTGCCCAGACCTGTAAGTATGTACATATGTATGTTATGGTGAAGATGTACTCTTTATAAAGATCAATCATACATTGCTAATATAACTTCTGGTATGGAACTGATTTTACTGTTAGGCGAAACAAATATTTTCCTTTCCAGATACATAATTTCAAGATAAATATTTAAATGGAGCCTTTGCAATAGTTTGAGTATTTCCTGAAGTGAAATGAAAGTTATTATAATTTCAGAATGTGGGAATGTGAACATGTGATGTCTGTCACTAAGGAAGTGAAGAAAACAACATATTAACAAAGAACAAAAACAAACAAAAAAACTAAAACACTCCAATAAAACAGCAGCATATTGATAATTATAATAAATATATAATAATAATAATAATAATAATAATAATAATAATAATAATAATAATAATAATAATAATAATAATAATAATAATAATAATAATAATAATAATAATAATAATAATAATAATAATAATAATAATTATACTGAGAAATCAACAATCGCAGCAATAGCAACACTAATAGTTTAGATTAAGATGAATGCATATTGAAAAGTTTAAACTTATGTTTATCCAATTATATATGTCATTAATTAATTGTAATTGCTAGATGGAAGAAGAATTTTACAGGGTCAAAGAAATTTTTAGTAACAAGTCTTACTGCGTTAGCATTTACAATGCTGGGGTCCGATTATATCCACAGTCTGGGTTTTTATATTTGTATCTCTGTCTGTTGCTCTCTCTGTCTGCGCCTATTCCCTCTTTTCCATCCCATCCTTTCCCCCTATTTCTCTCTTTATATATATATATCAGTCAGTTGGTCTCTGTTTCATTCATCCCCTGTCCCCCCTTCCCTCCCCTCCCCCTCTTATCTCTTCCTCTGTCTCTCTCTCTCTCTCTCTCTCTCTCTCTCTCTCTCTCTCTCTCTCTCTCTCTCTCTCTCTCTCTCTCTCTCTCTCTTTCTTTTCATTTCTGTAGCCTGTCATGTAAATCTGAAATGATAAGGTGATATATTTTGTTACTTGGATGTGTGGGATTTCAACCTTTCAATTTTTTTGTTGTTTCATTTTGAAAATAGGTTACACAGGACCAATATCAAACTGTTGATCTTTTCCACTTTTTTTGTGTGTTAATGTAGCCCCTTTATCTTCCATTTCATCGCAAGAGAGATTCCCTTCTAATTTGGAATTCACTGCCAATGTTATGTTAACTCTTAAATATTTTTACTTTAGATAATTAAATTCCATCCCTGTTTTCAAATTGATCCTGACTTCGTAAGAGTAAAAAATGAACATGCTCATTATTATCTTCAGAATTAGATGTGCTTGAAAGTAACTGGTTCCTGAGATCCATTATTACAATTCATTTATTTATTTATTTTTTTTAATTTAATTTTTTTTTTGAATCTCAAAAGTGTTACGATTAGAAAGTCCCATCTCAATTCAGTGGGTTGTACTGGCACTAGCAGGGAACAATATGGTCTTGAGTCCAAAATCTTAGATTTAGACTCTGAACTGCATTGTTTTGGAGCAGTGATACATATAATTAAATTCTCTTGGTGGCTTTAATTGTGGGATTTTTTTTTGCTTCCAGGGCAAAATGTTAGGAGTTCAAATCAAATACAGTATTAATCATTTCATATTCATCATTAATTTATAGACTGAGTAGTAAAAAAAAATTCTTACGAGCCCAGTCCACCGTGAATGGTGATTTTAGCGATGTCGGGATTGATTGAGCTCATGTAAGCTGTATAATTATAGTGATGGAGTGCTTTACTATGTTGGAAGGAAGGCCTGCATGTATGTCAGTTGGAGGAGTTAACCTGCTTCCGCTCAACAGAATAATTACAGTATGGCTGTTGTTTCATCTTGATGATGCACGGTTCTTCAGACTGACGCAGAGCTGCTTGGTTCCCTCGGTGCTTTATATATTTACAGCATATAATTATAGTCTGTGGGTCTTAGAGAGCAAGCATAGTGGCTTGTAATTTATATGCAAAGCTTTCGTCGGTTTGTGCCCCACAGGCGGCAAATATTTTTTTTTTTAAAAGAGCCGTTTATTTACAACTTCATCAAAGGAGAAAAAATTCACTTTAACATTTGTTGTATTAAAAACTGGCGATTCAGTGTGGCAGCGTTTATTTCTGTAGAAAGGTCAAAATGTAGCGAGCTTCGCATGCCTGTCGTGATATCTTGACATGTCTGAAGACTGCTAGCTCGGAGACCTTTATAATTTTAAACCAGACTTTTATATCAACATCACGATAAAGTTTTGCCCATGACCTAGTAAAAACTCTGCCATTGAAGGCAAGTGACGTCACCATTGATCAGCGTGATCCGTCAATCTCAAACCATGTCACGCACGCTGTGATTTCATTCTGAGGAAAAGACATAATTATATTGCCAGCTCTGCGTTTAGGATTGACGTCATATTTCAGTCGTCTCTTACGGTTAGCTTTTTTTTTTTTTTTCGGTCAGCTATGTTTAGGTTGAAGGTTAGTTTGTCTACAACCGCGGGAACCGAGAGAGTTTTTGTGCGCTGTGGTATTTCGCCTCCATCGCCATCGAACCATACCGCTGAGACGAAAATAAAATTACCGTCTTTGATGTTCAGACACATCAGAGGAGGGGCAGGTAGAGGGGAGAAACTGGTTACGTCATTTCAACACCTAGGCCAAGCTACTTCGGGTTTGTTCTTAGAATTCTAGTTCATTTTGTCTACATCTGAATCGAAAGTAAGACCTCCTGCATTCTCATAATCTATTGTAGGCCCATATTTTCCTGACTTAGATTCTTTTGTTCGACAATTTTGTCTGCTTGAGATTAATAATGGAATCAAGCTTATTTCAATTGAAGCCATTTCGGCTATGTCGACAATGACATCATAATATATTTCACAATTACAAGGAAACTAGTGTTCGAAATCATGTACTGCCAAATAGACAAATCAGCCTTTTTACTGAAAATAGATGTATCTTTGAAACGCTGCTTGGCAAAGCAATCTATAATCAACTAGTGCGGTCTAGCCTCAGTTGGTAGCAAGAATCTGATCTCTCGGGAATCCCTTCTCCGTCGCTGGACTTAAAATTCTTTTTACGTCGCTTTAGAATGATTGACCCATTGATGTTCCAATTTAAAAGCCCCTCCTCTTCCTAAGATAGACATACGCACAAAAAAACCCCTCAAAAAGCAACAAAAACAAGTAAGTGGAATGACAAATGAAGAGCGTGAATGGACAACTCTGGTGCTCCTCAGACAGTCATCTTTATAGAATGCTCTAGCTGCTGGTGCCAGCGAAGATTGAAGACCAATGTACACTGGAACAGGCGCGTGAGTAGCAAACCAAAACTGAAACGGCGAGGGCGAAAAAAACAAAACAACCTACGACCAGCAAGCACCAACAACATAATTATATCCCAAGAAACTGCGAAAAATGGAGAGGGAGGAGACAGTAAGTCTGAGAGTTGAAACGTTCTTGGAAACACCGTCGGAAACAGGGGATGCGAGGCTCGGGTTGGGAGAGGAGGTTGGTGTGCTGTTTGTCTCTGTGTATGTGTATGGGGACCTGGTCGATAAGCCTGGAGGCTGCTGCAGCCATGCCAGGAGACCCAGAGATCGATACTCTCCAAGCACTGGCATCGCGGCGATGACGTCATGCCCATATGATTAGCATGGCTGATGGCCACCCGCCTCGTGCCTCGCTCGGCAAAGCTCGGAAATATTCGCGGAGCAAGTTGTGCTGCCCGACAGCTGGGAGCCGAGCATTGTCAGTCAGCAACGCTCCTGTGTAGAGCATTACATCAGAACCAGCAGAAGACCAAGCAAGTACCAGAACCTGGAATACCTTTACAGTTCCAGGGAGTTCACAACAACGCCAGTTTGTCATCGACGTAGATTTTCCTGGGAATTTTTTTATTTGTGGATTTGATTGCTTCCTCCAGCTACACCTGTATTCCTTACAACCTTTTACTAAAGGTAAGCCACTTACATATATAATTATATCGGTGCTGTGTGTGAGCGGTTCGTTGTGAACGCTGCCCACGGCTGATTGGTTCAATAGGAGGGCCCTGGCTCGCTCAGTACTGGCTTCCATTAGCCCGTTCAATGGCGCCTAGCTGCATAATCAGACTCTCATTATGTGGGTGAATGGTGCAGCGCTGACTCATGCATCTCGGGCTGACCAAGATAGATCTCTCGCTTCTCCAGTACAGTTTTAAAACCATTGTGGCTATAGATCCAGGGTCTTCCTCACTTCCTTCTTTTATATGTAGGTATCAATATCGGTTGGATTTATGTATGTTTATATATATATATATATAAACATACATATATGATATATGTATATGTGTGTGTAAACAAATAATTTAGTACTGGTTTTGATAATGTAGTGATGATATGTCTTTAATGACGTGAAGTTCTTGTTTTAGAGCCATCTGTGTTATCTATCAGTTTTAGACGGCTGTGATAATCTTTTTCACTTCGCCCCTAACTGTTTTCTTTCTGAAGTCCAGTTGAGATAGCTGTATAGTCCGGCGTGTACCAGTTGTTCTGAAATTGTGTCAACTTAAAGCAAGACAAAAACAAGAAGCCAGTTCTCAGTCCTTAGTCAACCTCTTGAGCTCATATCAAATCAGTTATTAATTAATGGCATTAGGAGTAGGATAGACTCGTGATCGGAAATTCACAATGCCGTGTTCATAAGACCGGAAATTTCATCCTCTCCTATCCAAAGTGATTAGAGCGTAGCATCCGTTGTGCTTTCAACCACAACCAGATACCGTAATCCTGGTGTCCTCAAAAGGTAAAGATCTCCCATTGAAGCACAAGCAGCACTGAATGGCACTCTATTTTTGTTGAAGAGCCTATACTCTACGGCATATTATTCCATTATCTTCAAATTCAAAAGACATCTTGACAAATAAAGTTCTAAGTTCTATCGGCCATTTCGTATTGCAGTTTGTAGAATTTTTTTATGTATACCCGTTTACACCAAGGTTCGACCTTTAGATATTGTTTTTTTTTTCCCTCCTCATGAGATGAGTCATCGCCAGGCCTTTAGGCATGTGAGGATTAAAACGGCAAACCCGTGCCATAGAACCCACGATGATAATACGTGATTTAATAAGTCCAAGGGTAGGAGGTCTTCTCCGTTCCTGTTTGCACGGCCCGACAATTTTCGTGCTAGCATTATTATTGCCAATGAATGAGGTGTTGCAAACGGAAATTTTAATGGGGTTAAAAAGACTCTAACTCACTTGTGGTTCTGAGCAAACTGAGCTGAGAATAAAAAAAAGTTGGGCCTAACCTGCCGCCCTCTTTTACCTGACGTAATGACACATTCTCATAACGTTTGCCGCTCATTCTGAACAAGATTGTCTCCAGGCCGTAAGCCCCACTAAAACTGGAACAGCCGGGCCCATAACGGGTAACTGACTACTTACTAGATGCTAAGCGTTGATGGGAAGTGACATCATGGCTAGTTCTCAAGGCGCCTCTATTTGAGATAAGCCTCGTCAATTAGTTCAAAAGAGGCTATTTTTTATTTGTGTGTGTGAAATACGACACATTTTCTCGTTTTCGGTTCTGATTCTCATCGCAATGAAAGTGCATGCATTTTATTTTTGGGACCTCTTAGAGAAGAGATTTGTGTTAGAAAAATTTCCCTACCCTACTTGATGTTAAGTTTCCTAAGAAAAAAAAAGACGGAAATCCCCAGAATATGTTTCACTTACTGTTCTTCTGAAACTAGGAAGTATATAACGGTTTCCCCCAACACTTCAGTGTGTGGAATGGACCATCATTTGAAAGTACTTGCGCCTCTTACACTTCGCTGACGCAATGTGTTGGGTTATAGTCGTCAACCACAGAGGATTAACTGTACACAGTGCTTGTATTCTTTATAGAGGGAAAATAAGAAACACCCAACACGAGTGTAACAGAGAGCGCGTAAACATTACATTGATTAAACAGACACGGTCCTTGAAACAGTGAGATATATCAGGCATATCTGTTAATTTTGTATGTATGTCTCTTCTATTTAATACGTTTCTCTATATCTTTCACTCTTTATGCCTTTCGTCTTATGATTTCCATCTCTCTGCCCTCTAACAATATCTTTCTGTTTGTCTGGCATTAAGTTCGTCTACCTGTTTATTTTTCATCTTTCTCGTCGACCCTCGCGTCACTTCATTTCAACGTTCTTAGTTCACATCTTCTTTTGAACCCTCTACTTCAACGTAATCTTCATAATCCTAATCAATACTCCATCTTACACACCCACGGATTTTCAACAATAGGAAGAAAGGGCTTGGCCCTTTGGACGATTAAACCCCGCAGTGCGATCAGAAATCGATCGAACATTCGCTCAGCCCGTCCCCGTGGGAGGCCGCCATTGACTTATTGATAACTTTGATTGAAGTTTTTTTTTTTATTATTGTTTTTTAAATATTACATAAGCCCAATCTACCATGGGCGGTGATCTTAGGGTTACTCTAAGTAGAGCTAATAAAGCTCCTGAAATCTCCCATCTATCTCTCCTCGGTTTTCCTCTGGATGGCAAAGAGTGCTCAACCAGCTCCACCCAAGCCACTCACTGTCATCGTGGAGAGAATCTAATCCCTGGCCATATCGGCTCGTTTTCTGAGCAGCGCCGTCTGACGTCACCAAGGAGGACGTCCTCGGCAGGATTCACGTGTGGCACGTGGACAGCTTATCCTGGGCCCTAAAATTACACTTAAGAGGCAAAGTAATATCGGTCCACGGGAAATCAGGATGATGGCCCTCCCTAATACGCGACTGCCTTTTCTTGAGAACTGGCTTCACAGTTGAATTGCGCTTAACAGGGAGACTAAAGTACGATGTCACAAGTGGTTCTATTCAGTATGAAAGCAATGGCAATCGGTCTTTACACCTCCGACTTGCTGAAATTATTGCATCAAGTATTAAGTTTATTTCACGGCACATTAAACATTATTCAGATCAAAATTGGCCAAAGTGTGTTTGATACATTTTGGGCACGGACATGCTGGTAGGGAACGTTTGACCACAATTATATTGTTTAGGAACAGCATGTCAGCGTTGTTAAAGATCCTCTTAAAACAATGAGAATGACTCTCAGCGCAAGATGAAACGAAGAATGCTACGTTGGAGAAACAAGATTGTTTTTTTTTTTTTTTTGATAAATAAAACTGTTCTTGCTACTGCTTCTTTTGTTACTGCTTAAACTGCTGCTACTACTGCTGCTGCTGCTGCTCCTCCTCCTCCTCCTCCTCCTACTACTACTACTACTACTACTACTACTACTACTACTACTACTACTACTACTACTACTACTACTACTACTACTACTACTGCTGCTGCTGCTGCTGCTGCTGCTACTACTACTACTACTACTGCAGCTGCTGCTGAGGCTGCTGCTTCTATCACCACCACCTTAATAACGTTAGAAAATGTTGCTATTGTTTACATTAATTGTCGCAGTAAAAGCGGTACCTTGCGGCCGTTTGATTGATCCTTATGTAGCCTGAGGACGATTGTATTATCTGCAAACAACTTTAAATCAATTGACTTCGGCTATTGTTTGCACTGGGTTGAGACAGATTTCATGAAAGTAATCCTAACGGGGACAGCCACAATGGTGATCGTAATCGAATCCATGTCGATAGTTTATAGTTGTAGGTTAAAAAAAATATATTACGGCTACCGGTATAAATCTTCTAGTTAAGGTTTTTTTTTTACTCTTCTGTCTGTCTGTCTGTCTGTCTCTCTCTCTTTCTCTCTCTCTCTCTCTCTCTCTCTCTCTCTCTCTCTCTCTCTCTCTCTCTCTGTCTCTCTTTCTCACTCTCTGTATATGCCTCTGTCTCTGTCTCTCTATTCCTGTCTCTCACTCTCTGTCTGTCTGTCTGTCTCTCTATTCTTCGCACGTTAGAGCCTCACAACGTCGTCGGTAGGTAAATTTAGCTCAGTTCTGTCCTACCTGTCGAGAACGTAAGTTTCTATGTTTGATATGCAAAACGGTGTAAAATCACTTTGGTATAGATGGGCTACATCAAAGGACAAACTCTCTCTCTCTCTCTCTCTCTCTCTCTCTCTCTCTCTCTCTCTCTCTCTCTCTCTCTCTCTCTCTCTCTCTCTCTCTCTCTCTCCCTCTTCCCCTCTCTGTTTTTTTTATCCATCTCCTCTCTAATCCATGTTTAAATCTCCGTGACCTTTTACCTGTGTTTATTTCACGAGGACGCGTCACAGATGCGATATTGATAAAGTTTTTGTCCCGACCTTTTCGCATGCTACTGGCTCAATGCCCGTCGAAGATTTTCAATAATGTGCCCCGCGCGACTCTCTGGGCTCCTCACTTCATGCACGAGGAAGCTCATCATGTGAGCAGCTCTCGCTTTACACAGTACAGTTAGTTTGTGAGCCTTTGAGGATTGCTCGTTTACAGTGTACAGTCAGTTCGTGATCCTTTGAGGATTGCTCGTTTACAGATAACAATCATGATTGTTCATCTTAGGTGTACGTCAGTTTGTGAGCCTTTGAGGATTACTCGTTTACAGTGTACAGTCAGTTTTTGATCCTTTGAGGATTACTCGTTTACAGAGTACGTCAGTTTGTGATCCTTTGAGGATTACTCGTTTACAGTGTACCGTCAGTTTGTGATCCTTTGAGGATTAGTCGTTTACAATGTACAGTCAGTTCGTGAGCCTTTGAGGATTGCTCGTTTACAGAGGTCAGTCATGATTGCTCATCTTTAGTGTGCGTCAGTTTGTGAGCCTTTGAAGATTACTCGTTTACAATGCACAGTCAGTTTGTCAGCCTTTGAGGGTTACTCGTTTACAGTGTACTGTTAGTTTTTGTGCCTTTGAGGATTGGTCGTCTACTGTGTACTGTCAGGTTTGTCTACCTTTGAGGGTTCATCGTCTACCCTTTACAGGGTTTAACACTGTCGCGATACAGACTAACACTGAACCCACTTTAAGCCGTCAAGTCTACGATGAAAGAAGCGCCAAAGATTTTCATGGACTCGTTTCTGCGCGGCCTTACCGGAACTGCGAAAGACGGAGGAGATACTATTGCGAATGCTTCTTTTTTAACGGTAATAATTTCCTGAGATTCGTTGTAGGATTAGTTTTGTGGAAGGTGTATCAGTATCGGAAGCTGTATTTCTAGACGTATGATAGTTATAAGAAATGGAATCATGTCGTTAAGATGATACTCTCTTGTTACTACTTATTGTGGGTATAATTTGAAGAGCAACGTTTTGTTTTTGCAGCCGGGCGCCATTGTTAGGGGTACTATCACTGTCTTTAGGACACCGTATTATACGGAGAAAAAAATTCTCATTGTATATCTTTTTTTTTTATTTTTGCATCATTGCGTATATCTGTAAGTCTTCTTTTAATCGGGAAAACAATTCATGGTCTTTATATAAACACACAAGATTTTCCGACTTACATTAATACTCAAGCGAGAATTGAGACACAAATTTGAAGTGTAAGCCGCAGAAGAAGTATTGTTTGTAAATAATATCATCTTGGATTCTACGGGTATAAAGGTTTTGCAACGTTATTTTCTGTTCATTGTTTTTTGTGTGCTATTTAGTTTGTGCTATTGATGAGTTGTCGAATATAGACTTATAAAAATCTAATAACTTTGGTTAATAGTGAGTGGAGGTTTATGACTTAGTTTTTGCTGAGTTTGTGGAAAAAATGGGGTCTTCTTCTTCTCCTCCTCCTCCTCCTCCTTGTTTTTTTTCTCTCATGTTTTTCTTAATTATCCTTAACGTAGTTTATTACATAATTTTATTCAGTTTTTTTTTTTTATATGCAGCTGAATTTTGCTTTATGACCGTGATGGTTGGTTTGCAATATCAATGTATTATTATTATTATTATTTTTTATATCATAAATGCATAAAACAGTGGAGCGAGAAACTGATATCGGAAACTCTCTCAACCCAGGTGTTTTATAATAAGTGTCTTTTTATACTCTCGGAATCTTTGTGCAACGCTACTTAATGTGCTTAACGCGTTTATTAACGAATTATAGAGCATAAGAGCAACACAGTACATGTACTTGGAAACTTTCTTTGAGCCAGTATTTATGTAAATTCTTTTTTTTTATACTAAAAAGAAAAATTGGATATCTTTAATCACCTTTGTATCTCCTATAGAAATAAAATACTCATTTCATTTCAGTTTTATGATTGCCTTGACAATTGTATTCAAATATATTAGTATTTTTTTTTTTTTTTGTATTTTTGACTAAGAGTGACGAAAAAGATATTGAGCTGATTTTTTTAACACGATATGGTATTGAAGAGAGAGTATCTTAGACAGTTTTGATGGATAATAAGTAACATGTGAATGAGAGTGTGTTTCTTTTGTGCGTCTTTCATTAGGTACGGTTTGTACTGCATTTGATCCAATAATCTGTGCCAGTTACTTGCAACAGTGTATTAAATTTTACATCCCTGGAGGAATCGAATCTTCTTCTTCACAATAGCTGCACACTTTTTCTTTTTTCGTTTTATTGATATCTTTACGGTATATTGTGTGAATATTATGGATCCCAGTCGGCAGTCGGGGTTTTTACAGCTTTGCACTACCGTGTAACTCAAGGAGGTGCTTGTTTCAGACCTCCAGTGGGCGAGGATTGAGTTGGAGTGGATTGGATGGTAACGAACATGCAATAAAACAGTCTTTAGCCCTTCCAGATTAGAGAAGAAAAAAAGAAAGAAAGAAAGGAAGAAAGAAAAAAAAAACAACGTAGTTTATGAATATTGAATATTGTATCTAGGTTTGCTGTGAAAAGGACGGGAATTATCGATCTTGGAGGATGACTGTTTGGGTCGGATGGTCGATCGTTCATCGTGGTGGACGGTTTGACGGGGCGAGCTCTGTCTGTCTGTTTGTGAGTCTGTCTGTCTGTTTGTCAGTCTGTCTGCCTGCCTGTCTGTCTGTCTGTCAGTCTGTCTGTCTGTTTCTCTCTCTCTCTCTCTCTCTCTCTCTCTCTCTCTCTCTCTCTCTCTCTCTCTCGCTCTCTCTTTTTCTTTTACTTTCTCTCTTTATCCCTCTATCCATTCCCCCTATTTTTCTTTCTGTCTCTCCTTCTCTCTCATCTAACTCGCTTTCCCCCCTGCTTTTGCGTTCAAAAGACGTCGAAAAAAAAAACAATAACAGAGTAAGCTTTGGCTATATTTTCAACTTTATAGATATACAACCTAAACCTCATAAGTGAAACTGTCGTGTTACTTCTCGATCTCTTTTTTTCCTTCTTTCTATCATTCCTTAGTGGAATCTTTAGCAGCAAACCGTGATTTTTTTTTTCTCCCGATCCGTCTCTTCCATCAGAACTACACGCAGTTACAAAGTAATATTTTAGGAAAGATACCAGCGGTGAAACAGACGAATGTTCAACTCTTAGCAAGACATTCATACAGAAGCCGCTCACTCCTGTCTAGAAGATGAGCTCCATGTTCGCTTTATCCAGCCTCGCTGTTCTCGTGTCTGTTCAGATCCGGTCTTTCCTGAAATCTAGTTCCGTCTCTTACATTTCCCGGAAGCGCCTTAAGACATTTAAGGCGTGTTCACAGGAAGCGATTTGCAGCTAGCTGCGCTGTTACCACAAAACGCTTTGACGTCACAAGTAGCGGTTCGTGTTGCTTGGAATTTGTCGGAAGCAGCAAATCTTCCCCTATTTATTTATAAATGATTTTTTTTTTGCTTCTGAATAATTTTTCCGTTGTCTTGCCGTCCTCTTTCTTTTGCCTTTGTTCTTCTTGATTACAGTAAAAACAACTGCCATCTCTCAATTTATGATATTCTTCTTTCGTTATTTATTTATTTATTTATTGAAAATTGGTTAATCTAACTATCGCGATCCTATTTTCTTTTCCTTTGTTTTCTTTTTG
Source organism: Elysia crispata (assembly GCA_033675545.1). Lineage (NCBI taxonomy): Eukaryota > Metazoa > Mollusca > Gastropoda > Plakobranchidae > Elysia > Elysia crispata. Next base: position 379,173 of record JAWDGP010007407.1, on the reverse strand, counting down.
TACACTTTCCAATTAACTTCATATCACATCTTTTGTCCGTGCTGTTTGCTCTATGGCGGAATTTCAAAGGAGAAGTTTGTTAGCCCTGACTCGGCCGCCTTGATCGGAGCGGCTCTCTCGGGCCAGCCTTGCCCGATGTCCGCCAGGTCGCAATCATGCCCAGATCGTGGTGACATTTTCCTAACTCTCGTTTGGCGTTTTTTGCTGTCTTGATGAGTTAAGCTCGACAGCAGCTTTAGAAAGACAGGAAGACAAAACAAAATAAAAATATGTTTTAATATCGTTTGTAGTTTCACAAAAGAATGCCCCTCTCCGTAATAAAAGATAAAATGATAAAAAAGTAAAGAAATATAAAAGACAGAAAGGAGGAGGAAGAAAGAGAAAAATAATCAAGAAATGGTGGTGTATTTATTTTTTATTTATCGTATTCACGATAACCGTCAGACAAGCGATTCAACGTATCTTGATTTTCTAGTGAATCAATCTCTTCTTCATGAATAATGTCTTTGAGCATTTCCTTGTGACTTTGTATTTCGTATCTTTTGGTCTTATTTTTTAATCTAGGAATAAATTCTCTGACAAAGAAGAAAAAATTGCAATCTTTCCTTTACAAACTGTTCTCGTATTTCGCAATGCTCCCAAAGCAGGCTAATTATTTCAAGACATGTCACATTCCTGTCCTTTGTTTTGCAATGGATGTTTCGCTAGCTAATGTCTATATTCTAACAAAATCTCTGTCTCTGTCTGTCTGTCTGTCTGTCTGTCTGTCTGTCTCTCTCTCTCTCTCTCTCTCTCTCTCTCTCTCTCTCTCTCTCTCTCTGAATCTCTGTTTCTCTCTCTGTTTCTTCCTTTCTGCCTGTCCCCCTCCCTCTCTCTCTCTCTCTCTCTCTCTCTCTCTCTCTCTCTCTCTCTCTTTTTGTTTTGTTATGAAAAAAAAAATAATTCACTTTAATCGTTCTAACTGTCAGAAAGTTTGAGCTAGTGAGAGAGAGAGAGTAGGAAGTGGAGAAGTAATCAATATTGTCAACTTAGTATTATATATATTCTTTAGAGTAACAGAACCCAGGAGCAAGCTAACCACAGCACATTGAACTTATCCAACTAATCAAAGCAGATTCTCTTCATTTCTGGAGGAACTATTCTTCCAACTGAACTATCTGGCACAACAAATCAGTGCAGTTTTCCCGTGTTTTTGATCTTCTTATATATGAAAAGCCAAAATCAAATTGAACCCTTTTTTTTCGTATTCAATTTATTTCTACCAGATCCGCCCTTTGTAAGATGATGTTGACAGAATTGGACGGGTGCGTCGCCTGCCCGTCTCTGTGTTTATGATGGCTTCTCTCCTAGACCTGCCCTGCTGTGCTGAGCTTATAGCACAGGCCTGAATACTCAACTCACAGTCTTCTAGTCAATTGTTTTATTGTTAATATCTCCACAAGTGCTGTCACTGTTGGACAACACTCAAGGTAGGTGCAATTTTACTATTTAGGACTATGTAGGAATTTTGGGTTTTTCAAGTTGTCGGACGTACCGCCATAATCTTTGTCTTCAGCAGGAGATTAACATTTCCCCTCTTGTTTTTTTCTTTACTCCTATTATGAATATTGATATTTTAATAATGATCACTATTATAGAATAGTAAATTAATGTTTTTTTCGGCACTGAACCCATACATATGTCAAGCTGTGCATGATGGTATGTTGCGAACTCATTGTCTCTGGTGCGAAATTCATTTTGTAGAGTGTATGCAACAGCAAAAGAAAAAGAAATAAATCAGCTATAGTTGTGAATAATTTACTAAAATTGTCTTAAGGACTTGCAAAAATATTTTGTCTTGATAAATTTACACAAAACGCCATACGCACATAGACATTTCGTCTAGTTAAGGAAGGCTATCAACGATTTTTGTCTTATTTTTATTCAGAAAACCATGTCTTCAGTAAAAGTCGCAGTAAGGGTTCGGCCCTTCAACAACCGAGAGATCAGCAGAGATGCTGAGTGTATCATAGAGATGAGTGGCAACACAACAAGTAAGTTTTTTTTTTTTTTAAATCCTCTCCACATTACAAGCATGTCAGTTGTGGTCAAAGCTATTTGGATCTACATCTTCAGAATGGTTGGATTTTGGATGATCATTATTTTAAGATAAATTGTTGCCAAAAAAAATAAATTTATAAAAGATACCTAAGAATAATCATTGCTACATTTTGAAAGTAAAAAGCATAGCATTGAGTAAGAAATTCTCAAATAACGAAGACCTCTTTCATACATTGAATATGGCGTATTCAAAAACACTAGTTAAAGTTCGGCCTGATGAAAGTTTATCTTTTTGTCTCTTTACCAGCTATCACCAACCCTAAAGCTGGACCAAAAGATGCCAAGCAGAAGAGCTTTAACTTTGATCATTCCTACTGGTCTCACACATCGGTAAGAGAAAATCTTTCTCTCAGCAAAAGGAGCTCATGTTGAAACATCATTGTACTTATTTAAAAAAGAAGTATTTTAGGTTACCAGCCTTAAAACTTAGTAATATCTGTTAAAGCCAGGTTACAATCTAAAGTTTACTTATTGCAAGTCAACAAGGGGAGTTGATCATTTTGGCCTGCAGAGCATTTTTTTTTCTTTGTGGAGAATATTTATTTAAACTCCATCCCAAAAACATATTTCAATCTCATCAGTTATTGCTTATCACGCCACTGGAAAAAAGTCGCTTTCATATCAAATTTTCCAAGGAATTATTATGAGCTAAATAAAAAGAGCTTTGAATGCATCAATTTTCTCCATAAATCTGAGTAGCCTTGCCTGTTAGACCACATTAAACATAAAATTGTATCAGTTGGAAATATTGAATTTACAAGAAAAGCATTATGGTTATTTCATGTAATTTCACAATTGAAAAGCTCAGAAAAATGCACTTTTGTGAACAGCTTGAACGTTTATTGAAGCAGCATAAGATGATTTTTTTTTACCTTTGTTCAGCTGTCTTTAAGCTCCCGCTTGTAAATGTTGTTTTCCACTTGAAAGCAGCAAAACACTCACTGTTCCTTGTGTCCCTTTTGTTCCTTACTTCTCCTTCTAAAGCCTGACGACCCTGCGTTCGCCGGCCAGAAGAAAGTCTACGACGACATTGGTCTGGAGATGCTTGACCATGCCTTTGAGGGCTACAACGTCTGCATCTTCGCCTATGGCCAGACGGGTGCCGGCAAGAGCTACACTATGATGGGGAAAAATGAACCAGGACAAATGGGCATCATACCTCTGGTAGGTGATACATGATGGAGAGAGAGGGGGGTAGAGATAGGAGGAGGGTAATGTGTGTGACTTTGTGAGAGAGAGGGAGGGAGAGAGAGAGAAAGAGAGAGAGAGAGAGAGAGAGAGAGAGAGAGAGAGAGAGAGAGAGAGAGAGAGAGAGAGAGAGAGAGAGAGAGAGAGACAGACAGACAGACAGACAGACAGACAGAGACAGAGAGACACAGAGAGAGAGAGAGAGAGAGAGAGAGAGAGAGAGAGAGAGAGAGAGAGAGAGAGAGAGAGAGAGAGAGACACACACACACACAGAGAAGGGAGGGGATGGAAGGATAAAAGGTGATTAAGGTATAAGAGTGTGTCATTGATCTATCTTTATATCATGTCAATTTTTGCTCGTATGACTTAAGCATTTACAAAACCATAATAACTTTCTTTTAAAAGCAACAATTATTGCTTATTGGCTTGGTTTTGTTCAGATACATGAAAATAAGCAATGGAGTGTCCTTACCAATCTTTATGATCAATTAGTTAAAATAACTGTTATCAAAGGCACATGCACTTTTCATGGTAATATAAATCATTTTCTTCACCGAGATGTGTGATAATGTTATTTTATGCAACTTGTCAGTTCATTTTATTAAAAAAAATCACATCAGTACAGATATAGCTTTATCTTGATGTTTTTTTCTCTTTAGCTCTGTGAGGACTTGTTCACAAGAATATCTGCCGAGAAGTCTGTGGACAATACATTTTCTGTTGAGGTGAGTCTTTTTTTTTGTTTTTTCCCTCTTCTGTTGTTCTCTCAATCATAGTTTTTCGTAAAAAATTGAATCTATGTTGGTCATAGCTGCTTCATCTTGTCTCTTTTTTTTCTCTTTATCCTATATCTTTTTTGTGGTCTGAACTATATGTTTAGCAAAGCCAAATGAGACACGGGCAGACGACCACTTGGGGTAATGCCTTTTTTCTCCACAAGACGTGAAATCCTCGCTAGTTAAAGTGCATTGACTTCTGAAACAATACAATAGTTAGAAATTGGAGCAGTGAAAAAGCGGAAAGTTACAGTTTTCTTTAGGAAAATGATATATTAACCCCAAAATTTCTGTGCTGCAAAATCGTCTCATTTCGTAGTGTCGTTACACATATCAATTCATTGTTTTTTGAGGATTTTGTCTATATTATATATCATCATTCAGAATTTTACTGTTGCTCTGTTTTGTGCAACGTGTATGTTGCTACTGTAACTTTGGCCTTGGAATATTTGAGGAACCTGTAGAGATAGAAGGCAGCCGTTTGATAAGTCAGGGATAAAGGAGAAAGTATTTTCATAAGAAGTTAATATAATTATTCAAAATTGAACAGAATGTTTGACTATGTCAATGAAGGTTTTTAACCTCGTAAGTCATGGCCAGAAGATATCTTAGTTGAGGCCATAAGCTGATTTGACGCGTGCTGATCTGAAAATGATAATTATGGCATAATGCTTTGTGAAATAATGCAAAAGTTCTAACCTTATATCTATCCAAGACCTGTCATCTCTAAGTCAAACTGTCATGATGAGTGGGTGGTGTTTATCACAGAGTGGCTGAGAAAATTTTAAAAGCCTGAACTCTAAAGTGGAAAAACGTGGACATTTCAATCAAATTTAATGTTAAAAAAATCTATTTTTTTCCATGTAGATATTTGAGATGGAGAGATAAATGGCAGGATGTAGAGGTGGTGGGGGTGGGTGGGGGTGGATGGCGGAAGCTGAAGAGGAGAGAGAGGATGGAGGGAGAGAGAGAGAGAGAGAGAGAGAGAGAGAGAGAGAGAGAGAGAGAGAGAGAGAGAGAGAGAGAGAGAGAGAGAGAGAGAGAGAGAGAGAGAGAGAGAGAGAGAGAGAGAGAGAGAGAGAGAGAGAGAGAGAGAGAGACAGACAGACAGACAGACAGACAGACAGACAGACAGAGAGAGGCATAGGAAGAGAAAATAAAAAAAATCAACAGGGGAAAAGGGAAAACGACCATAAAAAAAATCCAAAACAATCGGAAAGACTTTTTTACTCTTTGTCCAAGCAACAAATATAATGCATTTGTAAGAAGAATTAAATCGAAATAAAGATAAAATTCAAGCAAATTGTATAAAAATGCCTTTTTTGACTCTTATAATTTTTTATTTAATAGAAGGAAAATTTAACATTTCACCATCTTATTCTAATATTGGAAAAAAAAAAACAATAAAATGTTTATTGAGAGAAATGAGAAATATTTTTGTCCATAACATGAAAACCTTATGAAAATATGCGTCACCGGTTAAATATAGATGCCGTTACCATGGCAGACGGCAATAATAATTGTTTTATAATTGGACCCTTTGCAAAGTTGACACTATTCCCTCGGTTTCGTCAGTATGTCTGCCTCCCTCTCTGTCTCGCTATATCGTTCTCTCTCTCTGTCTCTCTCCCTCTCTCTCTCTCTCCCTCTTTCTCTCACCCTCTCTCTCTTTCTCTCTCCCTCTCTCTCTCTCTCTCTCTCTCTGTCTACCCCCTCCCCCTCTCTCTCTCTCTCTGTCTACCCCCTCCCCCCCTCTCTCTCTCTCTCTTTCTCTCACCCTCTCTCTCTTTCTCTCTCCCTCTCTCTCTCTCTCTCTCTCTGTCTACCCCCTCCCCCCCTCTCTCTCTCTCTCTCTCTGTCCCCCTCCCCCTCTCACCCTCTCTCTCGCTCTCTGTCTACTCCCCCCCCCCCCCCTTCTCTCTCTCTCTCTCTCTGTGACTTGTGCTAACTCAGCTGCTGTTTCTCCAGATTCAGTGACTCCCACATCCCTGCTCTTCTTCCTCTAATTCTATTTACATGCTATGTTCAACATTTTATATTATTCTTTGGTTTAACGCTGTAGGATTGTGTTGAGTGTGTGGTATTTAATCTCGATTTCCTCAGCATTCTCTTCCTGTCTTTGTCTGGCTGTTTGCCTGTATCCCTATGTTTGTCTGACTGTGTGCCCCCTCCCCCCCGTCTCTCTCTCTCTCTCTCAGTCTCTTTCTCTGTCTCTCTCTGTGTCTCTTTGTCTCTGTCTCTCTGTCTGTCTGTCTGTCTGTCTGTCTGTCTGTCTGTCAGTCTGTCTGTCTGTCTGTCTGTCTGTCTGTCTGTCTGTCTCTCTCTCTCTCTCTCTCTCTCTCTCTCTCTCTCTCTCTCTCTCTCTCTCTCTCTCTCTCTCTCTCTCTCTCTCTCTCTCTCTCTATTTTCCTATGTATGTATCTATAAATCGGTCTGTGTGTCCAGAGTCTGTCCCTTTCCCCCTCTCATCACCAAATAGCAGCTCAGTGCAGTGTTCTGCTGTACCCTGGAAGATCTCTAACCACCAAAGTTCAAATCCGATCTAACACTTTGATTGCGACTGTTATATCCAGAGATGGATCGGTTCTATCTAGGTATAGATATACATGTAGATCGTTATTTCATGATCACTAACACGTTGGTGTGGAAGGGGAGATCTAACATGCTTTGTGTATAACTTCAGAACCTAACAGATCGTTCCAACCTGAGCTATTTCGGAAAAATATGGAACACAAACTGAAAAATAAAAGCAAACCAAACCAAGTCGAAACAAAACAAAAACGTAAAAACAAAGCAAAGACAGAAAACGCCCACGTAAAATGTTGATGTTTTGTTTGTGATCCACACCTAATTATGAAAGTGACATTTTATTAGAAATTCTTGAATACACGACGACAGTGAACAAAACGTTTTGAAGTCGATTTCCCCGTGTTGGGCTCAGATTAAAGTCAATCTTTATATTTTTTTCGAAGGCCTCCATAAGAATTAACATCTTTCTCTCTCAAGACGAGTTGTATTTATTACGAATGTAAGATAATAATATAATTACTGTGGACTTAATAAAGGAGAATCAGATTCGCAAGGAAGCCAGTTTAGTTTTAAAGAAAAGAGAATACAATCGAGTGGAAAAAATCCGTGTATAATTATGCTCTTGTGTACAAGAAGATCTAGTTTATAAATGAATAATACTGAGCATTCGACCTGCCTTAGGAAGTCTGCACTATTTATTTTGTCGCCTCACACGATTTTATTGTTTAATGTAGACTTATCAGTGGGCTTATGTAGGTCTGGATAATTCAGGTATATTTTTAGATGCAGAGTTATTCGCAAAGCTTTAATTTTCTTCTTCTTTTTTGAACTAAGTTTCTTTTCTGAGCAGAAACTGGTGTAAATCAAGTTGCCAGACTGAGGTGGTATTTACAGTAAGGACTGATTAAAAACAAAAGACACTGACTGGTTGAATCTCTAGATCTAATCGAATTTTTTTCCTTGTTGTGGACGCGTCAGTCTTGTCAATGTAATAACGTGGAAGATCCAGAAACTTGTTACCGACCGTGTAATTATGTCCAACGGTCAATAAAGATGTTGAGGTAGTGAATTAATTTTTGTTTTTAAAAGACGGGAAATAATTATGTCAGAGATGAACTGAAAATATAGAGAGTGAAAGACTCAACTAGAAGCGAGCCTGGGTATTTCGTTGGATTGAATAATTTTACTAGCTCACTCCATCAGCATGTGTAATATGTGACAGGAAATGAGTAAAATAAAAGCTTTAACAGGTTCATAATGGGGATGTTTGACCATACATCAGATTGAGCGGGTGAATTTTTCTTTTGTGCTCTCTTTAAAGATACATCGGTTTTTACAAAGGTGAAATGAACAATGGTTTTCATTTGTTGAGTTAATGCAGAATGCTTTCGGAGCTGCGAATGTAAAAGCTCTGAAGACTAAAACGTTGATTAATTTAGACCAATTGAAATCTGGACATTATTATGTCTCCTAAATCTTCAGCCCCTCTGTTTAATATAGGCTTTTCTGGTTCTTTTTGTTATTAAAAAAAAAAATTTTTTTTCGATTTATGACTGTCCATGATTATGTGCTCGTATAATAATGTATCTATATTTTAATGACTGTCATGAGGAAACGTCGCGGTAAGTGGGCGGACAAAATGCTGGATGACAATTCAAATACACGTTAATGCTCAAGCTTTTACGGCGCATCCCCTATGTTGGCGGTACATCTTTCAAAAAAAAAACCAAAATCTCTGACCCGCCTTTATCAGTGGGCTTAATCAGTCCTGTAATTGATGTCTTTCTCGTTTCTAGCTTTGATTTTTTTTTTTAAATTTCTTTACTTTGTGTGGTCACCATTAGCGCTCAGAGTATTAAAAAAAAAATAACGCCTTATTTAACTAAGAACAACTTTGGAAAATCAACCTACGCATAAAGATGGCGCTTGTTTTGTTCGAAGAACAATTATTGTGCAAATTTCATCTCGTTTTCAATCATTATTCTTATGCAAAATGCAGATTTCTTTTTTTTTTTTTCCTTTTCTTGTTATTATTTTCCCAGTTTTGTTTTGATTCAGAATGATTTTGCGAGTTCTTGAATTTGATATTGCTCGTGGTTTTTTTGAGAATGCATAGGAGAAGAGAATACAACAATGAGAGGTAAAGGAGAAAAAAAAGTAACACAACAAAACAATACAAAAAAAAAACCAAAACAAAACAAATACAACAAAAACAAAACAGAGACACCCACTTACTATTTGAAACGTTTGAAAATCGGAGCAATTCAAAAAACTTCCCATGTCCACATCGCATTTCCGATTCATATCTCGACACACATATAGCTTTCCTAGCAATATTTTCATTGTTTTCTTAAGTGATTAACACATGAAATACACATCAAGTAGAAATTAATTTGAAACAAAGAATAAAAAAGTACATGGTTCGATTAAAACTAAAACTAATGAAAAATGAGAAATAAAATGTAATATATTTTCATCATTATAAAGTATATAATGTTAATATTTGAAAATAACACAATGTTGGGATTTATAGCTTTACATCGTCTTTATTCTTTACTTTGTGAGTTCATTCCTAGCGCTGAACTAAAATAAAAAAAAAAATAAAAAAAAAAGCGATGCCTTATTTAACTAAGGACAACATTGAGGCATCAACTCGCGCATAAAAGATGGCGCTTGTTTTGAATTTGTTTGTTTCCTTCGCCAAACAATGTACACATTTCATCTCGTTTTCATTTATTATTCTTGCGCAAAATGCGAATATCTGTAATTAATGGGTTTTTTTTTTTTAAGTTTTTGTATGTTTCACTATGATTTGGCAGATTCTGATAATGATGCTACATTTTTTTAAAAATTTGTATTTGTGTTTTTTTATTTATTTATTTATTTATTTATTTTTTTTTGTTATGCGAGATGTTAGAAATATTCGAGCTAAAGTTTATTTTTTTTCCCTTCTTCTCATAGAAGATGTAAGCAAGGCAAAGGGAAGAGAAATATTTTCCAGTCAATAGTCTTTGTTTAATGTAGGCCGCTCGAAATGATGGAAAACACCCAAGTCGGCGGGTCCATTGGGTACACAGGCACAGGCGCAGACTTTGTCGACACGGGATTTAGTTTAGCGCCTCGTTTGTGTTTGGGCTTATCTACGTGTGTCTCTGTGTGTGTGTGTGTGTGTTTGTTTGTAAAGGAAAACTCGATGAGGGTGAAGATGTAGTTTTTTTTTTTTTTGAGTTACAGAGAGGAATTTGATTCTATTATTGTGGGAATTCATATATCATTTTGTTTAAATTTTTTTCCCATAGGCTTAGTAAAAATTTGAATATGTTTCTGTGAACCTCTCTTAAGTCACCTCGGGGTTCAGAAGATTTTTTTTTTTTTCCTCATAATCTTTTTTCTCATTTTTTTTAATCGTGTAAAATCAAATTCATGTAATAGGGAATGTTTACGTTAGTCAAAAGTTGTTTTTTTTTTTTTTTTGGGTGGGTGGCAAGGGGTGGGGGCTACACTAAATAATGCTTATAGTTTTCCAATGTTTAAGAGTTAAAGAGTGGGTTATATTCCAAAGAAAAAAAAACAAACAAACCAAAAAACAAAAGACAAAAAAAAAAACAAAACGCGTGTCCAACTTGCGTAACAAGTAAGGACTGAGTTATTTTTCACATACATTTATACTCAGAATAACTTTTAAAGCTCTTTTCAGGAGCGATTGCTGTGCATATTATTGAATTATAAAAATTGCGTAGATAAATGTATTTGGAAATATTGCACATTTTGATTTTGTGTAAAGATACGTGTCTGCTTTCATTTAATAGGTTTTTAAACGATTTGCTCCTTTTGGGGGGAATGTGGAAGAGAGAGAGAGAGAGAGAGAGAGAGAGAGAGAGAGAGAGAGAGAGAGAGAGAGAGAGAGAGAGAGAGAGAGAGAGAGAGAGAGAGAGAGAGAGAGAGAGAGAGAGAGAGAGAGAGAGAGAGAGAGAGAGAAACTGACTCCAAAACTCGATTCCCTCTCCTCTCTCTCTCTCTTTCTCTCTTAATCTTCCCATCTCTCTATATTTCTATCTTTATATTATGCTTCCCCTCCCCCTCTATTTTTGTCTTTATGCGCCTCCCGCCCCTCACACACTGCCCCGTTGCCAGCGATGACGTCAGTAGACAGGTCCCGTATACACAGGTTTTGCGCGCTGGTCTGTGAACTCAATCTGAGCCGTATTGATCTCCCGTTCCCCCCCTCACCCTCCTCCTCCTCCTCCTCCTCCTCCTCCTCACGGAGATGCTAACGCCGGCTCCACTTGGCTTGCTGGCTCGGATCCCGGTTATTTATTTATTTATTTTTGTCTCCTTTCCCAGGTTCTTACCCAATCGCAGCTGTTTTGCTTGTAACGCTATGTGGCTGAGACTTGTGGGATAGGCTGAGTGATAGGTTGGGATGACGGTTTTTTTTTTTTGACATGGTTGTTGTTGTTATCGTGGTCGCCGTTGTTGTTTTTGTTGACATCGTTGTTTCTGCTGTTATTGTTGTTTGGTTATTGTTCTTATCGTCGTTGTCCTTTTGTTCCCCCCCCCTCTCTCTCTCTCTCTCCTCCCTCCCTCTCTCCCCTCCTACCCCCCCCCCCCCCCCCCACTCCCTCCCCAACACCACATAAGTATGTAAACCTGATTCATTTTAAGTCAAAGATATTTACTCATTGTCACTGACTGTAATTCTTTCTGTATACTTAGAAAAAAAATAGGGCCAAATCCTACAGGTCGCTTTATCGATTACTTCATCCCATGCAATCTATTCCGAATGGAGACATGCACCATTAGACGAGGTTTCCCCACCCCCGATGATATTTCCACTGGAAGGGTGGTATGGGCCACTGGTGGGGGTACTGGTTAGAGCTTTGATGTGTGATATCCACCTGGAACTGAATCAAGTCGAGACCTCCAGAATTTTCTCACTAGTTTCTGGCCACAACCAACTGTCAGATTGTAAAGCTTTTCTGTCCTTATGGTATCGGAATGCGAGTATCAGACATGGAGACATTGTGATCCGATACCGAGTTCGCCCACGAGATAAACGATACTGCAAGTATCAATTGGGGCCTCATTGTGCCCGGGCACCCAGTTTGTCCACAATGTAAACGATATTGCAAGTATCAATTGGGGCGTCATTGTGCCCGGGCACCCAGTTCGTCCTCGTTGTAAACGATACTGCAAGTATCAATGGGGGATCATTAAGCCCGGGTACCCAGTTCGTCCTCGTTGTAAACGATACTGCAAGTATCAATGGGGGATCATTAAGCCCGGGTACCCAGTTCGTCCTCGTTGTAAACGATACTGCAAGTATCAATCGGGGCGTCATTGTGCCCGGGCACCCAGTTCGTCCTCGTTGTAAACGATACTGCAAGTATCAATGGGGGATCATTGTGCGCGGGTACCCAGTTCGTCCACCTTGTAAACGATACTGCAAGTATTAATCGGGGCGTGTTTGTGCCCGGACACTCAGTTTGTCCACGTTGTAAACGATACTGCAAGTATCAGTCGGGGCGTCATTGTGCCCGGGTACCCAGTTCGTCCACCTTGTAAGCGATACTGCAAGTATCAGTCGGGCCCTTATTCTGCCTGGGGACCGTCCTCGAGATAGACGATCTCTTCAGAGGTCGCTCAGGCCTGGCGAGGAAAATCAGAGCCGGGAGGATAAAGCAGAACCTAATAGGATCAGGCTGACAGCGGGATGAAAAATAATCATGTCGGTATTTTTTTTATCGATTATTACATTCGCACTCCTGCTCCCGAAGAAATCAGTGAAATTGAAGAAAGGGAAAAAAAAAAGTACAATGTGAATGACCATCGACGACTGCTTGTTAAAACTAGGTGCAGCCCAACCTGTGATACAGTAGGGAAGAATCGATCCGGGTGAAGATCGATACTATGCGTGGGCCGGATCGATTTCTTTTTCTGCTTGAATGAATCATTAGCGATGGACGATACAGATGTGCTCGTCTGTGAAGGACGATACATTGAACCAACATGATTGTAGCACTTCGGGAAAACCCGAACGTTTTACAAGCTAGTGGTACATTTATCAATGATCAGAGAAAATCTGCCACAGCCCATGTCACTATCCAGGCAGCAGACGATGGAACGATGGGGAGTACAGAAATCGTAGAGCGAGATTTTGTTAAAAAAAATGTCACTAGTTCTAGACCTCAATATCACCTAAGTTTCTCTCAAAGTCCTATACTGGGGCAAAACACTTACTTGTTGAACAATCGTTGAAAACCTTTCAAAATAATTGAATTTGAATTAAGTTGGTTCGCTACCATTTATTTTAACTGAAAAATTTCAAAGGTTGGAGCGAGAAGCTATCTGAACCGCCATTCACGTCGGATTCCTGCTGTAAAAGGAAATAAGAAATTATCTTTTTTTCTTTTCTTTTTTTTTTCTTTACTTACTGGAACTAATAAGCAGGGGCTAGACGGCTGTAAGACCGAGCCATTAGAGGATTGTGATGTGGTGTGAAAAAAGGCTGATTTGAGGACGATTGGACGTGATGCTATCACGCAAAGATGAGATTAGGAGAGCCCGGAAGATGAGAGAGAGAGAGAGAGAGAGAGAGAGAGAGAGAGAGAGAGAGAGAGAGAGAGAGAGAGAGAGAGAGAGAGAGAGAGAGAGAGAGGGGATGGGGGGGGGGGGGGTGTGGACTGATCGATAGATAAGATAAGATATTTTGATAAATAAATTAATAGATAGACAGATAATATAGGAAGGAATAAATAGACAGATAGATGATTATGTATGTAATAAAGCAAAGAACAAAAGTGTTCTCCCCCCAAAAAAACCATTCGGGACATGTATGATTTCAATAACACCTTAGTGCGTGAGTACCAAGCACTGACTCAGCAACAGGCAAAAATCGTGGCCTTCCTCCTCTCTCTCTCTCTCTCTCTCTCTCTCTCTCTCTCTCTCTCTCTCTCTCTCTCTCTCTCTCTCTCTCTCTCTCTCTCTCTCTCTCTTCTCTGTCCTGCTCATTGAAACGCAGAATATTGGGTTGCAATACGTCTGATCCACCGGAAATTTTGCATCATTAAGTTTCCTTCCATCTCAGATTTAAAAAAAATGAGCAACCAAACAAACAAAACAAAAAGAGCGTGATATTACTTACCCCCTTACAACGCTTAGTTACTGATTCTAAAGAATCTACTAATTTTTAGTATTTACCTTCTGGTGTTCTTAGTCTACTGTAAAGGTATAACGTTTGAGAGCAATCTTCCTTTGAACGGGCGTTATGACTGTGTCGTGCATGTAAAGTACACTACTTGATGTAACATTAACGGCAAATCAGAGATAATTTAGTGTGGCCCATATTCCCAGATTGTTCAGAATCACACTTATTCTTTCCGTTGATTCATTGTGTTAAGTTCTGAAATCGTTTTTATACATTTTAGACAACCCTGGTTTGTAGGAACAATAAACAAAGATGACCTCAAATCAGTAGAAGTTTGCAATGCCATAACGTCTCCTCAGTTCTTACGGAATAGACGTTTCAAGTAATTCTAAGCTACAAAAACAAAAGTCTAGTCTTCTAAGGCTCTAGAGAATAGATGTCTCGTCATTAAAAGTTTGTGTTTTTTCGTCTCCTAAGCAGGATAGACTGGAAGTCACAAGTCAAAAGAATTTTTTTTTTTTTTTTTTTATTTAAAGAGACCCTTCCGTCCTCTTTGTCTCTTGAAAGTTGTAGTCTACAGGCTGGAGGTCTCAAGTCATTAGAGGTTTTTTTAAAACAACTAATCGTCACCCAAGTGCTTTGAGATTTGTAGTCACACGTATCTTGAATGTTTTTTTTTCTTTCTTAACTTGTGTTTACGATATACAGAATGGAAGTCTCTAAAGACTGACGATTCAAATGCCGAATCGTCTCCGGGGTTTGCTTCCAGTAGAATTTCTAAGTTTGTTATGTCTCCACGTTTTCTAATTTCCCACATATCGAGTTTCTTTCAAGTTATTGGGCATTTCTACTATACGAATGCCCCGAAGTCCCTAATAACAAGAAGTCTTAAGTCATTGGACGTTTCCAATAAATTTATTCATGTCTCTCAAGTTATTGGAACCTCCTACTATCAGAATGTCCCCGAGGTCCCACTAACACGAGGTCTTAAGTCATTAGCCTTTTCCTATATATTAATGTCTCTCAAGTTTTTGGGATTTTTCTAATATCTGACTGCCTCCTAAGTCCTAACTAACACGAGGTCTTTAAGTCATTGCACGTTTCCAATATATTTATTCATGTCTCTGAAGTTATCGGGCCCTTCTACTATCTGAATGTCCCCGAAGTCCCAACTAACACGAGGTCTTTAAATCATTGCACGTTTCCAATATATTTATTCATGTCTCTGAAGTTATCGGGCCCTTCTACTATCTGAATGTCCCCGAAGTCCCAACTAACACGAGGTCTTTAAGTCATTGGACGTTTTCCAATATATTTATTCATGTCTCTGAAGTTATTGGACCCTTCTACTATCTGAATGTCCCCGAAGTCCCAACTAACACGAGGTCTTTAAGTCATTGGACGTTTTCCAATATATTTATTCATGTCTCTGAAGTTATTGGACCCTTCTACTATCTGAATGTCCCCGAAGTCCCAACTAACACGAGGTCTTTAAGTCATTGGACGTTTTCCATACAATAATTCATGTCTCTTAAGTCGTTGGATATTTTTACTGTGTGAACGTCCCGAAGTCCCTTATTACACGAAGTCTCAAGTCATCGGAACTTTCCGACGTATTCCTCTCTCCAAAGTTTTACGCGTAATCTCTGGCAGACCATCATAGCAACACTGGCACACATACACGCTGATACACTTTCTTGCAATTACGCACGCGTAGTTATTTCAGGTAGCCGAGAGGCCAAGTGGCTTGGTGTTCTGTATGGCGGGGCTGCATCATCGCTTGGGAGCCGCATCGATTTATCTCCCTTAGACGGTAGCTCTTTAACTTGGGTATCGATCTACGGGGTCGGCCCGGGTCGGCCTAGGTCTCCCTGTTTGTTGGAATTCAGAGCCGCCGCATATAGTTGTGTTTTCGTTGTTTTTTTTTTTCATTTTTATTATTTATTATTTTTTGTGTGTCTTGTTTCTTTCGCTCTGTCTCGGAACTAGTGATATTCTCTTCCCCCCCCCCCCCTCCCTCTCTCTTTCTCTCTCTCTCTCTCTCTCTCTCTCTTTCACTCTCTCCATCCATCTGTCTATCTATCTATCTCTCCGACTCTGTTTCTCTTTCTGTCTTTGATTGCCTTTCTGCCAATGCCATGACCTCTCTCTGTCAATCTTTGTCACTGTCTTTCCCTCTGTCTGTCGTCTCGGACATTCTCTGTCTGTCTGTCTGTTTGCCTGTCAGTCTATCTCAGTCTTTGTCTATCTGTCTGTCCATCTCTCTCCCTCTCTCTCTCTCTCTCTCTCTCTCTCTCTCTCTCTCTCTCTCTCTCTCTCTCTCTCCGGCGGAAAGGGGTGGGGAGCAGTTAAAATGGATACATTACGTCAGTGGCTGAATATCATTACTCTTCCTGTAGTATTTCTTTAATCTTTTTTTTTTTTTTTATACCTTTAAACCCCTATGCATAACAAGATTAGTGAAGATGACGTCAAAATACTTTTTGTTCTGTCGGCTCGGTAGGCGTTTAGCATGGAAAAAAAAGATATTACATGAATGCTGCACTTGCAAAGAATTAATACTCTTTTAAGCTCCCGTAATAACGCTTGATCTAGTTAGGGAGTTCAGTGTTGGGGATTGTTTTGATTTCTTTTTACCTCCATTTTTTTTCAACTTTTTATAAGAACGTAAAGGAGCGTCGGTGGCTGTGGGTTTAGAGCGCCCACCTTGATATCCAGAGATTTTTATTGCGGGTTGAATCTATTTATTTTTTTTTCTGTAGACAGATGAGGTAATGACCTTATCTTTTCAGTTCCATCCATCCCGACGGTGATATGAATTGATACAATTCTGCAAAAAGGTCTGCGTACGCCGTACTGAGAACGGAAGTTAGTAATCAAGGAATATATATATATATATATATATATATATATAAATATATATACTAACAATGTAGACCTATATATATATATATATATATATATATATATATACAAACAATGTAGACCTAAACTATTTTGGCAGGATTTCGTATAACTATTCTGTTTGGCCATATCTGTTCTAAGATTTAATTGAAAAAAAAAATTACACCAAGTTTTCATCCTCTGATGAGAGATGTGAATGGGTAATGGACATTCATGATTGTCGTGGCCGATTGAAGGCGAAGAACTTATCATTTTAAATCCTCAATCCTCGGGCTAAATTGCAGTTTTTACAACCCATGAGATGGCATTGTTTTCCCCGAGTATTTCCACATTTTAGTTATTTGAATCCAACCGGGTTGCAATTTTATATTGACCTTTTACAGACTTTTTTTTTTTTGCTGATTTCTTTTTTTTTCTTTTCTTTTTTTTTTTTCCTAGGGAAAGATTGCAACATTCCAACCGGGTTAGTTCAATCAGGGGTGCCGGGCTTCATATTTTTTTATATTTTGACGTTCAAAATAGCGAGCTATTTCCTACCGCTTGTTTGAATCTGTTGATGTTAAGATTCTCTCTCTCTCTCTCTCTCTCTCTCTCTCTCTCTCTCTCTCTCTCTCTCTCTCTCTCTCTCTCTCTCTCTCTACCTATCTATCTATCTATCCCCCTCTCTCTCTATTTCTCTCGCTCTCTCTCTCTCTCTCTCTCTCTCTCTCTCTCTCTCTCTCTCTCTTTTTTTCCTTTTTAAATTAATGCTTGAATACAGTTCTCAATGTTTTTTCCGGTTTTTACAACACGTGGATACAGTGTTTCACAAATAGACATAGCGATGTTGAAATAAGACTTAAATCTATGCCACGTGCAAAAAAAATTAGATTTTTGATATTAGCTTACCGGGATAGGTGAAATATACTCTGCTAGGCAGAAATAGGAGGTAACGGGGGAAAGTGTGAGCATAGGGGGGGAGGGGGGGAAGGGGGGGGGGGAAGAGGATTGAAGATTGCAGTAAGGAGAACGAGGGAAAATGTCAAAGAGATAAAGGGATATGGCAGAGAGGATAGAGAGATTGACACACACACACATACACACATATATATATATATACAGAGAGAGAGAGAGAGAGAGAGAGAGAGACAGAGAGAGAGACAGACAGACAGACAGACAGACAGACAGACAGACAGACAGACAGACAGAGGGAGAGACTCTGTCAGGCAAACCCATTCATAAATTATACAACGACAATATAACATTATTTTTAATTTATAACTTTATTTTAAAACAGACTCTTTGGTAACTCTAGCACCAGTGTAACGCAATCCACACTTAAAAGAAAACAAAACAGACCAAACCGGTAAATGAAGTGGGAGTGGCGAGCCACTGCCCCGGGCTCTCCATTGATTGAGAGGAGTGGGAAGGCCTAGCCGCGCAACCACTGAATCAGCAATGATGCGGATCCAGATCAATCACTTTATGTTACTCTTCTTTTTCTTATTTGCATTCAATTTACTCATTTTTCAAGTTTTATTTTATTTTTTCTTTATTTCGGTTTTTCCCTGTTGTAACTGTTGGTATGACTAGTGCGAGATTCTTGAACGGCTGTCATGTGGCGAATTGCTCGGCTTTCGAGTTCGTTACGAGACTGATCAAGCCCTTGGTGGTGAGCTTAGAGCCTGCTCCAGCTAGCCGTGCCTTGCCTAGAGAAAGACCTAAAGCCTGGAATGAACTCTCACAGTGGAATGATAGATTAAGCAAGGACAATCAGGTCATCCTCGGCCGTCTCTCAAACTGTGTTTTCGAAGCAGTTTAGGGTCGAGAGTGGACGGCAAAGATCGTGTATTGAAACGAACTTATTGCCGTTCTCAGCCCATTTCCACCAAAATTCGGCAAAATCCCACATTTAGTTCGCTTTCAATTTTTTTGTTGACTGTGATCAATATTTCGGGGGAAAAAAATAAGCAAAACAAAACACAGAAGTACCCCAAAACTCAGAAAATACCTTGACCCCTTCTAACCCTTCCGTCGCCAGCCATCGGCTTCAACCCTCGCCTGCTATAAATATTTCCCGGTACTGCACTGAGTTGCATTAGCACCCCAGAATTAGAAGACACAAAAATCGATCGACTTTGATGTCTATAATAAAACCTATTTCATACAGCACTTAGTTTGTCTCTTTGCACAACCACCTCCGGCAGATAGAACTTCCGCCGGAAGACAAAGCAGCTTCATTCTATTCTTGTCCCGACCTCATCGATTGTCTAGAATCTTCTTATGTGACTTCTTTTTTTTGTACAAATTTGACGTATCTTAAGTTTTCCGAAGAATCTTTACGCAGACTTTATTATGGGTCTATTTCGGTCGCGGATATATTTAAGTAGTCCTTCGTCATTCATTGCACAGCCGGATAGCGTTATTTCCCCTCGCGGCAATGGTTACTCATCTTCGTTCCTAAAAATAGCCTGGCTTTCCTGCAGGAAGAGAAGTGTAGCTTTGTAGCTTTGCTGCCCTGAGGACATTTTTAACTTTATCCTCCGGCTCCTCCCTGAGAATATTTTTATTGGTGTTTAACCCGTCCCCTTTCCTGTAGGGTTCGTTCATCACATCTCCTTTAACTGTTGCCTTAGTGAACGCACCAGGTACTAAGATCTTATTGCATTTCTTTCTCTTTATTTTTTTTTCCTTTTTTCAATTTCCTTAAAAACAGTGTTATGTTCTTCATTTGGTAAACCCATGTATTTAAAACCCTGGAGAGTTCAAGGTTGTCGTATCATCTTCTTCGGTATATCTGAAGTAATTCGAATTACAGTGTTAATTTTTCTTATGCAGTTAAGTACTTGCTTGGCCACGTTCATTAAACCTACATAATTTTGCAAATCGCGTGCAGTTCTTCGCCCTCGCTGTACGAAAAATGATTCCAACATGTTTTATATTGAATTATACTCCCACAGTGTTGTTATGATTTTTATTATTATTATTATTATTATTATTATTATTATTATTATTATTATTATTATTATTATTATTATTATTATTATTGTTGTTGTTGTTGTTGTTGTTGTTGTTACTGTTATTGTTGTTGCTGTTGTTGTGTTTTTCTTTTTTGCCGTGTACTCTGTGTTAGGGATAGACCTTCATCTGCTTTGTCTTGATTGTTCTGTTTTATCAAATTGATCTAACGTGCGTTTGTTTTATGTATTCCAAGCATTAATCTTTATAGTCTTTTGATACCATCGGGATTTTACTGCTCACCGCTCGTTCTCATTGCTTTTTAAAAGTTTGCATACTCTTTACTTGATACCTGCGCCATTTTTACTGTTTATATGTAAAGCTTATCGCCTTGGATCGCGCATATGTAACCGTGAACTTGGCTCTCAATGAAAGCATCTCTATAGGCCTCCTGGATTACAACAGATACCGATAGACTAACCTTCTCCTGGGATGTCAGTAACAAACATGGCTCCTTAACAGCGTATTTTATATCTCTTCCCCGCTATTCTCTTTTTTCTTCCTACACCACCACTGCTACCACCACCTTGAATAGCTACATCAACTCATCAACTCATCTTTCCAAATCTGACCTTGGCCCAGTCTCGTGCCTAGAATACAAACTGTTTGCCGCTAGAGGTGTCAAAATGTTCTGGATCATTACAGGGCGTGACTAAGGATTGGCTCTGTTACTCACCCTCATAGGTTCGACCGTGCATTCAGTCTTTTTATCTTTTCACAGGAGCGCGGCAGGACGAGGTAGATCAGTTTGACCTCCAGAGGAGATTCAGGAGGGGAGGGAGGAGGGAGGGAGGGGGGTTAGCTGGAGGATAGTTCACCTAACAACAGATCGAATGTTTCACCCTGATCTCTACGCTCTGAGAGATCAGGACCCCGCTGTAATCGAAGCGAAGGAAGGAAAGAAGAAGGGAAGAACTCGCATATGAATTGCAGTGAGTCATTGAATCAATTGCCCTGAGTGAGTCATAGTTCACCGAGTCACTTTGCTGTCCGAGTTACGATTTTTTTCCTCCTTATTTCCCCCCGCTGCCCAATAAACCAGTGGCGTCGAAAGCATTCGTCATTGAAAATGTTGATACGTGAGAGCATAGAGAAAATTTATGGGATTCCATAGAGAGTCGATGGCTACAACAGCACTGAGGTAGATTGTTCTGATGGTCGTTGGACATAGCTATTATTTTGTTTCTTTTTTGCCTATTTTTTGACAATAATTGGTTCGTTGATCCCGATGTTTACATCGTTTTGGAGGCCGACCACAGTAAAAATCTTAATAAAACTTATATCGCAACATTGGATAGGGAAGTTTGATGTGTTTCTTGATGAGTTTTATTGATCGGGAAATTGTTGGCGAAACGGAATGAATAAAATAGCATATGGCTTTGATGAGTGTGATCGTTGTCCTCTTCACCAGCACCATCGTTATTATCCTTATACTCATCGTCTTTTTTTACTATCATCACCCCATCATCATCTTTAAAATCGTCCCTATCATCACCACCATCATTATCAAACACCATGTTCATATTTATGAGTAGCAGCAGTAGCGCCATTATCATCATCAGCTTTATCATTTTTAGTTTCATCAGCATTGTCATCATCACAGTCACGATCATTATTCTCAGATTCTTCAATTTAAGTTCAACACAGTGGTCATCATCATCGTCATTATCATTACCATCATCGTCGTCGACATCATCATCATCATCATCATCGTCATCATCATCATCAACATCATTATCATCAACATCATTATTATCATTATCATAATCATCATCATCATCGTCATCATCATGATTTTTAGTAACATAATCATTAGCATGATAAACACCATGATCTTCATACACATAATGATCAATGTTCATCATCATCATCATCATCATCATCATCATCATCATCACCATCATTAGTATCATCATCATGACCACCAGCGTGCTGAATCATCTGTTCATGATATTTTACTGAAAAAATACGCGCTCTGTTTCGATATCTTCTAGTTTTTCAAGGCAACTTTTCTCCAAATCCCTCGAATTCCATGTACGTGCAGATCCTGTTAACCCCAACCCAGTGCGATTCTCAAGAGACCAACATCAGTTTGATCGAGAAAAGCTTTTACCAGCAACCAGCGGCTATGTGACGTCGGTAAAATGTGATTGTAGCTCTGTAGTCTTGACAGCGCACTTGCTTCAGTTCAAGCAAATAAAACGTGACTTCTTCAAGCCATTCAAGGAGTAAAGCAGGGCTTAACGTCGTCTGAAATTGGTTAGGGGGGGAGGGGTGCGGGGTTGAGGGCGAAGACGAGACTCACAGACTTTGTCTTATCGATCTCTTCGTGATGTCATTCGTCAAGGACGCGGGGCATTAATTTTGCTATTTACATCTCGTGAGAAGATTGACTGTCTAGCATTCTACATTCCTCTCTCTCTTTCTCCGTCTCTCTCTCTCCCTCCACCCTCTCTCTCTTTCTCTCTCTCTCTCTCTCTCTCTCTCTCTCTCTCTCTTTGCCTCTCTCCGATATTGGTTGTATCTAGACTTACAATAAGCGGCTCTCAATCCCAGAAAGCCTAACTTCCTCTCTGTCTGTCTGTCTCTCTTTATCTCTCTCTCTCTCTCTCTCTCTCTCTCTCTCTCTCTCTCTCTCTCTCTCTCTCTCTCTCTCTCTCTCTCTCTCTCATATATATTATATGCCCCTCTCTACGTTTTCCTCTATTTGCCTGTTTATCTCTCTTTCCCTCCTTCAATCTCACGCTGTTCTCAATGCCGCTTATTTCCTTCTCCCTCCTCTGTGGTTTTTTTCCCTTTCTCTCTTCATCTATTTCCATATTTCTCTAACACTAACTTCACTTTATCCCAGGCCGGTGCAAAACTAGCTAACTTCCGGTCCGAAGCGACGTTTGCTCATCACCGTTCCCCAGGTTGTGAGGTGTTTATTGGCACATTTGCCCGCGGCAAGCGCTCTCGTCAGCCTCACGTCTGCCTCACGTCTCGGCCGACCGGAAGAGGAATATCGATCGGTTTTCTCTCCTCTCTTCCTGTGCAGAAGCGAGCGATTCAGCCATTTTGTTACCTTTTATCACGGTAACCCACTCTCGGGTTTTTGTTTGTGTGTGTCTGTGTGTGCGTGCGTGCGTGCGTACTTTATTGAAATTGCTAGAATGCGTTTTTTTTTTTTTTGTTTTATTTTTTTTTTGGCGTTGAAAATTGAAGTTAGAAGGAGCAGTGCTGACTGACAATCAAGTTTTGAAATGCTATTGAAAATTACGAATTAAAAAAAAAAAAAGATCTCAGATCAGATATTCAAAGCGAGGTAATCTGAGTCTTGCCAAGTGAAATATCCAAGGGTACCTGCAAGCCACTCGCGATCTCCTTGCCTTGCATAAATTTCAATAAATTTCAATAAATGTATATTAATGTTCCTTACAAGTATGCTCTCATATCAAATCGATAAATTCGACCTTTTCAGCCGCTTTTGTCAAGGAGATGCTACCTGGAGACTACAAGACGAACAAAATAATGATATTTGTACTTTGAACGAGAGAAACCTAAAAACAACAACAACAAAAAAAAAAACAACAAACAAACAATAAATAAATAAAAAAAGCGAAAAGAGGAAAGAGGTGGATGTATTCAGATTGTGTAGGAAAGCAACGCACTATCTCCTAAAAAGGATTCGTATTTTACCTTTTCTATGGATTTTTCTGTTTCATCGAGTTTGCCACAATGTTCTTACAATCCCGCTATCTGTGAAGCCTTGATAATACTATTTACACCACGAACCATTCAAGCTATAGCAAATGCAGGATCTTAAATATGAAGCCAAAACATGAGTCGTAGAGCAGTAGTTTTATATAAGGCGAAACAAAACTTAATAGTCTTTTCCCACCGGCACGGCACGGCACGGCACGGCACGGCACGGCACGGCACGGCACGGCACGGCACGGCACGGCGCGGCACGGCACGGCACACTGCTCTTCATCTTTATTTGATGTTGTGAAAGAACACGCCCTACCCGTAAGCTGCTTTGTGAAGCTCAATGAGGGTTTAACTTTGCTCACATCTGTTCGGCCGCCACAGATGGTTTAACTTTGTTCACATCTGGTGGGCCGTCATCGATGGTTTAACTTTGTTCACATCTGGTGGGCCGCCATCGATGGTTTAACTTTGCTCACATCTGGTTGGCCTCCATCGATGGTTTAACTTTGCTCAAATCTGATGGGCTGCCATCGATGGTTTAACTTTGCTCACATCTGGTGGGCCGCCATCGATGGTTTAACTTTGCTCACATCTGGTTGGCCTCCATCGATGGTTTAACTTTGCTCAAATCTGATGGGCTGCCATCGATGGTTTAACTTTGCTCACATCTGGTGGGCCGCCATCGATGGTTTAACTTTGCTCACATCTGGTGGGCCTCCATCGATAGTTTAACTTTGCTCACATCTGGTGGGCCGCCATCAATGGTGTAACTTTGCTCACATCTGGTGGGCCTCCATCGATAGTTTAACTTTGCTCTTATCTGGTGGGCCGCCATCGATGGTTTAACTTTGATCACATCTGGTGGGCCGCCATCAATGGTGTAACTTTGCTCACATCTGGTGGGCCTCCATCGATGGTTTAACTTTGCTCACATCTGGTGGGCCTCCATCGATGGTTTAACTTTGCTCTTATCTGGTGGGCCGCCATCGATGGTTTAACTTTGCTCACATCTGGTGGGCCTCCATCGATGGTTTAACTTTGCTCACATCTGGTGGGCCGCCATCGATGGTTTAACTTTGCTCACATCTGGTGGGCCGCCATCGATGGTTTAACTTTGATCACATCTGGTGGGCCTCCATCGATGGTTTAACTTTGCTCACATCTGGTTGGCCGCCATCGATGGTTTAACTTTGCACACATCTGGTTGGCCGCCATCGATGGTTTAACTTTGATAACATCTGGTGGGCCTCCATCGATAGTTTAACTTTGATCACATCTGGTGGGCCGCCATCAATGGTTTAACTTTGCTCACATCTGGTGGGCCTCCATCGATAGTTTAACTTTGATCACATCTGGTGGGCCGCCATCGATGGTTTAACTTTGCTCACATCTGGTGGGCCTCCATCGATAGTTTAACTTTGCTCACATCTGGTGGGCCTCCATCGATGGTTTAACTTTGCTCTTATCTTGTGGGCCGCCATCGATGGTTTAACTTTGATAACATCTGGTGGACCTCCATCGATAGTTTAACTTTGATCACATCTGGTGGGCCTCCATCGATAGTTTAACTTTGATCACATCTGGTGGGCCGCCATCAATGGTTTAACTTTGCTCACATCTGGTGGGCCTCCATCGATAGTTTAACTTTGATCACATCTGGTGGGCCTCCATCGATAGTTTAACTTTGATCACATCTGATGGGCCGCCATCAATGGTTTAACTTTGCTCACATCTGGTGGGCCTCCATCGATAGTTTAACTTTGCTCACATCTGGTGGGCTGCCATCAATGGTTTAACTTTGCTCACATCTGGTGGGCCGCCATCGATAGTTTAACTTTGCTCACATCTGGTGGGCCTCCATCGATAGTTTAACTTTGCTCACATCTGGTGGGCTGCCATCAATGGTTTAACTTTGCTCACATCTAGTTTGCTGCCATCGATGGTTTAACTTTGCTCACATCTGGTGGGCCTCCATCGATAGTTTAACTTTGCTCACATCTGGTGGGCTGCCATCGATGGTTTAACTTTGCTCACATCTGGTGGGCCTCCATCGATAGTTTAACTTTGCTCACATCTGGTGGGCCGCCATCGATGGTTTAACTTTGCTCACATCTGGTGGGCCGCCATCGATGGTTTAACTTTGCTCACATCTGGTGGGCTGCCATCAATGGTTTAACTTTGCTCACATCTGGTGGGCCTCCATCGATAGTTTAACTTTGCTCACATCTGGTGTGCCGCCATCGATGGTGTAACTTTATCTCACATCTGATGGGCCGCCATCGATGGTGTAACTTTATCTCACATCTGGTGTGCCGCCATCGATGGTGTAACTTTATCTCACATCTGATGGGCCGCCAGCATCCACATCAACTTTTAACTACCACATGCACCCAGCGTTGCAAAGCCGCGCTTCTGATTACTCGGATACGAGATTAGATTTAATGCTCGAACTTTTTAAGCAACATTCAGGTCCGAACTATTATGGTGCATATTTTTTTTCTTCTTCTTTTGACTGTGGAAATATGCGCTGAAAGGTAACCTACTAGGCATGATGGGCTTGCAAATGTCACAATCGATCATGAAACCGGTTGGTATCTC
Source organism: Elysia crispata (assembly GCA_033675545.1). Lineage (NCBI taxonomy): Eukaryota > Metazoa > Mollusca > Gastropoda > Plakobranchidae > Elysia > Elysia crispata. The sequence goes on along the minus strand of JAWDGP010007407.1, from coordinate 353,244 downwards.
TGTATTGGTATTGTGAAAGTTGTTGCTCAGAAACAGGTGGCTAGGTGGAACTGAAAAAGTGAAAAATTCAATGATTCTATTTTGTTACATTAGTAAACATCTTTTTTTTTGTTGACCTTTTATGCAGGTCGTGAAACTCTTTGGTTTCGGTATTGTTAGTGACAAGACTTAGCGGATCTCAATCCCAAAAGGCCACATTTCCTCTCTGTGTGTATATATGTCTGTTTTTCTGTATCTATCGATCTACCTACCTACCTATCTATCTATCTATCTATCTATCTATGTATCTATCTATCTATCTATTTATCTATCTATCTATCTATCTATCTATCTATCTATCTATCTATGTATGTGTGTGTGTGTCTGTCTGTCTGTGTGTGTGTATGTATGTATGTATGTATGTATGTATGTATCTATCTATCTATCTATCTATCTATCTATGTATGTGTGTGTGTGTGTGTCTGTCTGTCTGTCTGTCTGTGTGTGTGTGTATGTATGTATGTATGTATGTATGTATGTATCTATCTATCTATCTATCTTTCTATCTATCTATCTATCTGTCTATCTATAACTCTCTCTGTATATCCTCTCCCTGCCCTCTTTCCGTATCAAGTTTCGCGTGCTCCGAGCATTCCCGGAAATCTTTCTGCTGGGCGTCACGTGACCTTATGGTTCATTACTCATTTAGACAATGCGGGCAGGCTGTCACTCGCCTCCCTCGGGACGACTCGCTTAGTCTCGAGTAATGAACTCCTCTTATACTAGTAAACTTAGGAGACGGGAACAAATCTACCCTCAACCAAGGCTTGGCCACTCCCAGGGTTGCCACACAGATGATATCTAGCAGCCTGATGGAGTGAGCTCCGGGAAAGTGTGCCGGATTTGGCCGCTTTTATGCCCAATGGCGCATGGTAATGAGATTGATCGGTTTGCCCTGAGATAATGGCGGGTCACGGGCGCTCGGGATACTGGACGAGTGTTTAATCCTTTGCGGATTAATAGGGAGAAAAGGACGTGGTATCACTTCCCTTATAAAAGCTTAATTATCGGTTCGGAATAATCTGTAGCCATCGATCGTCATGAAAAAGTTTCTCAAGTGTGTTTAGCAGATTTAGATGGCTGACTGTTGCCGTGTTTTTATGACGGAGTCATGTAAAATGTTTTGTAATTACAAACGTTTAAACTGAGATTTGCTCTCTTTGACTTAATATGTCCTTTTAAAATACGACTACGTGATTATTCCCTAATTTTCATCTGAGCGCAATTTTTTTTTTTTTTTTTTTTGCCGTTTCACTGACAGCATTGCCCTTCTTTTAGAAGTGATAAAATGACAAATGGGGAAAAATACAAAATAATAAAGAGCAATAAAAATATGGCGACAGTTGGAAGTGAAGAATATGAGGAAGGTGGAGGAATGGAAGGATGCATATATTTAAAGAAATAAGAAAAGAAAGCATTAAATATTATAATCTTCGGTTTAAAGAAAGTTAAAACTACGTCGATTTGTGGTTTCGAAAATACTACTTTGAAAGGCTGTTATAGTCTGTGATACTCTCTGTCAATGGGATATAAGTGTTCTTTTAAAAGGTCTACTAATCTGTGAACATTTTCCATTCCCAATTACTATTTGACTGGAAACTTGGTTCTGCTTGATATTGTTCTCATTTTAAACGCACTGGATTTAACCCTTCTCTTGTCGAAATTTCTCCTTAATACACTTATACTGAATTTTCCATTTTTCTGTCTGACAATTACGGAGAAGGCAGACAGGCAGACCCCAGGAAGCTGGAAGATGAAAAGACTTCCAAGTCGACTTGCAGTAGAAGAAATTGACCTCAGTTGACCTCCCACTAGCACTGAATAGTCTAGACGAGCGAATTAAATTTTCAGTACTTTTAAATATGAGAACTTACTCCGAGAATTGGTTTTCTTCCCTTAGGGTTTATTCCCCTCAATGCTTGAAAGAGTTTGGGAAAGAAACGGGAGAGACAGAAATCTAGCTCTGTTCCTACAAAGAATTGTAACGTTTCGACATAACTTACAAGTGGTATTTTCCATCAGGTATGAGGGCTTGGATTTTTCTTCCAACTCTCTCCTCTCTCTCTCTCTCTCTCTCTCTCTCTCTCTCTCTCTCTCTCTCTCTCTCTCTCTCTCTCTCTCTCTCTCTCTCTCTCTCTCTCTCCTTATCTTTACTTTTCTGATTCGCTTCTCTGCATGACCCTTTCCTTAGGTCTGGCTGCCTGTCTTCGTCTTTGTGTGTCTCTCATTCTTTCTTGACCATACGAATTTTGTCGTATGTCTTTATTATCGTCTTCTTTTTTTCTTTCCTTTTTTTAAAATAACATTTCCCCATTGCAAAAACAATATCAATCATTTGGATCGGAATATAGAAAGCCGCCCCGTGTAACCGATACAACTGATCCTAAATTGTGACATTCCTGAAATATATCCATTTAAAGTGCATGATTCTTGCATCTACACAACCTCTTCAAGTTTAGATTAAATCCATTATAAAAAAGGAACAAAGTATATGGATATATTGGAATGAGGTGCCATTTTAGCGCAGGTGGAGACAAAGCTGCAATGGCATAGCAATGTGATACTTAAATCGTGACAGAGTTTATTTAAAGAAATGCAAGGCGGCGGTAAAAAGAAATTATGTTTTTGTTTTCCTAATTACCATTACAAATCACCCGAAATGGCAACCAATTAAGGTCACAGCTTTTGTTGCATCTTCATGGCGGAAAAAAAAAAATCAAGGATGCCGCAGAAAATGGCATAAGACTGACGAACTAGCGCTTGTTGCAACCATGGCAACCGCAGGCCAATCAGAGCAGCCGGCGGCCAGTGTCGGGCGTAGGACAGGCTCCTAATTGGTCTCTGCTTGGTGACCTCAAGTGTGAAGACCTGGCGGAGATTCCCGTTCGGAAACAGCAGCAGCTATCAACACCGTTTAATAAAAAAAAATATTTGGTCAAATTTTTACGATGTTCTCTTACCGTACATGCAGTATAATTATGAGAAATCAGAACTGGTAATTCTCTCCTTTCCAGATCTATTTTAGAATCCTTTTAAACGCTTATTGGTGGCGCTGTGAATTACCTCAAGAAGGGTCTAAGGTTCACAGCAGTTCGTTTATTTATTTATTTTTTTTTTTTTTTGCTCCCTCCATAGTATAACATTTTTCGAGAAACCTAAAGCACTATACCGATACGTTTAACTTTTCAAAGAACCAGCACTTTTAGGGTTTCCATGACCCTGGATGGGAAAGGGGCATTACCATCATTCAGATGTTTTGAAACCTTCATCCGCAAACCATAATTTGTTCTGATTACGCTGAAAATCAGGTTTCATAACACTAAAATTGTGTTATCAAACCCGACTATACATTTATCGTGTCATCATACCCAATTATGGTTACGAGATATTTGATATTTCCAGAACAGTATTTATAAAATTAGCTCTGGCATGCTGTTGAGTGGTTACATTTAGCATTTGACCCAGATCACAAGACACTCACGGAAACAGTGAACGTATGTCCCCCTTCTCTCTCTCTCTCTCTCTCTCTCTCTCTCTCTCTCTCTCTCTCTCTCTCTCTCTCTCTCTCTCTCTCTCTCTCTCTCTCTCTCTCTCTCTGTCTCTCTCTCTCTTTCTCTCTTTTTCTCTCTCTGTCTCTCTCCCTCTACCTCCCCCGTCTATCTCTTTCCAATTCTATGCCTCATGACTGTACCTAAAGAAACCTGTTTCCATCTCCTCCCTAGGTGAGCTACTTTGAAATCTACTGCGAGAGGGTTCGCGACCTCCTCAACCCGAGCAATAAGAATGCACTGCGCGTGCGCGAGCACCCTCTGCTGGGCCCTTACGTGGAGGACCTGAGCAAGATGGCGGTGCAGTCGTACGAGGACATCAACAACCTGATCGACGAGGGGAACAAGGCTCGGACTGTGGCCGCCACGAACATGAACGAGACGAGTAGCCGCTCGCACGCTGTGTTCACGCTCATCTTCAGCCAGCGCAAGCTGGACTCCACCACCAAGATGGTCGGCGAGAAGGTGAGCTCGGATCGGGCGTACAGAGGAGGAGGAAGAAAGTTGGGGGAGAAGAGGAGAGGAAGAAGAAATAGGAAGAGGAGGAGGAGGAGGGGGGAAGAAAAAGGAGAAGGAGGAGAAGAAGAAATAGCAGGAGGAGTAAAAGTAAAAGTGAGAAGAGGAGGAGACTGGGTAAGAGAAAGAGGGCAGGAGGAGGGAGGAGGAGATTTAACGTCAGGAAAAGCACGAGAAAATAAAGGATGAGGTCAAGCGAAAGGATCGGGGATGGATCAGTAGAAAGAGGAGAAGGTGGTCGAAAAAAATCCCGAAAAGCCAACGAGTTAACCAGAATAAAGGTGAAGATGCGACGAATCCAGTTTTGAAAGGAAAAAAAATCCTGCCAAAATCATTTTTAGTGAGATTACTTTCTGTTTTAAAATAATATGAAAAAACAAACCAAAACAAATAAAAGAAAAAAAACCCAACAATTCAATGTCCAGGTGAGCAAGATAAGTCTGGTGGATCTGGCCGGAAGTGAGAGGGCTGACTCCACCGGTGCCAAGGGGACGCGACTCAAAGAGGGCGCCAACATCAACAAGTCGCTTACCACCCTTGGAAAGGTCATTTCCGCTCTAGCAGAAATGGTGAGTAATCGATAGCAGAGTTTCAGGGAAATGTATGTATAATACTGCTGTCAATATAATATATATATAAACACACTACTCGGTAGGCACCTTGTACAGGCCAAATTTTTTTTTCCTCCTATACAGATATTAAATCTGCTGTAACAGTAGAGATCTTTCAGTTTTTTTTGTTTTTTTTTTATTCAGTTTTAACTTTTGGACCTCAATACACATTTTATCATTTCCATTTAAGCACAAATTTTAATTTGTTTATTCACGAGTAACTAAATACATTTCCTATCCCATGTGGTTAGTTATGGCTCTGAGAAAAGTTTAAAGACTTCAAAAAAAAAATAAATAAAATTCCCATTTTTACTGATATAATTGAATTGAAATATGATACACCCTCAAGTAAACTGTTCCAACAAAAAAAACAAAAAAACAACAGTGTTTCAATTTCATAAAGTTCACCTATCCTAAAAAGGAGTTGGTCGTTTTATATTTTTGTCTCCAGTCGTAAATAGAAAAAAAATGTTGTCTATCCTACTGGCGTTATAAACTTATTGTGCAAAAAAATGCCCATTAAGAGTGATGATTGACTGAACGTTTGAAGTATGCCATTGTCATGGGCTGGGTCTCAACCTTTCAGCTTTACTTTACCCGTCATAACTTCACAGCCCATGATTTGCACAGTGCCATATATTATTATAGGATTCTTCAAGTGAATCTGGGTACTTCACAAGCTAGTTCTGTTCTCCTCTATAATACTCCACCATACTTCACCTTTGACCTCCCCTGACATGTTTCTCCTTCTGCCATCCACAATCCGCTCGCCAGAGTGCAATGGATATGAAAGTAAGATATTGCCGTCGCCAGAACCTACTCGTGTTGCCTGCTTGTTGTTGTTGTTGTTGTTGGCTTCGTCACTTTTAACTTATGTCGCTGATGTCATTTACTTCAGTAGTTGCTGGCCAAGCTGTTGTAGATGCGGATACAATCTTCTGGACTATCTTCTAGCTGCTGTTGTTTTTTTTTTTTCCCTCCCTGGCGCTTTCACCATTTTGTGTCGGCTATATCAGTGTTAACTAATCTGGTTTACATGCATGTGGTTCTGATCTGCCGCTCTCTAGCGCCAGTATTCTGTTTTAAGCTGTGAAACTTCAGCTATAATTTAATGTTCGAAACATCACTTATTTTACTAGCACCTGTCTGCAACTTTTGTGTTTGTCGTTGCTTTAAAAGGGAAGAAAACATGATTTAAGTAAAGTTTGACGTTTGCTTGTTCTCCATACTCAGAAAAAGAAATGACGTGTAAATTTCAAGGAGTTGTTGTAATTATTCATTTTTTTAATTGATTTCATTTGTATTAGTATTATTATTCTTGTAAGAATTATTATAATATACACTATTCTTCTCGTCCTCCTTCTCTACCTTCTTCTTCTTCTTCTTCTTCTTCTTCTTCTTCTTCTTCTTCTTCTTCTTCTTCTTCTTCTTCTTCTTCTTCTTCTTCTTCTTCTTCTTCTTCTTCTTCTTCTTCTTCTTCTTCTTCTTCTTCTTCTTCTTCTTCTTCTTCTTCTGCTTCTCCTTCTCCTTCTCCTTCTCCTTCTCCTTCTCCTTCTTCTTCTTCTTCTTCTTCTTCTTCTTCTTCTTCTTCTTCTTCTTCTTCTTCTTCTTCTTCTTATTATTATTATTATTATTATTATTATTATTATTATTATTATTATTATTATTATTATTATTATTATTATTATTATTATTATTATTATTATTAAAATTATTGTTTCATTTTTAAATAATTGATGTTTTTTGCTGCTGCTTTCTGTGGTGCTTTGTTCTAATTTGATTGACGCCCAAAGCTTTAAACACATCGGATATCGCACAAATCACGCATCGCTTCGGTCTAATCATAGCTCCAGAACTATGCATTCTCTTTGATTTCAGTCCATGTAGATCGGATTGATACATGTTCATCAATTTCGTAGACATGTTCACATATCAAAGATGGATGAAGTTAAAAAAGAATTACTCTGTCTAGTTCACTGACTGGAAACCACCTTTTGGTGAGTTATAAACAACATTAATTGTCATGGATTATGTTTTTAGCCTTAAGACATCGCGTCAGTTGACTTAGTGTTCAGAAAAATTCTCTTAATTCCGCACGTTGCGGACGGAGCAGATCTTAGCGGTTTTGTAAAATGATCGAATCTGGGGAAAATTTTAATTATGGAGCCAATTTAGTTAGGGATTTTTCTGAAAATAATTGTAAAAAAAAAAAAGTACAAACAACCCCTCCCCCCCCCCTAAAACGGATGCCTATCGAATCAGTTCGAGTCTGATCGAAAGAGTAGGAATCTAGCTGTATAAACATCGCTTGAATACATTCTTTAAAAAGCTGCAATATCGACAAAGCAAACAAATTTAGTGCACTGCTCAATCACGGAAGAGCAGAAGACAAGCTTCCTCCCCCGCTAATCTGGCACAAAGCCAACCAACCTTATTTGGTTCTAAACTCAAACGGAAACGTTGGAGTCGGCGCTAAATGTAGTAATCGCTTGAGGGGATTCCCTGGACTCATCGCTTGCTTTAGCTCTACTAAAGTTAGAGAAATAATCGAAAGAAAAAAAAAAGGATTTGAATGTAGGCTTACCATATTCGATTTGGCAAAGTGCTTTGCTTCCGTTTTAACTTCATTGATGCATGCGTGTACATTATTTTTATTATTATTATTATTATTTTTTTCGTTCCAAGCCATAGATTCAATGCACATCCTTTGAAAATGAAGCTGCTCCCTCTACACAAGGTCCTTAATTCCCTGCCTCGCCCCCCTTTCCCATCCCATACCCGCTTTTACCCATAGTTTGTCCTTTGCTTGGTCGCTGTCATCTTTCATGGCAAGTCATTTTCTTATTTACTTAAATTGCTCAGGGTTTGACGTAAGCATCCACAGTCTAATTTTTATGGAAACACTGAAATTATTTTTAAACTATAAGTCAAAGTAAAAACAAATCGGACAAATAAAAACCACTGATTTTTTAGTGAATCAGTATCTCTCGCTATTTTCCTGTTCTTATCTAGCAGTCAGAACGTCAAATTCTAAATAGTCAGAATAGCAAGCTAATTCTAATGTAACATCCCAATCTATTTATAGATTTATTGTAAACTCTTCTTATATCGCAGGTACATATGAATGGCATTTTATGAATTCCCGACATGCAGTTCACCCACTTCTAGCCACTTTTTGTTTTTCCACCTTGATAGAGTTATATTGATCGTTTATTTAGATTTGGCAAGTCCAAGATTAGCTGATTTCCCAGTATTAATGTTTCGTGCTTCTAGGAATTTATTTACTTTTTGTTTAATATGAATGTCAAGTTTTTTTTTTATGTTGATGGAATTTTTTTTTTCAGAATTATTATTACCACATTTTATTTATGTAGCCAGCGATTTTTGTTTTGTTTTATGAAAACATATTATACGGATGTTGTATATAACTATTCTGTATCGGTAAGGTATCATTTACTGGAATGCATGTTAGGTAAATATGTTTTCAGGGCTCCACTGTAATGTAGAAACAGATCAGTGTCTTTCTTTTAAATTTTTTTATTGTAATATCATCTGTGACAATTGGAAGCCAAACTTCGGGCGACCCTGCTATCACCAGGTATTCATTTCTCACCAATGTGACTGCAAGTTATACCGTCCGTCCTCCTCTATTTTTCCATATTACCATGGCAACAAATAATAAGAAACACAAAATATGAAGTATCCATAAAAGGAGTAGAAGAAATACGGTGATGAAAGGAAAATCAATTGATAAAGAAGAGAAAGTGATGGGGGAAAAAAAGACATAGGAAGTGACTTATAATGAATGTAGTTCAACGCCCTTTGACTCTACCACTGGTCCTGATCCTCACAGATGATGGAGTCCCAAGACTGACCTGACTTGACCACTGGTCAATTCAATATCCAGCCACGCTCACCGCGCGCCCAACAGGGCAGCGCCCGTGTGGTCACCCCGCCCGGAGACAATGGTCATTGGTCACCCAGGCGTTACGTCGAGTTTAGGGCATTACCCTCCGCATCTTTCTCTCCCCCCAAAATCAGTTTCCTCATTTCTCTCTTGCTGGCGATTTTGGTGTCTGGCGGATCTTTTTTTTGTCTCTGTCTGCCTGTCTTTTTTTATCTCTCCTTTCTCCTTTCTGTGTGTCTGCCCGTCTTTCTTTCTCTCCCTCTTCCTTTTTCATTGTCTTTCTGTCTGTCTGTCTCTGTCTCTGCCTGTCTGTCTGTCTGTCTCTCTGACTCTCTCTCTCTCTGTCTCTCTGTCTCTCTCTCTCTCTCTGTCTCTCTCTCTCTCTCTCTCTCTCTCTCTCTCTCTCTCTCTCTCTCTCTCTATTTTGGGAATATGGCTGACCTAACTTCGAGCCATAGATTTGTAAAGCCTTTTTCGAATACAAATTGGACAATGTGTTTATCAATCATAGCTCAGAAACTGCTTTATACATAAGAAATCTAGTTTCCAAAGAATTCCAACCATGGTCTTGAGATAATAGTGTCAGCCTCCCCTCCCCCTACCTCTCCCCCAACTCAGCTTTATTCCAACATGTACACGTGTTTTCGATCCTTTTTAAACGAGGCAAGCTATTTCTTCTCTAATGACATTTACTCTTTACATTTTCCCTCTCACCCATACCCGTGTATTACACGACCTGGGTCGTCATAAACTTGACCTGAACTGAATTCCATTGACTCCTCCAGGCCAACAAGAAGAAGAAGAAGGCTGACTTCATCCCTTACAGAGACTCTGTCCTCACGTGGCTGCTGAGGGAAAATTTGGGTAAGGTTTCGCCTGTGGCCAGTTTGTTTATTTTTTTGTGTGTGATCTGAATTGTCATATTAAGATTCATTTCGAAACTCATTCTGACATCTGAGTGTGACTCTTGTTTTGATACTCTGATTTATTTAATGTTTTTAATTTTTTTTTTTTGTCCAAACTATTTGGTCGGTGTATTGTGCAAGGCGAAGAGGACGAAATAAAAAAAAAAGTCTTTCTCTCTCTCTCTCTCTCTCTCTCTCTCTCTCTCTCTTCCTCCCTAGCTCTTTCACCTCTCTCTCTCTCTCTCTCTCTCTCTCTCTCTCTCTCTCTTTCTTTTCTGAGACCAATCTGACCCCTCTTCTTGCAACGAAGAGTAATTTTTCTACAAGATAAACGAATAAACGCCACAGTGAACTACCCTAACCCTCTCAACTTTCCTCCTGTCCCCTCCCATCAGGCGGTAACTCCAAGACAGCCATGGTGGCCGCCCTCAGCCCTGCAGACATCAACTTCGACGAGACGCTCAGCACTCTGAGGTGGGTCGGCCCTAAACGGTTACCTAGTTGTGTTCATGCTGCGCCTCCTTATTGGCTTTGGTTTTGTCTTTCTGCCTGTTCTTCTGTCTCTCCTTTTCTCTGTATTCCTGGCTTTTTCTGTCTGTTCTTCTGTCTCTCCTTTTCTCTGTATTCCTGGCTTTTTCTGTCTGTTCTTCTGTCTCTCCTTTTCTCTGTATTCCTGGCTTTTTCTGTCTGTTCTTCTGTCTCTCCTTTTCTGAATGTTCCTGGCTTTTTCTGTCTGTCTGAGTGTGTCTCTCTGTCTATGTTTGCCTCTGTCTCTGTCTGTCTGTCTGTCTGTCTGTCTGTCTGTCTGTCTCTCTCTCTCTCTCTCTCTCTCTCTCTCTCTCTCTCTCTCTCTCTCTCTCTCTCTCTCTCTCTCCCTCTCTGTCTCTCTTTCTCTCCCTCTGTGTGTCTGTCTGTCTGTCAGTCTCTCAGTCGTTTTCTTTCTATCGTTAAAATATACTTCTCTCTGACTCTCACCAACATCTCTGCTTCTCCCTCTGTCTGACCACCAGTCAGTCTCCTCTCTCAACACTACTTAAATGCCATTAAAGATATCAAACAGATATTCCACATCATAAAGTTTCTAACTCAGTCATCATGTCGCCAATATGCGTGACTACTTTTAAAATATAACTGAACAATGTTTTGGTTTTTTTTTTAAAGATCCTATTAATGGAGAAATATTTGAATTAATTTTTTTTTGTTCATGTACTTCGTCAGAAATTTCATGACATTTTATTTGGAGAACATTCTAGGGTTCTGTGACGGTTGAGAATGATTGCCATGAATAAATATTGTTTGTGTGTCTTAGCTTTGTGCATATACAAGTCGAAAAAAAAAAAGATCAATAACGAATGAACTTTATGTTTTACATTGATGCCTGATACAGTTTGCCTCGTTCTGTAAGGTTTTTGTAATTTATATTGAGTTGAATCAACCATACAGTTTGCTTGGAAGAAGCAATAATAAACCTAGCGATGGCAAAGAAATAAGTCGAATTTAAAAACAAATCTGGGTGTGGTGAAAAGGTAGACAGAAATGGGTTCTGATTGACAAGCTATCCAGAATATATCAGCAACCACGGGGGAAAAAAAAAAGAAGAATCCAACATTACACCAAAAGGCGAAACGCCCAAGCAATAACAGAACAGCAACAAAAACAATAACAATAACATAAAAAGCAACATAAATAGAAGCATTTAATAATATCATTGAAAGTGACTACATAAAAAGGCTTTGCCATCTTTGAAATCTTTCATTTAAAAAAAAGAAGGGGGGAGGGGATGTTACAACGCCAAACTGATACTGTGTATATGCTGTTTGCTTATGTGTTTTATTTTATTTATTTAAAAAAATATATACATGAAGCATGCAGTGTCCTGCTATTGCTGGGGCTGGGGCTGTTTTGGCTTTCGGCTGTTTCGGCCCGTGTTGATGAGCTCTCAAGGAGAGCTAGCAGATCGATAGCCCATTGTCAGCGAAATTGTTTGTTTGTTGGACTGTTTGCTTGTGTGTGTGGATGGTGTGGGGATCAGGCAAGGCGTATTCTCCCTATTCCATCGATCCCTATGTTGGCCATGGCGAGATTCCTCCTGCCCCCCCCCCTCTCTCTCTCTCTCTCTCTCTCTCTCTCTCTCTCTCTCTCTCTCTCTCTCTCTCTCTCTCTCCCTCCTTTATCCTGTCCTGACTCGACCGCCCAATACACAACGCCCAACGCCCGCCAGATCAGATGCCAAATTTATCATCCCTTGAGCCACATCGATTACGGATTGTCGACTACCCGAGCCGGGTCAGGACTCGGTTGTATCGAATACGTTGGGGTTTTATTCGGTCCTTGCCCGTTTTAACAACGACGAGTAGGGCGCGCTTACAGCTCATCTTGTGTTATTGGATGGCAAGGTTTTTTTTGTTTTTGTTTTGATTTGTTTCCTGCTCTCTATCTATAGCATTATTAAAGCAGAATATTATCGCCTTCGCGTTTTGGGCATTTGAAATGAGATTAAGGTGCCTCATACTATGGAAGGTGAATTTCGAAAGAAGACAGATCGTAATTGTCGAAAAGATGTGCTTTATGCTTTATTTTCCGGATGAGCGTTTGAAATATATTGACGATTTTATTCACCGCTTGTACACGAATCTATCGAGGTAAAATGCGTGTATCAGCCCCGATTCACAAAAGGCACGTCAAAAACGGAAGCTGTACTGAATTGTATTCCGAATGGACCAGACATTATTTTGATGCCTCTGCACAAACGTTGTCTCGCTCGCAGCCTTATAATTCCCTTTAGCCGAAGATCAATACAAAATCTCCATTTCGGAGTTCCCCCCAAACGATGTTGTTGTTGTATTATTTTAGACGAGGCTGGCGTGCTTATCTATTTATCGCGTTCCGCGGCGTGATGCTGTAGTCGAGACGGGCTGCTGTATCCGTGTATCAATTTCGTGGCGAGTGTTTCGTATGGGGAGATGGGCGGGTTTTTTTAATTTGTATTTTCTCCCATCTCTCTCTCTCTCTCTCTCTCTCTCTCTCTCTCTCTCTCTCTCTCTCTCTCTCTCTCTCTCTCTCTCTCTCACACACACACACACACACTCTCTCTCTCTCTCTCTCTCTCTCTCTCTCTCTCTCTCTCTCTCTCTCTCTCTCTCCCCCTCTCCCTCTTTCATCTTCTTCTTCTCCTCCTCCTCCTTCTAATTATTATTTCATCTTTTGTGCACCCCTAGCCTGAACACTCAAATATAGACTGCATGCAGGCGAGACTTCAAAAAGCTTTATTAGTGATGCTCTAAGCTTCGCGAATTACAGCTGTATCAGCTTTATCTAGGTTCAGTCTAACTAACTCGGGATTCTCTCTTGCTTTCTCTATCACACACATTTAGATACATCAAATCAGTCCAAAGATTTCAGAGGTTTTTTTTTAATCGTAAGTCATTTTCATCTTACAAAGATTTATCAATTTCATTTTCTTTTTTTTTTCCTCGTCATCGAAAGGAGAAATTGCTAACATGGAAATAAAGATTTACACCACTGCTGGGTTTCTCGAGAGATCCTATGTGTTTCCCATCACGCCACACCTAGTCCTCCACCATCCTGTCTCGGCTGTGCCCTGACTGGGGTTTTTATAGAACCAACCGATGAAACAACCGGATACCTATGCGTCCTTAGTCGTTTTAAATAGTCCTTGATCCCTCTCGCATAACATCTGGAGCAACAGCAAGAACATCATCAACAACAACACCAACAGCATCATCAACAACAACACGTACAACAACAACATCATCAACAACATCAACAACAACAACAACAACAACAACAACAACAACAACAACAACAGGATTCAGAGCAGTACGTGTGCCGGTCATACATACAGTCACACACACAGAAGAACCGGATACCGATGTATCCATAGTTGTTTAAAATAGTACTCGATACCTCAGGCCCAACTTATGTAGCAGCAACAACAACAGGATTGCGTGTCCCAGACATACACTCAATCCCGCCCAGAAGACTCGAATGTGTCCCAGCCCAGCGCAGCAGCGGCAGCTCTAACGCAATTTGATGTATTCTTCCCGGGTCAGCCTGGTCAGGGCTGTAGATAGAGCAGAGAGAGCCATCAGTACAGGCTTCCCCCCGTGTCCACTCCCCTGAGAGGCTGGGGAGCGGGTCAGTAGCGGGGCCTGGAGCTGATTAGCCCAGACAAGATAGGCAGACGCGTGTATAACCTGGGGAGGGAAGAAGGGATTATGCACTATCGAAAGGGAGACGAGTTAGTCTATAGTCTGTTTGTCTCTCTGTCTCTGTATCTACATGTTCTTTTTTATCTATGTCTCTGCCTTTTCAGTCTGCTTGGCCATCTGTGCATGTAGCTGTCTATCTGTCTCTCTATCTCTCTGTCTCATTCTCAGTTTCACCCCCACTCCCACACGCACACCTCCACACTTCGTATTTTCCACAAATATAAATCCAGACAATTCAATCATCATCTTATGAGGGTAGAGAAAGCTGCCTCTCAGAGTGAACGTCTGAAAGAAAAAACTAATGTTACCATGAGACAACCATCTTCTACGTAAGCTTTTATCACCCTTTACAATCATAATCCCTCAATAGGTCATATGCCTACTAATGTTATCAAGACACAGAAGAAGATAACCTTGTATTACCCTAAGCTCACCGCAGACAGCTTGTCGGCTTCATTTAGTTAGTTTGGAATCTATTTGGCTATGCGTGCGTGTAAAGCTCACTATCGCGTCGGGCTCACTTATACTAATAATAGTTCTCCTTGGGTAGGAATACAGGTGATAGCACTGTCTTTTTGGCCTAAAAAAAACCCTTAAAAAATAAGAAATGCCTAGCGACAGGGGGAACCGATATCAGGATATAAGACTTAGAGGGATTGGACCAAAGATTGTTCCTTAGGGCAGGCCGATTTCTTCGCTTGTCCGTATCCAAGAGACAATTGTATAGTATTACTGGTTGATGTGTAGGAAACAGCATAAAGAAGAAAGCGGCCGGCAAGTGAAACGGGGGTGGAGAGCTCAACTCTCGGAAGTATTCTTCTTCTTTAGTGTCATAAAACGGAAAAATAAGCAATGAACTGTGTAATTAAATACAACCTGTGATACATTATGGTTCTCAGGATACGCTCATCGCTATACAATCCTCGCCTTCCTCCCCTAATAATTATCATCATGGTTGACGGTAGCGTGAGTGAAGGAATTGTAATAATAGCTGGAAGAGGAAGTGATTTACACATCGAAACAAAATTACCTTCTCTCAACATAAGTTGTCTTTAATTACTGTCTGCCGTGTTTTTACGACTCAGACTTAATTAATAGCGGCCTTCAGACACATTGCACTCTTTTAAAGCCTCCATTGTCCTGAGTCTGGTCTTTCCACAAACTACGTGATCAATCAGGCTTACGTAGTAATTTTTGGCTGCCGAGGCTATTTTTGCATTATCCTTTTTTTTTTAAACAGAAAATAAATATTTTTTTCTGGATAGGCATAGCTGAAACCCGCGTAGCCATAATAATCACCTTTCCCCCTTGGATCGCCGAGACTCCATTTTTCTCAATAGATGTACGAGACGTCCCAAGCCATCAATTTTCGGATGGACCAGCCTCATTACGTTGAAGAAGCTTATTACCAGCGCCTGTCGGCTTGTTAGTAGAGACATCTCACAGATTATGTCTCGTCTGAATAGGATCAGGCTTTTAACTGTGGAATATATCCACTAGGTCTATCTTTGGCTGAGTCCTTGGTCATACCAGAGAAATGAAGATGCATGTGATCATAACGTATATCAAATGGACTTTAAACGCTCGTATTTTTTTAAACCTGGTTCATTGGGAAGCGGCATGGCATGTAAACCTGAAATAGAAATAACTCCCTACAATTTTATTCTTCGAGCATGGGTGAAACAGGTTGTGGCAAAATCATACACACACAAAAAAAAAAAACAACAAAAACAACAAAACGAAATGATCCATTTTCAAATTCATTCATTTACTTTTTAGACTAGTAAATATCATCTAAATCACCGCCAAACACTTACATTTAGTAGAGTGTTTAAAATGCTCCTATAGGTAACCGTCATTAAAACGTATGTTAATCCGATACAGTAAATTATGGAAGTCAACAAAGTTGTGTCAAAGTATATTACAAAAGGTATGAATTTATTTGTTTCGAAACACACACTCACATACATTGCTACAACTGTAAATGAACGTCCGAAGTTCACGAAACTAAGCCATTAAATCTTGTTACATAAAAACATGAAGAGTTTTTTAATTTATGTGCCAAGAAGAAGTATAAAATTATTGCATGGAACAAAAATAAATATATGCTGAACGTATGATCAGCTTTTGTTCCTTCTGCTTGCTCTGCTTAGTTGTTTTTTTTCCCTTCCCCTAAATTATGTAATTTACCTATTCCGAGAGTCTGCGCTTTGAGGAACTTAAGTCTTTACTACATTGTCGCGGCCCGTGGTATAGCTGTTGCTGTCGGCAGACTGGGCACTAAACCGCAACAAAGGTGATTTCACTTGAGCCTTTTGATTTTTCGCCTACAATATATTATTACTATTCCCTCACGGTTGGCCTCCCCTCGTCCTGTCCTGAAGTTCACCGGTAGTGGACATGGCAGGAAACTCGATTATGGCGCGTACTCGTCTGGCGCCTAGAAAGTTCTCGCACTCTCAGGTCCTCATCTGGCGGAGTTGCTCCGGGGTTCCTTGGAAACACGGGTTGTCAAGAGCAGACGTGAGCCAGAAATAACCCCTGGCAGGACGTCTCCTCCGGCATGTCTAGTCGGCGCTGATAGTACAGGAAGTCTGAACAGTGCTGCCGTCATAAGACACGCTACGCGATATTCACTTGTGCGAGTAGCTTTTTGTGTCCGCTAAGTTTCTCCGTGGAATCGGAGAGGGAAAGTTAAGGTCATCAAAACAAAGATCGCTTTGGTTTGACCCCTTTCTCAGACATCTATCAAGAGCAAAGAGGGCGATGACCCGTGGTCAGTGCGAAAGTTATTCGTCGTATATATAACGTCTCTTAAGTCAGTCGCTATTTTGTAACCAATGAGTTTAGTTGTGCGTCATTTTCAGCCCTCATGGTACATAATGGGGTAAAACATTTGGGATCGGGCATGCTTTTATGTTATACAAGCAATGCCCAATCCCAATTGTTATATATTATTTTTTTCTCTCTCATTCTCTTTATCTTCCTCTCTCCTCCAGTAATTACACGGAAAGAACCAAACTAGGCGTTTTCTCGGCGACAGAATATTAGTAGGACTAATTATAACTTGAGCACTGTGTGTATGGATGTGCTAAGATTCATCTTTTGTTTCTCTCACTCCCCCCTCCCCTATAACAGGTACGCCGATCGAGCCAAGCAGATCATGTGTAAGGCTGTGGTCAATGAGGATCCGAATGCCAAGCTGATCCGAGAGCTCAAGGAAGAGGTAGCCCGCCTCAAAGACATCCTCTCTAGCGAGGGCATCGAACTTAATGAGGGTGAGAGAGGACAAATAATAACACTTAGACAGGCATTGCATGTTTTGAAAGAAATAATATGATTAGCACATTTTTTGCTTGAAACATAATAATGTATGACCCTTTCTGAGATAACACATTTTGTCATGCATGGGAATTATTAATTTTCAAACAGAATTTTTTTATGTATCTTTATTTAATTCATGTGGTATATAAAAAAAAAGACACAACACTAAGTTATAAACAAAATTTTAAAGCTCATTTTTTAAAGCTAAGTTTAAGATACCATTTTAACAGTTACTACAGTTACACGAATAATCATGCTAAAGGTTTTGGTGAAGATCATGTTTATTCCAGAAGACATCATGAATGACAACAACCAGCTGTGCTTATGTTGGAGTAAGTTTATAATAATAAAAATAAATTACCAGTGAAGCTGATAAAAAGACCATCAACATCCATACTAAATTTGCCAATCTTCTGCAGGTCAGAGCATGTCGGACTACATGAAGCAGCGTCAGAGGCCGCTGTCACGCAAGGAGTCTGTGACCCTGGAGGGCGGTGACGATGCCATGGAGAGACTCAAGGAGTCGGAGAAACTCATCGCAGAACTGAATCTCTCCTGGGAAGAGAAGCTGCGTAAAACAGAGTCCATCAGGAAGGAGAGGTCAGTTGTTGTTAATCATGACTTTTGAAGCTTTTGATTTCAGACCTGCTCCCTTAACATTTTTATAGCAAGAGAAAATTTTCAAATAATAAGGGTGGAGGCAATGTCCAGGGAGATAGGGTTTGGTGTCAGTTTTTTGTCTTTAATGATTTCAAGTTAAACTTGGAGGACATTTGCCATTAACTTCATTTAATGTCGCTACTGAATGCCTTAGTTAAATTGCTAGAAAGTAAAAATCCAGCATATTACAATATTCAATGTACTCTACCCTTGGAACCCCCCCCCCCCCCCACACACACACACATACCAAAAAAAAAAAAAGATGGAATTAAGCTCAAAGCTCATAGTTTTAACTGCTTGCTTAAAGCACTCTGGGTCAGAAATTATGCCAAGCATAGCAGTGATACACTTTTACTGTGTATACATTGAACTTAAGATATTATTAAGACACTATCTCTTATAAATATAACTTGAATGTCATTCTACTTTAATTTATTTTTTTTGGAAAAGCTATAGGTTTATCTGCCTACACTTAACTTAAAGGCTTGAAGTTAGAAACACCCAAAAGACTGAATTTTTTTTTTAAATGCTTGTTAATAGCATGGCTTTAGCTTTCTTTTTTTTTTTTTTTCAATATTTTTGATTGATTGACACCTGCTAAAATAAGGGAAATCAGTTAATTCTCTACTTTCCTAATCTATTTAAAAATCTTATTAATGCTTATTAGAATACTTTGAATTCTTGCACAAAGTGGCATAAGATGCACAGCTTTTCAAGAATTAATAGAAGCCCAATTGTTTTACCATGTATATGAAGATGAATGTTTTATAGGAGCTCTAAATAGATTCGAATTTTATACAAGTTATCTCTTTGTATTTTTTAAACATATCATTAATTTTTTTATTTTTTTCATTCTCTTCACATTTTCCTATTCTAGGGAGGCAGTTCTGGCTGAGATGGGTGTTGCCCTCAAGGAGGATGGTGGCACTATTGGTGTCTTCTCTCCAAAGAAAGTAAGTGTTGTGGCACCTGGGAGACTCTAAAGTGGAAATAGCTTGAAATATATCTGTATTTCTATATTTTTGTGACAGTTTGAATAGCTCAAGAAAGGCATGTATTCAATATTCGTATGTATCATCAAGGATTTAAATCTATTTTGAAATTCAGAAAAAAGAAAAAAAAAATTGCATTGTTTCTATGTATCCCTCGGGGATGAAATCAAAGCACATCTATCTTGGTTATTCAGCACAGTTTAATAACTAGAACCAATGAAATTTGCTAGACTTTATAACAGGCTATTGACAGACAGGAGAGAGTCTTTATGGATTCTTCACAATACAATCTTTATATTAAACCATTTAGAGATATGGTTCATACATTACGGAATTTATGGTCACTTAAAGCCTGAGTTAAAAAAAAATTTTTTTTTTTCAAACGTTTGCTTTTTGGAAATGCTTACTGTTGTTACACCCAGAACCTATCACAAGCGGATCAGCTGCGTATTAAAATGTGTATTATTATTATTATTATTATTATTATTATTATTATTATTATTATTATTATTATTATTATTATTATTATTATTGTTTTTATTATTATTGTTTTTATTATTATTATTATTATTATTATTATTATTATTATTATTATTATTATTATTATTATTATTATTATTATTATTATTATTATTATTATTTTGTTTATTTTCAGTCTCCACATCTTGTGAACCTGAATGAAGATCCACTCATGTCTGAGTGTTTGCTGTATTATATCAAGGAGGGAAGCACCAGGTACTTAACATATTAAACCTCTCAGCCTCTAAGCAAGAGTTTTGTTGCTGATGAAATCAGTGACTGAAAAGATTATAGCTGGCTACATCGTGGAAAATCATACGAAGAAATGTTTTTTTTTTATTTTTTTTAAATTATTTTAAGAGATGTCTCTTCTTCTTGAGCCTTACATGTTCTTTTCTTTATATATATGCAGTAATCGTCACTGACACAACTATAGCTTTTACCAAATCCTTTTCTTGTTCTTAACAGAGTGGGCCTGGAAGGTGGCAAGAACCCGAATGACGTTCAATTGAGTGGGTTCAATATTCTGGAGGAACACTGCCGCTTTGACTGCAAAGATGGTAAACCTCATTCTATCTTTTTATGTCACTAGTTTCTAGGATTTATTGACATACTGAATCAATTCATAATTTTTCTGTCTTGGCTTTTTCTCAATGTTGGATGAATACTTTAAAACACTACAAGATCCAGAGTTCAGATACCACTATGTCTCAAAGAATGAACCCTAATTGTAAACTTGGAAAATTTTGATATTTCCAAGATGACGGCTTCTTCCTTTAAAGTTTGAAATACCTTATACATAAGAGATGCACTGATTACAAAAGTAATTTCGTTTAATTTAAACTCATAATTCTATCCCAATGTAAGCCCGTGAGGAACACATGGACAATAACGAGTAATTTTAAACCACACACATTTCTAATCATCACTTCACGTTTAA
The DNA here is from genome assembly GCA_033675545.1 of Elysia crispata. Classification (NCBI taxonomy): domain Eukaryota; kingdom Metazoa; phylum Mollusca; class Gastropoda; family Plakobranchidae; genus Elysia; species Elysia crispata. The sequence goes on along the minus strand of JAWDGP010007407.1, from coordinate 333,051 downwards.
ACTGTGCTGTAGGTGTGGTGACTCTTGTGCCGACTGAGGGCGCCCTGGTCTATGTCAACGGTAAACAAATCACCGATCCGACAGTGATGAAGACTGGGGCCCGTGTTATTCTTGGCAAGCACCATGTATTCCGTTTCAACCACCCACAACAAGGTGAGAAATTCTTGTATAGATTTAGCATGATCTCAACTTTGTTTTAAAGTATAAGCTCAATGTTTTATACAGGAAATGAAATTGGGAGTTGATTTATGAATAGTAGGTTTTTAAACATTAACAGTTTTTTCAAATATGAATTATTGTTCATTTGATTTTGAAATGTAAATAGTGAATGAAAATTTCTCTTTGTTTCACTACCATATTTTGCAACGGAAATGAATATATTCTTTTTCTTTGTGTTTTCGCAGCTCGTGCAAGTCGAGCCTTAATGACTGAGTCCATGGTGGACTCTACAGACGGACTCATGAGTAAATCCATTCTGGAGTCCTCTGAGGGCTTGATGAGCAAGTCAATGCTGGAGTCTACAGACGGCCTCATCAGTGAGTACAATCTTAATGTTGATCTAAGGGATACATTCTCCAATGGATGTTTGTGTATATTTAACCTACACATCCTCTGGTGGACAACACAGCCAAGAGAAAACTAGAATAAAAAAAAAATGTTAGATTTAGTCACAATAGATATAAAAATTAACTTTTGTTAAAATTTCCATTCTGTTTTATTTTCCCCAATGTTTGAAGAATGCAGTATGGAGAAAAGTGACCTCCTCATTATTTTGACTAATTTTTATTAATTTTACAGGTTAATGTTCCTGTATTTATTATTTTTTTCTGTGTATATTAATTAGAGCATTGTTTTTGTTTTAATAAATCTCACTCACTTTAAAATCTGGCTAATATCGTCAAAAAGAACAGATAAAATTTAGTTTCTATTTTTCCTCACAAATATCAGAGTTCTTTCTTTTTGAAATTCTCCCGTTTTCTTTTCCTGAAATCATGTGGTTATCTCTCTCCAACAATTTTTCGTAAACTCCTTTTCGCAACTATTTTGTATTATTTGGTGTCGGCAACAAAGCTTGTCTTTATTTCTATGTCAGGCGAGCCTGTGGACTGGACATTTGCCCAGCTTGAGCTGCTTGAGAAGCAGGGCATCGACCTACGTAAGGAGATGGAGAGCAGGCTTGTGCTGCTGGAGGATCAGTACCGCAAGGAGAAAGAGGAGGCCGACCAGCTGTTTGAGCAGCAGAGACAGGTCAGGGGTGAAATTGAAATGCGGACTGGGTTTTTAAAATGTCTTTGTGTTCTGCTGGAACATGCGATTTAAATAAAATCAAGTGAAATAGTTCTCTTTGAAATGTAATAGTAAATTCAATGTTATTGACAGGAGCTCATTGCATCATGCCGTATGAGTGATGAAGCAGCTCTGAATACAATTTTCACACACACAGTTTTGTTTTAGATCTCTATGCAGTTGGATTCACTTTTCATTCAGTATTGCAGTGAGATTTCCATTTCGACTTATCAGTTGTCCACTTTTTTTATCTATATATATATTTATTAAATTAATATGATTGTCTATGAAATGCAGATTACTTGTATTTTTCTGTGGAAGACAACTTATAGATAAAAGTAAGATTAATTGTAGGGGCTAGGCTTAATTTCTCAGTCATGAAAAGATTTGAAAGACCACATGAATAATCATAACTCAGTCAGTGCAAACCATAAAGGGCAGAAAGTCTCTAGAAAGTTACAAAACCTTTAAATGAAGGTAGCTTTTTAAGGACACATATTTTAAATAAAGCTTCTGAAAATTTGTCTAAATTAGCTGATGGTTTGATTATGGTCGTATTATGTTTCTCTGACATTCAGGACTATGAAAACCGTATCCAGTGTCTGCAGGAGCAGGTGGAGCGACACTCCATGATCTCCAGCGTAGCCACCACTCACATGTTTGATGAGGAGGAAGAGGAAGAAGGTACTGGGGCAGAATTATGGGAAGTTAAGTGGGTTCAGGGGAAAGTAAGTGTGGAGAACGTACTGGGGCAGAATTATGGGAAGTTAAGTGGGTTCAGGGGAAAGTAAGTGTGGAGAACGTACTGGGGCAGAATTATGGGAAGTTAAGTGGGTTCAGGGGAAAGTAAGTGTGGAGAACGTACTGGGGCAGAATTATGGGAAGTTAAGTGGGTTCAGGGGAAAGTAAGTGTGGAGAACGTACTGAGGCAGAATTATGGGAAGTTAAGTGGGTTCAGGGGAAAGTAAGTGTGGAGAACGTACTGGGGCAGAATTATGGGAAGTTAAGTGGGTTCAGGGGAAAGTAAGTGTGGAGAACGTACTGAGGCAGAATTATGGGAAGTTAAGTGGGTTCAGGGGAAAGTAAGTGTGGAGAACGTACTGGGGCAGAATTATGGGAAGTTAAGTCGGTTCAGGGGAAAGTAAGTGTGGAGAACGTACTGGGGCAGAACTATGGGAAGTGAAGTGGGTTCAGGGGAAAGTAAGTGAGGAGAAGGTACTGGGGACAGAATTATGGGAAGTTAAATGGGTTCAGGGGAAAGTAAGTGTGGAGAACGTACTGGGGCAGAACTATGGGAAGTGAAGTGGGTTCAGGGGAAAGTAAGTGAGGAGAAGGTACTGGAGACAGAATTATGGGAAGTTAAATGGGTTCAGGGGAAAGTAAGTGTGGAGAACGTACCGGGGTAGAATTATGGGAAGTTTAGTGGGTTCAGGGGAAAGTAATTGAGGAGAAGATACGATGAAATTGATGTTGAGATAAAGATTTGTACCTTTGAAGTTACGTCCAGCAAAAGTTGTGACTTTCCTTCTATCTGTATTTAGTGGGGGCTATTGCAATGTGGCTCAGTGCTTCCCATTAAAGAAAAAATCTTATCCTGAAACTGTTTGAGATGAGGTTTTGCTGCAAGTGGCACAAACTGGTATAACTATATTGCATAATCATGTTAGTAATCCATGACTTTGTAAAATTGTAGAAACTGTTTTCTTTCCTCTTGTCAAAGATATTGAAAAATTATGAAAAAAAAAAAGAAACACTTCATTGAAAACTGAACCTTCTCACAGTCATTCATCAATATTGGCTTCTCATTTCTGGCAAGTCTGGTATCTCAGGAACATGTTCATATATCTGAATATCTCCATATATATATATATATATATATATATATGTCAATGCAAAGGCAAACATATTTACATTACATAATTGGGTATTTATTTTCACTATGAAGTACCTCATGTTGCAAATATTTTTGCTACGATTTTACTATTTCTTTCTTCTGTCCAACTTTTACAGAAGTCAATTGGACGGATAGAGAAAAGGAACTTGCAGCTTGGGGTTTCCGCAAATGGAAGTATCACCAATTCACATCCCTGAGGGTAAGTGTAGAGCAGTCATCAAGTCTCTATCTGACTTTTTTCTTTTGGGGTGGGGAGGGTGAGGGTTTGTCAGTTCAAAGCTGTAGCTGTCAAGTTTCATTCTTATGTTCAGTGAAAATTTTGCCCTTTGAAGCCATAATTATAGAATAAATGAATGTGAAAAGTTTTGAATAGGTAAATTTTTAGGTAATGCCTTGACTCTTGCGTATTTTCTTACTGCTCTAAACTTTGTTTATCTTGCTTTGTGGACACTAAGGTATAGATTTTTACTTACACATGTATTTCAGTAGCCTTGTTGTCTGTTATTCACAAAAAGAACTAGAACAACTATCAACTAATCTGAAACGTTTTATAAGATTTTAAACAATTTTAAATGCGCTTACTATGGTTTTCTTCCTTCTTTCAACAGGACGACCTGTGGGGAAACGCTATCTTCTTGAAAGAGGCTAATGCTATCAGTGTAGAACTGAATAAAAAGGTATTCAGAGATTTAGGTTTTGTTTCACTTTATGCATGAAGCTTCTTAGGTGTTTGTTTTTTTTTTACTATATTTTTTAAAATAAGTATCACATTTTTTCTTTTGCTTCTTTTTTAGCCTGTTATGAACGTATTAACAGCCTTAGTGAGAATTCTATAGTTTTTGTAATTATTGCAAAGGGTTAAAAAAAAAGTTATGTTTTGTTAGGATTGCAAAATTACGGGAGAGATTGGCGTCGCAGAGAAGTTAGATTGTTACAAACATAGTGCTACAAACTGCTCAACTGTTGCAAAGAAATTGTTAGATGAATCTACCTATGTTATTCAATGTCGGCCACATTTGGAATATCAAATCTATAACCTGAAGATCAAACAGCATATTTTAAAATTACATATGTACGTTAAATCTAAAATCAAAGTAATTATTTATTGAAAATTTATTCATTAGAAGTTAGAATCCTGTAGCCAGTATATAATTATAGTCTCTGATGCTAACATGTCCTTTAAACTGCTGTCACAGGTCCAGTTTCAGTTTGTGCTGCTGACCGACACGCTGTACTCTCCACTCCCAACTGATCTTCAACCACCGGGAGGGAGGGACGTCACGAGACCCTTCCCCAAGACGGTCGTGGCTGTGGAGGTTCAGGACACGAAGAACGGAGCCACCCACTACTGGAGCCTGGAGAAGCTGCGGTGAGCTTTCTTTTCTACAACACTCTTCCCCTTGAATCCTCTGCTTACCTGGAAACAGAAGGAAAAAAAAAGTTGTCTGTGTTTGATCCTATTTCTTTCTTCTTCATCTCTTGTTATGTGAGTTGACTTTGTGATGAAATAGTTCAAAGGGTTTATTTATTTAAAGGGAGGTTATTTGTAAGACCTTATGTCATAGGATATTGGGAAACTAGTTGAGGGGAGTTGATTTCCCAGATCATTTTGAAGCAAATTGCATGCTGAAAGCAATCTGACACTCTTGAAATGAAGGGAACAACCCCCTATAAAATTCAAAAGCAATTGGGTTGTCGAAGAAAGAGGAAGATAAACAATGGCCTAAGAGCTTGAAAAATAGGTCATCTGAGAACTGAAACAAATTTGTTAGCAAAGAGTACCAATCTGTATTTTCTCTCTTACACTTTACTTTCGTTATTTTCGGAATGCTCTAAAACATAAGGCTCACTGTTATTGTGGAAAAAATAACGATGTTTGATTGATTTTTTAGAGGGAAGAAATCATGCCTGATTGCTTCGTTTAAAGCTGTATCCTCTCATTACTTCTCTGACTTTTACCTTTCCTGATTTTAAATTTTATTGCCGTTTTTGTTCAGCCATAACACAATAAAGTATGATATCTGTATCGTTTTGTCTTTTTTTTTTGTTTTGTTTTCTTTTTTTTTCCTTCTAGGGTAGCTTATTGTACTCTGTTTTTGTGAAACACCCCTTGACTTTGTGGGACGGTGGAAGAGGAAGATTTAGCCATAATGTGTCTCAACCCACTATTTGAACATTGAATGTATAAGGGCAGCAGCTTATAAACATTTTTTTTTTTTTGGTTTTATTGAGTTTCTTGTTTACTGAAAGAGATTTTTCGTTTTTTTTTCTTTTTATTATTTATTACTCCTTTAATTTGGTTTATGTCTTGTGTACAGGTTCTTATTTTGTTTTTTAAATTTTTTAAATGTGTTTACATTATAGTTTTTTTTTTTATTTTATAAAAAAAAAACAAAAGAAAAAGAGTTTGTTATATTTTGTTGAAACTGAATTCCTTTATTTTGAGCTGATATGAAACCTGGTTGTTTCTTTATAGTTGGTTGAAATTGCAACATGGCAGTAACACATTTGATCCACATGTATCTTACAAAGGAAATTATTGTTTCCGTATTTCTTATGGAATTATCTTCTTTTCTATCTCTCTGCATACTCTATCTTTCATTCCACATTTCAAGCAAGCCTTAAGATTCTTTTTTTATTGTTGGTTGAATATCTAAAATAAAGCAATCAACCAAATAATTTTTTGCTTGTCGTAAATGAAATTTATAGGTTGCTTTGCCGGATCTTGCACCCTTACTTTTTGAATTTTGATTTGTGCACAAATAGAAACAAGACAGAAATAACAACTTGAAAACATCATAGCATGGGATTTTCATGTCCTTCTTTCCCCCTCTTCTCCTTCTCTACCTCTTTTCTTTGTTGGCACGGCCCAGGGAAAGGTTGGTGTAGTTTCTCCTTTGCTTGGCATAATTATGTCTCGTTGTATGTTCTCTTCAGTTTTCATGATTTCTTTAAATCTTCTGTGAGCCGCAAAAGTATATTTCTTCTCAGTTTCCCCCCTTTGTTTCTTTTCATGATGTAAGCTATTTGGATAGTTTCGACTCTATGGTATAGTCCTAACAGATATATCCATCCAGTCTGCCAGTTATAGTAAAATTACTTTTAAAATATATGACATCCACATATTGTGTCTGTGTTAGTATAGTTATCTCGCTTAATTTACTTAAAAATATGTGCTTTAGTTTGATTTTTTTTTATACAAATATTGTTTGAAGAGAGAAGAAAATTTTCCACATGGGATTAAATTTAAAGACAGAAAGAAAAAAAGAAAACTGTACGCCAGACGTAGCAGACTGGGCATTATTTTGCGTCAAGAGGGAATTGAGATCATTTTAATATTGTTGCGGACATACATCAGCTCACCACAAGTAAAATAATTTATTTGTCAGTTCAAAAGTAATTTGCATCTTGCTTCTTTAGCTACTTGTCTGACGTGAGGCTGTTATATTTTTTTCCCCCATCTTTTCATCTCTCCTTCCCCTTATGCTGCAACATCGGAACCAAACCCACACGCCTCTTACACTCCACTGTTCTCTACACACAATCCTACCTCTGTCCCTATCATCTGTCTCTGCTGTCTGTAACCATCACTTTATAACTTTCCTTGTTCTTCTGTTCATCTGAATGTCTCATTGCATTCTATTTGGATGGAATCCAACATGTTCACCTCTCATTTTTTTTCTTATTCTTTTCTCCAAAATACTTATTGTCTTACTTTCCCTATCCCTTCCTTGGAAACTACTCATATCTTCACTTCTCGTCCTTTTCTTTCTTGTCTGATGCTTTATCTTACTCTACCCATCTTTTATTCCTGCTGTCTTTGGTGTAACACACCACACTGTTCACTTCTCTCATTCCCTGCTTGCAAACATCTTGCTTACATCTTGACTCTGCTCTGTATAAATTCTACAACTTAACACCTACATTTTGTACTGCGACCTTCATTTCTCGTTTTACTCTCTTTCCATTTGTCTTCCCACAATATCTTCTCTCCAATCTTTCTTTTTACATCCCAACAACACACTCAATACTTTCTTCCTTCTACTGCCTCTTCTTTCTCCTCACTCCAACTCGGGACGCTCATTCTCCACCTATTCTCTTTGTATTCGCCCGCTGTCATCTCTCTCTTTCCGTCATCCGTTGGTCTTCTATCCGTCTCTTCCTCCTCCTCCTCCTCTTCATTCTGGGGCCTGTTTGTGTAGACACCGGCTCACCCTGATGAGAGAAATTTACAATGAAGACCTGTCGCCGGACACACCGGAGGCCAAGCAGGATATTTTCCACTGCCTCTCGGCGTGCGGCCAGCAAAACGTGTTTAACTTCCGCACCCTCATTCCCTCAAGGTCAGGGGAAGTGTCGTGGCCTTGGTGTCTTCGTGTATCTCCACCAGTGTTCCACTGTTAGGCCAGCCACCACACATAGTATCTGTGTTTTATTTCATTTCTTTGGAACATTTCGTTACAATTTTCTTCAGTTTCTATTTATGTCCATTTGTACCCCACTAAATGTTACCAGTACTCATATTATACTGAGTTTCTTTTACATTTTTACTATGAATATTTTTTTTCTTGCCTTTTATTTGAAGCTTGCTTGAGCTGAAATATAATTTTTTTTTTTTTTAATATCTTTGATATACACGTCTTTGAATGTTTCGCCTGGCTTCACTCTTAATGATTGTGAGAAATATGTTATTACATTTAGCTCCTTTTCTATCTATGTGCTATGATGTGTGCTTGTTTCTGACATGTTTGATGGACCCAATTAAAAAGTCTTTTTATTGGGCGTGATTTATAATAATATTAATTTTTCCCCCTTTAATCTCAAAGACATCATTTTTTAACAACAGAAATCCTTTCTGTTATCTTAATCTTTGGCATAATCATAAACGAACTATTTCAGACGTTTTGAGGAAATAAATTAGTTTACAATTTAATACTCTCTTGCATAAACCTAATGTTACTGGAATAGACATTATGATTTTGGCCAAATTCAATATTTTTAGCACCATGATTTATGTACCTAAACCTTAGCTAAGATAATCAATTTTTTTTTTCATCTGTGTTATTAGTTTTGCTTTGTTTTTCTCCTGTTCGTAAACAAAGTCTGTGTAAAGAATTTTATAATTGAGTGTCCAAAAATTAAAAAAAAAACAAACAAACAAACAAACAAAAAACACACACACACACACACACTTTCAGCCTGGTGTCACTGCTGAGCATGTTCTGTGAAAGGAGAAGCTCTACACCATCCATGAAGTTGATGACGTGATGAAGAGATGATGCTGGATCGGTGGTCATCACCATCATCAACATTATTATTATTATTAATATTATTATTATTATTATAGATTTTGTAGAGGAAATGTTGGGTCATATCTCTTGGGGAGTTTTGTCTCTTAAAACGTAGCTGAAACAGACAGCATTTCTCTCTCTCTCTCTCTCTCTCTCTCTCTCTCTCTCTCTCTCTCTCTCTCTCTCTCTCTCTCTCTCTCTCTCTCTCTCTCTCTCTCTCTCTCTCTCTCTCTTTCTTCTCCTTCTCTCTCTGCCTCTCTCACCCTCCCTCCCTCTTTCCCTCTCTCTTTTCTCTATCTCTCGCCCCTTTTGTTTATGGTAACTTTTGATAGTTTATTTCTGCTTTCTAGCAATGTGATATCAAATCCTGTGTATGAGAATGGTATATATCGAAAATTAGTCATCTCGTGGCAGTCTCAGTGCAAGAATATTGGAGATTGTACTCGGGCTTAAAATATTGATTTAGTGCATTTTTTCCTACATATCGTTTATTTTTTCCCCTTGCATTTTGCTCATGTATACAATACATACCAATTAATTCATGTGTAACAAAATTTGATCACATTCATGTTAGCTTTGTAGTTGATGGGAAGAAAAATTAAACTTTAACCTCTTTAATCCAGGGGGGAAAAGTTGTGGACTTCAAGTTTTCTTGCTTTTGTTGGCAGTGTCAGTGACAGTGGCAGTTTTCATTCCATATAATCTATTAGTAGATGTTATTTTTCTTTAATTTTTTTCTATGTTGGAGCTTGAAGCATTGTTGTAAAGACTTGACTTCCTGCTAGTCTAATTTGACATGGCCGACACAAATTGATGGATTATGGTGTTGAAAAACGGCCTCATAATTTGTTTTCAACAAAATTAGTGAAAATTAAAAGAACTTAATATAGACATTGACTTTAACACGAAAAAGAAAAAAAAGCCACTGCAGATGAAATATATTCTTTTTTTTTTTTTGAACTCATTTATTTTTATTTTTTTTTTTTAGGAGAATGTTCAGGAAGTTTACATCTAGAGAGTTCTTTTGTTGTTGTTGTTGTTTTTTTTGTGTGTGTTTTTTATATAATATAAGATTAGTCATGTTTTGAAGATTGTGGTAAGATTTTTATTCAGAAAGACTATTCTGCTCTTCTCCTACATGTATAGTGTGTCTATTTAAAAATCTATTTTTTTCCCCATCGTTTTCTTTTCTTTTTTAAATGTATTACTGCCAATATATGTATGTATTGTGTTTGCGGTTTTTTTTGTGTTTTTTTTTTTATTTTTGTTTTGTTTTTTTTTTTATGGATTTTTTCTTAAATATTTGCATTTATTTACAAAGGCTTTGATAACTTAAATAATGTTAACATTTTTAAAAGAGAACGAAAACCAAATATATAAACGAGTCGATATATGAAGCCACTAATTTTTTCGATTTGTAAAGCACACTTTTCAAAATTCTAGACTTGTATAAAAACATTCTTAGTCAATGTTTCTCCAATTTGTATTGTAAATACCATAAAGTAGACCACGTTTGATGTGACAATCTTTTATATAAAGTTAAATGGCAAGCAAAATGTCTAGAGCCCACACCAATAAACTTAGTAATTGAAGCACTTAGTTTTATAATGTCATATCTTTGGCCAGGGTTTATTGTGCTATGGTGTGAAAACACATTGCAGAAAAGCAGTAGTGCAGAATTTTTTTTTTGTTTCTTTACCTCAGAATCTTAATGTTTTAGATGAAGAAAACCAACTTTGGAATGAAACTATTAGTTATACATTTTTTCTTTGACCTCCCTTGTTTATTGTTTGTATGATTACCATTTTTTGCCAAATAATCTGATGTGTGATTTCCAACCCCTCCTCCTTATATGTTTTTTGGTTTTCTTTTTTTTTTTTTTTGTATTTAAATGTTGTTTTAGCTTTTGCCAATATTGCTTATGACATATCAGAAAATGTTATGTAATCCTCTTCATCGTCTTTGGTTTTCTATAAAGTAGACTAATCAAACTTAAATAATATAGTTTTCGTTTTAGATTTAAAGCCTTGCCATGGACCATCTTTATGGCGTAGGATTAAAATCAAAGAAGAGCTCAATACACATCAAAGTTCTAGTTTGGATATGTTTAAAAAATAAATTTGATGTTATTATTATTAACGGATTAAATGTAAGAAAAATAGGAAAAAAAAAATAGGTAAAAAAATATTGCTCATGATTATTTAAAAACTTGGGGCAAAGATTGTCTACATCTTCTTCACCTAGGTCTGAAATGATATTTTTGTGTTTTTGATGATTGATATGTGGTTAAACTGTTCGGTTTTAAGATTTATTCTTCTGTTTGAATATTTGTAATGTGTAAAACCATAAAATAACCTGTCTTTCTTCAGAAGTCAAACATTACTGATAACTAAGAGGTTTTTTTTTATTTTTATTTTCTTTCCTATCTGTTTCTATATTAAATGTTTTTAGTGCTACACTATCCTTTTTAACTCATTGCAAGTACTTTTTTTTATTGAAAATTGAAAATCCTGTTGCTTCCTCTTTTTTTTTTTTAAATTTCTGATAATATTGATTCTAAAGCTTGTTTGGTAAGCTAACATAATAATGAATAGATTCTTTTTGAAATGAAGAAAAAAATTAATTTATTGCGGGTATGCTTTCATCTAAAAATTGTGAATTCACTCCAATTTTATTATATCACGTATTAAAACATGATTAGTGGCACTCCGAAAACTTTGAACTCCCAAATTACAAATAAAATAAATTTATCTTCAACGTCAATTCTTTTTTTTTTTTATGATTCTAAAACATTGTTTCCTGTTTGCTCATTATTTCACATCTAATTGAGTATTGCGTTTTTATCAAATCATTTCCTTATCAAGTTTTTTTTAATTATCTGGTTCACAGACAGCGACTGGAACTGATGCGTGAAATGTACCACAATGAGGCTGAGCTTTCTCCCACCTCTCCGGAACCTAACCTGGACAGCATGACGGGAGGTGACCCATTTTATGACCGCTTTCCATGGTTCCGTCTGGTGGGCAGGTAAGTCTACTCATTTTTGAAAGACTACATCTAGATCTATATTTATGGCGGCATGACGCTCAGACCCACGTACGGTTTACATAGGGCTCACAAAATTTCTCCAAACCAATATTTGATTGGTATTCTTCCAAATCATGAATCTTTTCTGTCAATAGTCAATAGTTTTGTTTAGTTCCAGTGATGCCAATTTGGTCAAGTGGTTTGAAAGCTATTACAATTTTTACCTTGGCTAGATTCTATGTTCCACCCTTCCTTAAGGCAGTTTTTGTGTCAGGCAAGTCAGTCAGAACTGGGTTATTGTAGCACATACATTCACATTTTTTACTGTTAGATACATCAAATCATTGTGAAGGCTACTTGTTTTGTTACTAAAAATGATTCCATGATTGGATTGAGATTTATGTCTTTATTCTTGCTAATAAATTGTTATGATCATTTTGAGAAAGATGGTTCCTAGGTTTTTTTAATTTTGTTTAATAATCTAACCTGCAATGATAAAACTATCAATAATAATTATGTTCAAATCAACAAATTAGCTGTATTTTTCAGAATTTATGTCACACTCTCTCTCTCTCTGTCTCTCTCTCTGTCTCTGTCTCTGTCTGTCTGTCTGTCTGTCTGTCTGTCTCTGTCTCTCTCTCTCTCTCTCTCTCTCTCTCTCTCTCTCTCTCTCTCTCTCTGTCTTTATGTCTTTATGTCTGTCTGTCTGTCTGTCTCTTTCTATCTGTCTGTTTGCCTATGTGTTTGTCTTTCTCTCTCTCTCTCTCTCTCTCTCTCTCTCTCTCTCTCTCTCTCTCTCTCTCTCTCTCTCTCTCTCTCTCTCTCTGTCTCTCTCTGTCTCTGTCTCTCTCTTTCTCTTTTAATTTTACTATATTTGTGCATCAGTTTGACTCAGTTTAAGTCACTTTGATAAGTTTTTAAAAGTCAAATCATGAAACCTGCTGCAGTGTCAAAATTAGTGTTCACGCTGTATCTCTGTTTCTCCAGAGCATTTGTCTACCTCAGCAACCTGTTCTACCCCGTACCACTCGTACATCGTGTGGCTGTTGTGAATGACAAGGGTGACGTGAAAGGTTACCTGCGAGTGGCTGTTCAGGCTATCACAGGTACAATAGGGCTGACATAGGTAGCTTTAGACATTAGCAGACCATCATAAGATTCTGGGATAATGAAAAGGGAATTGTAGATGGCAGCCAACAGTCTGTCAATTACTGTTCAGCCAACATATCTGTTTGTTTGTTTTTTTGGGTTTTTTTTTTAAGGTCTTCATATAAATTAAGATATTTGTGTTAATATTCTTAACATTGGTTTGTGTTAGCTACCTTGACTATATTTACAGGCAAGCCTAAACAGAGATAAAAGTAGCAAATTGCTCTGCATTACTATATCAAAATGGTGGATAGAACATTATGAAGGTCTTGCTGTAAGCTAGGGGGACATAAAACTCATCAAGAAGGACACATGTGAAATATTTCCACCACAAGTGGGCAGGTCATAGTGGTATGATCACACTCACAACACTCCTACAGACAAACACATGTTTAATGGAGGCACTTCATTCCTCACATCAATGTGAAATATTTCCACCACAAGTGGGCAGGTCATAGTGGTATGATCACACTCACAACACTCCTACAGACAAACACATGTTTCATGGAGGCACTTCATTCCGCACATCAATGTGAAATATTTCCACCACAAGTGGGCAGGTCCTAGTGGTATGATCACACTCACAACACTCCTACAGACAAACACATGTTTCATGGAGGCACTTCATTCCGCACATCAATGTGAAATATTTCCACCACAAGTGGGCAGGTCCTAGTGGTATGATCACACTCACAACACTCCTACAGACAAACACATGTTTCATGGAGGCACTTCATTCCGCACATCAATGTGAAATATTTCCACCACAAGTGGGCAGGTCCTAGTGGTATGATCACACTCACAACACTCCTACAAACACATGTTTCATGGAGGTACTTCATTCCGCACATCAATGTGAAATATTTCCACCACAAGTGGGCAGGTCCTAGTGGTATGATCACACTCACAACACTCCTACAGACAAACACATGTTTCATGGAGGCACTTCATTCCGCACATCAATGTGAAATATTCCCACCACAAGTGGGCAGGTCATAGTGGTATGATCACACTCACAACACTCCTACAGACAAACACATGTTTAATGGAGGCACTTCATTCCTCACATCAATGTGAAATATTTCCACCACAAGTGGGCAGGTCCTAGTGGTATGATCACACTCACAACACTCCTACAGACAAACACATGTTTCATGGAGGCACTTCATTCCGCACATCAATGTGAAATATTCCCACCACAAGTGGGCAGGTCCTAGTGGTATGATCACACTCACAACACTCCTACAGACAAACACATGTTTCATGGAGGCACTTCATTCCGCACATCAATGTGAAATATTTCCACCACAAGTGGGCAGGTCCTAGTGGTATGATCACACTCACAACACTCCTACAGACAAACACATGTTTCATGGAGGCACTTCATTCCGCACATCAATGTGAAATATTTCCACCACAAGTGGGCAGGTCCTAGTGGTATGATCACACTCACAACACTCCTACAGACAAACACATGTTTCATGGAGGTACTTCATTCCGCACATCAATGTGAAATATTTCCACCACAAGTGGGCAGGTCCTAGTGGTATGATCACACTCACAACACTCCTACAGACAAACACATGTTTAATGGAGGCACTTCATTCCTCACATCAATGTGAAATATTTCCACCACAAGTGGGCAGGTCATAGTGGTATGATCACACTCACAACACTCCTACAGACAAACACATGTTTCATGGAGGCACTTCATTCCGCACATCAATGTGAAATATTTCCACCACAAGTGGGCAGGTCCTAGTGGTATGATCACACTCACAACACTCCTACAAACACATGTTTCATGGAGGTACTTCATTCCGCACATCAATGTGAAATATTCCCACCACAAGTGGGCAGGTCCTAGTGGTATGATCACACTCACAACACTCCTACAAACACATGTTTCATGGAGGCACTTCATTCCGCACATCAATGTGAAATATTTCCACCACAAGTGGGCAGGTCCTAGTGGTATGATCACACTCACAACACTCCTACAGACAAACACATGTTTCATGGAGGTACTTCATTCCGCACATCAATGTGAAATATTCCCACCACAAGTGGGCAGGTCATAGTGGTATGATCACACTCACAACACTCCTACAGACAAACACATGTTTAATGGAGGCACTTCATTCCTCACATCAATGTGAAATATTTCCACCACAAGTGGACAGGTCATAGTGGTATGATCACACTCACAACACTCCTACAGACAAACACATGTTTAATGGAGGCACTTCATTCCTCACATCAATGTGAAATATTTCCACCACAAGTGGACAGGTCATAGTGGTATGATCACACTCACAACACTCCTACAGACAAACACATGTTTAATGGAGGCACTTCATTTTGTACTTCAATGTGAAATATTTCCACCACAAGTGGGCAGGTCATAGTGGTATGATCACACTCACAACACTCCTACAGACAAACACATGTTTCATGGAGGCACTTCTTTTTGTTCTTCATGTGAAATATTTCCACCACAAGTGGGCAGATCATAGTGGTATGATCACACTCACAACACTAATTCTTACAGGTCGCGGACTTATCAGCATGAGATCCATGGATTGTTCTGGTATGTGAGGGTAGTATGGGCGGACATCCTGTCAGACTTTAGGGAAAACATAAACAAGGCAGCTAGGACATTTCAGGCACAAGTAATTAGAATGTTTTCCATAAATAGATTGATTACTTTGTGGTTCAGTTTCAAAAAAAACAAAAACAACATATATGTGTCTATATGGATTGCAAAAATACCAGAGTGAAATTTGTTCACACTTTCAAATGCTAGAAAATCCACTCTACTCATATGGTACCAATGATTTAGTATGTCAGAATTCTGACTAGTGCCTGATCTATCCTTGCTGCCCCCCTCCCCCCAGTCATGCTGTTCAGGAATTTTTGTTCTTTTAGGTATATAGCCCCATTCTTGGAGAGCGGAGAGTTGGTTCTATTGAAGAGAAAACCCCATTTTTTAAATATTTTGTTGTGTTTGGTTTTGAGAATTGTTTTTTTTTTTTTTTAGTTCCCAGAAATGTT
The DNA here is from genome assembly GCA_033675545.1 of Elysia crispata. Lineage (NCBI taxonomy): Eukaryota > Metazoa > Mollusca > Gastropoda > Plakobranchidae > Elysia > Elysia crispata. The sequence goes on along the minus strand of JAWDGP010007407.1, from coordinate 317,349 downwards.
AGATAGATGTTTAATTACAGTCCTTGTTATATTTGTTCCTTTTATTTTTAGTTTGGAAAATAAAGGTATAAGAGATTGTGTTTATTTTTTATTTATTTTTTTTTTTATTTGAGAAATCCCATGGAGCTCTTTTCCAAATATGAAATATTAATTTTAGCAAGTTATCTTTAAAGGCTTTAATGCTTTCCAACAGATTTTGACTTGCAGCAATAATTTTCTTGCTTTCTATCATCTTTTTTTTCTCTTTCGCATTGGAGTTTATTTCTTTTTTTCCCCTCCTATCTCTCATGAAGCTATTATTTCAGTTGAAAACAAAATTATATCCTTCAACCATTGGTCCCTTTTTTGGGGGATTGTATTTTTTCCCAAAATCTTGTTTGAAGACAAGCAAAAGGAATTGAAAAAAGTGTAACAACTCCCCAACATCCCTCCTTTTTTTTTTTTGCTTTCTGTCCTGGCTAATTTTTGTTCATCTCCATTTTGAAATCAAACCGTTTTATTTATGTATTGTCAAACTATATCATTCCTGTTCAAAATTTTCCTTCAAGCGAAGCAAAAAAGATAACAAAAGAAAAAATGAATTAACTTTCACTTATTTGTGTTTTTATAGATAGCTTTGATTGTGCCTCTTCTTCTTCCGTTCAATTATTAATTTTCATCCAGTTACTCTATATGTGTATAATTACTGAGAGTATATATATCAGAGATGATTTCCTAAAAGAAATGCTCTTTTATTGAATGATCAAATGGCATGATACAGCTGATCTCGTAATTCAGCTTGAATAATCAGATTGTATTGAGATAATGTGAATTATTTACTAACATTGTTGACTTTGGTGAAAGTCTGTAAATCTTTTGAGTATAAGCAAGGCAAGTATTAAGCAGGTAGAATGTTCTGGCTTAGGCAGCTTTAGTAGGGATTGGAGGGCAAGTTGCTTTACTCTGAGAGACTAAATCAAGTAATGAAATTAGGCAAAGAAAGCAATGTTTGATTTTAGCTTGCCATTTTATAATAAAGTTTGATCACTGTCAGTTCATGAAAATCTGGTGTTAAGTGCGTACAATCTGCTGGGATAGACTAGATGTTAAGACCTTACAGACAATGTTTCACTTCTAGACCGCGTTTGTAACTCATGAAGCCAAAGTTTGGAATGAAAGAGAAAGATGGAAAACACATCTTGGTTTAGCACCATGGAAGGGATAAAGAGTATCACTCAATAGCAAGAGTATTTGTTTAATAAGATACTGTGTTATCTGAATCTTAAATGTCTGCTTTTTTAACTTCTTTTATCATTACTTTTCCAGACAAGGATGAACCTCAGGAGTACACTCCAGGAATCAGACAGTCTGGCAACGCAAAGATCGCCTTCTGTGATGAGAAGTACTTCCAGCAGGTATGTCTGGCCAGTGGCCAGCAGTAGCTAACCTTTTAGTTGTGCTGCTCTGTTTTTTCCTGCCAAGTGAAAAGTTTCATTGTGAAATTCATGGTTCATTTTTTTTCCCTTCTTAATCCTCTGTTGACATTTTCAAATGATCAAAGTACTGGAAATGAAGATATGATACAATTGTTTGTAAGTCTGTACGCTCTTGTAGTTTAGTAGATCATAGTGTGACACGTTTGGTTGTGCAAAAAGTGTTAGGCTAACATCTTTCCTGTTTGAGACGTTGACAGCTATTTGATTCTCAATGGGTTGTCTTAAGATAATTTTTGCTTTAAAACTTGTGCCTTTTTTTTTTTAATTTTTTTTTAATAGCATACCTTTAGACTAAACTGTATGTTATCCATTTACTCATACAAATAAGTTTTTGAGTGATTTGATTTGAATTCTGAGATGTGTCAACTTAGCCACTTAAGTAAAAAAAAAATCTGAAGTCCAACTAAATATGACTAAATTGATCATAAATGCAAATAAATAGGTTTTTAAAAGCTGTTTATGTTGGAACATTCATTCTTTGCTCTCTTTACTTGTTTTTCTATTTTTTTTGTTTGCCCTAATGGCAATGATCAATTCTTAAACAGGCTATATGGCGTTGAACTATTTCCGTATATATGGTTTGAGCCTCACAGTCTCTGCTCTCTTGCAAAAAATTACACAGAAACTGTGTGCAAAGAAGTCTTGTCGACCCTTGTCTCAAAATGTTTTATCAATCTTTTCCCCCCTTTGTCTCATTTCAACTGCTTCTTAAAAAAATAAGCAACAGCTAAAAATGTAAGTGGGTGTCAAGGATTTTAATACGTTTTACCAATGGACCTGTTCTATGTCTTGAACAGAAGCAACCACCGTTGGTACCAGGCGTAGAAGCAGCCAAGGCTGAAGTGATGGCGTCTTCCACAGAGGAATTGAGAATTGTCGAGGGAGAGGGACAGTCCGGAGATAACTCTGTCGTAGCTTCAGGTATTCACACACCACTGCACTCTGGGTAGATCAGTAACTAAATCTCAATATGCTGATTACAATTTAAAGCATTTGGCCAAAGAAAATCTAAATTTTTTTCCAAACAGGATTTCAATTACTTTCGCTCGAGTATGACAAGCAAGCAAGTTTTATTTACTTTGTTGTACCACCTACTTTAAAGTTGGCACCATTATATGCTTTTACACCAATTTGCAGAAAACCAGCAAGGCAATCCAGATAACAAGATAAGTGATCAGGCTGGCGAGGTGGACTACTGTCCCGAGATGAACGTCCAGGATTTGCCAGAGCACCTGTCACTGGGTAGCCAGTTCCAGTTCCGTGTCACCATTCTTCAGGCGTCCAACATCTCTTCAGAGTATGCGGATATCTTCTGCCAGTTTAAGTGAGTGACAAGGCATTTTTATGGCTTTGATCAGATTAATTTGTGTGTACTAATTGGAAAGATCTTGTGATTGTAAAATGACAAGTCAGTACATTTCTTTTTTTCTATTCATACTAGACACTTATGTTACCATTCATTTTTTTTATTCTGATAACAATTGCTGGGTTATAGCTGAGATGAATTGATATCACTGACTGGTATTGATCTAATCAATGATAATATTGTTTGTATTATCTATTTCAGAAGTTTAAAATGATCATGCAGATCTCAGGAATAGAAATCTATTCAATAGCTAGCAATGACATTATCCAAATGATTAAGAAAAGAGATGAATACTGTGCACCCAATAATGTCTTTTTTTTTTGTTTTGTTTTCACAACAGCTTCCTTCACCGCCATGATGAGGCTTTCTCCACAGAACCTCTCAAAAACACTGGGAAAGGACCACCATTGGGATTCTACCATGTCCAGAATGTATGTCTGTTGCCTTGACTCAGACTGGGAGATTGAGGGAATTAAGTTTTCAGGCTTTTCATATGGGATGGGTTGGTCACTTTTAATACAAATCCTGACTTTCCAATCATGGCTAAAGTGTATGAGTAGAATGTCCAAAACATGTGTCAATTCAGAGAAGTTTTCCCTCTCCAGAATTTGTGTGAATTTAAATGTTTGCTTTCTTCAAAATCAAACTTCATCTAACCATTTCATACTATGAAAACATGTTCGTGGCTTTCAATTTATGGATCAAGATAATGATAGAAAAAAATGTGATGTCACATGAGATTCTTTACAATCTTTACTGGCTGTATCACTTCTAATCCACTGCAACTAGTGAGTTTCACATGTAAAATAGGTTACACCTCAAAATAGCAAGATTTTCATGAAATATCAAATCGTTTCAATACACTTAAAACAAGCTTAGTATTGAAGGGCAGCAAATTATGGATTAGTTAAAACCATTAATTAAATATCTGAGATTAGACATTATGAGTATTTCTATTGTTTTCTTGTTCCTGAAAACAACCCAAATCATGCCAAATGAAGCTTTACTGCGTCAAAATATGTTGTATGCTTTATGCAATTAATATAATGCATATTGCCTAGTATTGACTTCTGTGTTATGTACTATTTTCTAATATTGTGCTGTGTTCTTTTAATGCATATTTCAAATTATTTTTTTCAGAAAGCGCAATGAGCCTTTTAATAGAAATAAATATTTATTGTTATTTTCATTTTTATTATTATTATTGTTGTTTCTTGTTTGACTCGTCAATGTTTCTGACTCTTATCATTTCATGCAGTTCACAGTAAAGGTGACCAAGGCATTCATTGATTACGTGAAGACACAGCCTCTTGTGTTTGAGGTGCTCGGTCACTATCAGCAGCACCCACTCCACGAACAGGCAAAGGACTGTCCATAGTGAGCACCCAATGTCCAAGAGTGGGGATATTTGCCACCTGAAACTTTTTCCTTGAAGAGTTTTAATCCCAATAGAGGTTTTGGTTTTGTTTTGAAAGGATAATTGAAGAGCAGATTTGAAAACTGACATTCCTTTTTAAATTACTAAACAGAGGACGATACCAACCTTTTGATTTCTCTATGATAATATGAATCAATTTATCAGTGCCTTCTAGTAAGGTGTCTTAGAAAGCTGCCAGGAAAATAGTCTATTATACCACACCGATAAAAATAAATTGTGGTAATAATAATGCTTCCAAATTATTGAAAATTTGGAAAAAGCATTTTCCAATAGTCCCTAAACAACTTTGCTCATAACCAGTGACTAGCATACCCTGCAACATAACAGTTGATAGATTTAAAATTGTGTAATATGATTCTTTTAATAATACATATAAAAGTTTAATACCAGATTTGTGTAATATATATATATATATATTTTTTTTTTTTCATTTGATTCATATGTTTTTAAATCACATTTTGTTGTCAAATAGGAAAGTTCTAGCAAACTCTAAAATTATTCAGATTAAAGGGATATTTCCTTCATACTGAGAGGTTGGTTATGGTAATACTGTGGCCTGAGGTTGTATCACTAGTTTTAGTTTCGTTTTCATTTTCTTCAAAGATTTAGATAAACGTTTTTTGTTTAAGTTATTTAAGTTAGAAAATCTAATGATATTATTCTAAGAGATGTTTCCCACATTTTGGATCAGTCTCTGCTTTGCTAGTAAGATTGTCCAATCGTCTTCTTTTCTTACAGTGTGAGACCTCCACCAAGCCGTAGTTTCCCCACCATGCCTGTATCGAAGCCAGTCCCCTCTCCCAAGTATGGCATCATTGCCCCTTCCAGGTAAGTTGAGACACACAAACACACTCGCTCTCTTCTACACAAGTCACATCTACATGCTTCATAATTTTTTTCTTTTATTTTTTTCTGTATCTCGTTATGTTTTTCACTGTTCATGTGTCATCGTATGTAGCACCTGTCAGATCTACTTCACATCTTTTGTCCTGATAGTCAAGTCCAAATGAGCTACCATGGCAAGTTACTCATGATTCTTTAAATTTTTTTCCTAGTCCTATATGCAGTGAGCAATTATGTAGCTCTCGTGTCTAGAATGGTTGAAATTTCCCACTCCCCTCCTAGTTTTGGCTTTTCTCTTATTTACTGAGAAAGTATAAATTTTACCGAGCCTTTCATTGTTTCTAGAAGTATGAAAGTGATGAAATTTGTTCATTTTTTTTTTTATCTGGGAAATGCTTATTGTCCAGGTCTACACTCATTTGGACTTGTTTAGCAGACATTATTTTATCTTTTGTTGTGTTCTTTTAGATGTGATTTTTGGCATAGTATTCGATGTGTTCGTGTCACTTTTTAGACCCATCATATCAGATCTTTAGTGCTAGATTTCATCTGAGATGTCATTACAGGTGGGGCAACCCTCTGCACTGGATTGGAAAAAAGATCGACAAATGGTTTTTGTAAGCATTCTTGAGAGCTAGTAAATCTCTCTAAATATTGGGCTTGTAATTCCAGGTTAATTTTAGTGCCCACTCCCCTTCTCCAGTACCCACCCCTTCGGTTTCACAGCAGTAATCTACAATAGTCGGTTCTTTATGGGTATGAAAAGGAAAGACTTTTTTTGTTTTGGTTGTATCTATTTTTTTTTTGTATATATAGAGCAAAAAATGTCTTTATATCTGACACTTATTTAATTATTTTGGTTTTCTTTGATTTTTTTTTTTCATGTTTTGATAGCCATTGATATTTACGGGGCAGGATCTTTCAGTTATATTTTACTTTTTAACCCTTTTGATTTTAGTATTTTGACATTTATGTTGGCTTTTATGTGGAAAAGCTTGAGACGTATTGTTGAAAAGAATTTTTTTTATTTTTTGTTTATTATAATTTTTTCAACTAATGAGAACAAGAGCTTATCCTTCTCTCTATTTGTCTTTTTCTTACATTTTTATTTTGCAATCGGCGTCATTGTGGCTACTTTTACAAAAAAAAAAAAAGTAAAAAACAGCTTCAAACATTAATGAATTAGACTTTAAATTCAGTCTTTCAGTGATTGGAGAAACATATTTCGTTACAATGAATATCTGTTGGTTTGGATTTTGGTCCAAAGAATTACTAAAGACATTTTGAATATTAGTAGCTGAGTATTTCTGGATTTAATTTTTAGGAGTATAAAGGTGTTTTCTTTTAACCCCTTTTTTTCCCTCTTAGTTTTAACTATTTTTTTTTTCATTAAATAAATCTATGAGAAGGATTAAGACTGTAGGCCTATACCATTTACTTTTGATTTCCTTGCACCCTTTTGTGACTTTTTTAGGTTTAAAATTTTCTTATTTTAAATCCTGTTTTCTGTATTTCAATTTTGAAACCGACTTATGGAAACAGCTCGCTGCAGTTTCTGAACATATGATTATCTTTGGGATATGACGAAGAATGTATTTGATAAGAAGTTTCTGCAGAATTTATCTTCCATACTTTTTTTTTTATTATTTATTTATTGCCATGGTTATAATTATCAATTTCTTTCTTTCTATTTTTTTCTCGTTAGTATTCAAATATTACATAAAGTTCTGTTGTATCCAGTTTATTGTGGTAAAAATACTTTCACTATTCTTAAAGTGCAATATTGAATGCAATAAGTAAGCTCTATGCATAGTTTGTACTTCCACTAACGCCAATCTGAAGTGGCACTGAAATCATCATCTTTCTCTGCCCCTCCCTCCATCTGAGTCATGTCTTCTCAGCCTTAGTTTGGTGTCGGTAATCCTGCCTGTTTGGTCTCATTAGCGGTAGTCAATAAATTAATAAAAGTATGTTTTGTTTTGTTTTGGTTTTTTTATTGTCTTTCAAAATTTACTCTCAAGGTCATGAATCGTGTGAAAACCTCTTTTTTTCTTACCAGCTTTATTAATTTTAAAGTAAATTATTGATATAGAAACACGAAGATAACGTTCTGGCTAAAATTTTGAAAGGCAGATTTTGTCCTTATGGAGATTTTTTAAAATATAGAATTTTTGTTTTTGTTTTTTTTGTGGTTTTTTTTTTAGTTTTTTATTTTCCTTTGGCGTTTTTCTTCAAAAACATCAGTGTTTTAACACTCATTTCAGGCTATTGCATATGGTGCATTATAAAGTCTCGTCCTGTTTGTAAAAAAACAACTTATCTCCCCAATGTTTGTGTAACATAGATTTAGTCACCTTACACTTATCAAATCTGTGAGATGACAAGTGTGTGAATCTTGACGTAATTTAGCTTTGAATGTTGTCACGTGTAACCCATTTCCTTCTGTGTGCTCTTCTCTTTCCCCACGTCTTGTGACTCACAGAAAGGGTAGCCTGAAAGGAGAGCCCCCGTGCAAGCCAACAGGCGACAGGTAGTTTTATTTGTTTGTTTTTTACTTCTCAATTTCAACTTTGTTTAAAGAAGGAGAAAAAACTTTAAAATCCTCACTAGATTTTCAAAGTTTGCTATATTTCTTTAGTTTATTTTATTTTTTTTTTTTTAATGCTCGTCAGTCTGTTTTTACATGATAAATTCAGCCTGCCAATCCCGAGCCCGCATGCGTATTGATTTAATGGCGTGTGATTTCTTATGCACTTCAAATTGTGTTTTCTGGCATAGATGTTTGTGCAAATTCTTAAACCTTTCTTTTAAAAAATATCAATATTCAATGTGGTTTTTAATTTGATTGATGTTGCTATGCTGTGAATTATTTTATCATTTTTATCTCCAAACTCCACGTCAAACAATTATTTAATCTATTTAGGTCGTTGATAATACCTCAGAAAAGGTAAGAATTTCTCTGAATTATTTTCTTCTGGTGATGGTGCTAACGGTTGCTGCTTGGAAAATGAAAAACTAACTGTATAACAACTATACTCCTAATATGCTAAGCTGCTTGCACAAAATAGGCCCCTGAGTGCAGGGTATACTTCAGTGGAATTTGCTCAGCGTAATTCAAACTAACAAAATGTTTTGCTTTGAAGTTGTTTGGTAGAAATATCCAACGAAGCACTAAGGTTTTGTAACCTGGCTTCAATCTCTCAGGTCCTGTAATAACTGTGTGATATATCCATAGCATGGAGCATCTGCATTGTGTAAATATAACACTACTTGATCGATTATTAGTAAAAGAGGGGAAAGAAAAAGAAAAAATACCAACAGCTCTAAGATCAACTTAACAATGTCTGAGATATATACATCAAGATTATAAAGATACACCACAGGGTGATATTAAGAGATCATACAATTGAAGTAGAATAGCATATTGCATATTGGTATTCTCAAAGGCTCCAAGAATGACTTATAAAAAAAATCAAAGAAATAAATAGAAAATAAAAAAGCAACATGTGAGTGTTATACATAAAAAAGGGTGGTGTTGTGAAGTAATATATTAATATCACATTAACATCTGTCAGTAGCCTCGTAAACAATCTTTCTTAGTGGTTTGCAGATATAATCTATATTAAAACATCAACATCAACAACAAAAACACGTTACGGATTTCATAAAATAACTTGAAATTGGCAAACTTAAATAATTATTACGTTTTGCGTTTGTTTTTTTCAAGATATCATTTGACTAGACCATTATGTGTCAAAAAGAATCCTAAATATTAATTCATTGTTTTACAAACAACAATCCTTACAATTCAATTTTTTCTCTAGAATGTAACAGATACTTTGTAAAATATATAATAAATTAAGCGTGAAGATATTGAAAAGCCCTATAATGTTTACCAGAGTTACATTTTCTGAAATGTTTTTTATTTCCTTTTCTTTACTTATGTTGAATTCTGATGGAAAATATTAAAGGATTTTCACTCCAGCTGTAAACATCTTTTTATGCTGATGATAACACTCTTTCTTGTGCTTGAAGGGGTTAACATTTTCTTGTATTTTATGATAACCATAGTAATGTAGAAGAAGAAAAAGAAGAAGGAGGAGGAGGAGAAGAAGAAGTAGAAGTAGAAGAAGAGAGAGAAGAAGAAGAGGAAAAAAATTTTCACGTTGAGACTTTTCTCATTGTGCATATGACTTTCTTTTAAATTGCATATATGTTGCATCATTTTTTAATATGGGTAAAGTCATGCCTATGACTTACTCTAGGTGAATTGTCATGCTATGCATTTTCTGAAACAACTTAAAGAATTGCAGGATTTCAAAATTCTTACTTTTCTCTTGTAGCTAATCCTCTGTTGCTGTTGTTTTTTCTTTAACAAAAGCAAGAGAAAGTCTCATTCTCAAATCATTTAGTCACTTTTATTATACCCTCCTTCCCTTTTTTTTTTTTTTTTGAATTGTGTAAATTTATTAATGAGAAAATGCGTTTTGCATGCAATACTTACTATTATATGCAAAGGATGCTATCTAGTGAAGCAAAGGATTTTTCAGTCATGTTATAGCAGGTTTTTTGGGGAATCCAGCTTTTATAGTACATAATCTCCTATCTGTAATCAAAGATCTGGCAATAAAACAATGAGTATTACAAAAATTTGAACGGATAATATTGCCCTAAATATAAAAAAAAAGAAAAGCAACCAAAACAAAGTATTTGCATAATTTTGTTCCCATCAATCTAAGTTTTGAACTTATCTAGCTCAGATTGTAGTACAAAAGTTATTAGATTAAAGGTTTAATAGGCTAGAATTTTTTTGAATACATAACTCATAGTTAAGGAATTTTTTTTTTTTTTGAGAGGCGGGGGATGTTTTTCTTACAGCGATTTGTATAAAATATTTTATAACTACAGGATCTCAAATAATAACAAAATATAAACGTTTGGTATTACACCGTAATATCGGTTTGTTCGGGGTTTTTTGATGTTTTTTTGTTTGTTTTTTTTATAAACAAGACAATTGTTGTTTCTCTGTAAAAATGTGCTTAAAACATGGGTAGTTGTTCAATCAGTTTTCCGTTTTGCTCTCAATTTTATTTTTTTAATTTTTTTGCTTACACTTTAAGGCAATGACAGTGTCTTTTGTCATCTTATCTTATTAGATCTTTAAATTTTAATAATGTCATTTTCATCATCATCATCATCATCATCACCAGAAGGTATACGTTAATTAAGCTTCCAACTATCTTTGTCAACATATCTTCATTCTTATCATCAGTGTCACGGGTGAGTAGGAAAATAGTTAATATGAGTACTATGTTGTCATTTCATTTTTAATACTGTGTGTTTACCTCGGTACCACTATTTATTCCTATTCTCTCGCCCTGTCCTCAGCTCGAGCCCTGTACACTCTCAATGTGATCTACTTGTCTGGTTTGAGATCTGTGAACTGGCACCAAACGGAGAGTAAGTCAATCACTCTTGTCTTAGTTTTCAATATTTTGAACGGCAGTTTGGATTTGTTTCGGTTCTCACTTTTTATTTAGTTTACAACAATTATATAGTTATTATTCTAGGAAGCTAGTCAGAAACATTTGTTTTTCCTAGAGTGGTTTTTGTACAAGGGATGTAGACATTTCTGCAGTATGTAATTCAGGGAGCTGCTTTATTTAGAGACAGAAGAAAAATTTGTTGTAATAATCAAATCATCAAATAACTTAACAGGTCATATGTTTACTTCAAGGTAAAAATTTGAAATGTTAATTGAGACGTAATTAAGGAAAGGATGTAATACTGTGCATTATTTTAAGGTTTTAGATATAAAGTGGTTTTAGTTTTTTTTCATTTAAAGATATATGTCTCAGCAAATAGCCTCATCAAAAAATGTTCTTTTCCTGTTTCACTGATCTTTTGTCACTCTATTATCCTTGTAAAGAAGTGTCCAACATTTTTTTCCAAGTTTTTATCGAGCTATGTTATCCCTTTTTAGGTATGTCCCAGTAGTTGTTGATCACTCTGACGATCTGCCGACTCGTGGGAGCTTCATGCTGCACCAGGGAATACAGCGGCGCCTGCGGATGACCATTGCTCATGAGAGGAACAACCATTTTGCCTGGAAGGATGTTCGTGAGCTGGTTGTAGGTGAGTGAGGGTGAATTATTTGTAATTGACAAATACTTTAGGTTGTTGGTTGAGTACTCTAGTGCCTTTTTTTCATACCATTTATAGAGCCCTTTTAAGAGAGGATATAGTCAAATAGGGAAATAGGAAAGGTGTGTTGGGTTTGGAAGGGGAAGGGATTGAATTCTATCCCCATTCAGGATCATAGCTTTCACTCATAATATGACATCCTTATCTCTTTGCAAGGATGTTTGCAGCAGGATTACAGAAGGCAGGCAAGTCAAAAAACACAACCTTTAAATGAAAAACAGTAAGGGAAGCATGAGAGCCATTGTGATAAAATAAGTAACCATGTTAGCAGTAAGGGAAGCATGAGAGCCATTGAGATAAAATGAGTAACCATGTTAGCAGTAAGGGAAGCATGAGAGCCATTGTGATAAAATGAGTAACCATGTTATCCATTAACTGATATTGTATCCAATTAATTTTGAAAAATGAGCTGGTCACAAATGTAAACAAACATTTGCATCTTTTTTTTTTTAATTCCATGCAGGCCGCATCAGAAACACAGTTGAGTTTTACGACTATGACATTGAGACAACAGTTCTGTCCCTTGGACTTTTCCCAGCGCATTTCCTCCAGTATCAGAATGACGACAGGTGTGGTTTTTTTTATCATGCAGGTCAATATCTTACAGCAATCATTGTGCACCCTATGTGGACAATGCACTAAAACGATAAAAATTTGATTTTTTATGAAGTTATGTCTAAATCATCTCCCATCATTGTCTTTTATGTTTGATATGATGTTAATTATGCCTGTTTTCAGACTCTTTTTAGGGTATCTTAGTGCCTTCAAGTTATTCCTAATTGTAATCTTGTTTGTTATCTACTTCACAGGACACTGTGGTAGAGCTTATATAAATTTTGGCCTACAAATTCTATTCCATTCCTTGAATATTTTACTTTCTCCATAGCTCAAAATCTTCTCTGTCTACTGTAGAAGAATATCATGTGATTCTTAAAATAATTTTAAATTAGAAATAAGTTGCATGGCTCTGGTCTGGACCCCCGTGAGTATAGTTTTAGTTACCTAGTGAAGTAAAGAGGAAGCAAATTGTGATGAACTTTTCTCATCCCATGACAGAGTGTTCTTCCAGTTTGAGGCTGCCTGGGACAGCTCTCTACATAACTCTGTTATGCTGAACCGTGTAACTCCCTATGGAGAAAAGATCTACATGACCCTCTCAGCCTATCTTGAGGTAAGTCGGACAAGGCACGGACATAAGAGAAAGTACCACTGTTAAAAACTTGATCTTTGAGTAAGATTTTGACCTGTTATTTAATATATTGTGCATCTGTATTACTTTAAAAAAAAAAAAGGAGAAAAAAGCATCAACAATAATGTTAATGATAACACAACATAAAAGATGATTTGAATGAATGATATTGGTTATATGTATATGACTCAATGTGAATTGTAATGATGTCTTGGCTGCAATAAAATTCCTGACATATGTAAAACTGACTTCATAATTATATTCTCACCCAAACTTTCAACCAGGTTGAGAACTGTGCCCAGCCAGCCTGCATCACGAAGGACCTGTGCATGGTGGTTCACTCCAGGGATACCAAGATCTCTGCTCCCAGGTGCGTTGTGCTGTCAAGCGCCTGTTAGGCCAGGCAAAACTTTTCAGGCAAAGCTTTAGGATAATTAGTTCAGATAGCTGCATAGTACCCATAATACTCAAAAATTGATGGGGAATGTGGAAAGTCATTTCAGAAAAAAGGTTTGACCTTTTCTGTGGAGATTCTTGCAAAATAAGATAATAACACATCTTAGGTTGAATCAAATAAGAGTATTTGATTCTTGGGTGTTTTGCTAAATCATAAGAACTGAAGTTCTTGAAAATGCTGTCTTTTTCTGTACTTAATGAAAATAAAGCTTGATGAACAGTTATTTCTCAAAAAATGCCTAGGTCACAAACTTCTCAAATTTGCTGTGCATCTAGTTTTGAATTCCTGGCCTGACGTGGCAGCACTTTTGCTATTATGTTGTTTTTGTGTTAATGTCTTCATGCCAGACTGTAGCATGATGTTGTATTATTGCTCACTGGCGCTAAATGTACATGTTTTATGATGTTAGACCTTCAACGTTGTTGCTTAAACAAGTTGAGGCGGCATTACAGCTTGAAATATTTAAGCTACAAATAAAAGCTATTTTTTTTCTTTTAAAAAAAAAAAACCCCCAGAAAATGGGGATTTGCAATTTGAGAATTTTGGAAGTGATTACATCAAATCAATGCTTCTGTTCTTTTATCCCAGGGAAAAAATTAACTCTTTTTACATCTCAGTAGAATCTCAAACATCTTTCTAAATAAACCAAAACTCTGGTAAATGATCTGCATTCTCATAGACATGTCAGACAAATAATAAAACCATCAGGTTTGAAAAATTTTAAAGGTGCAGATACTATTTCCAAAAATTGCTCTTGATTTTTGTCATTTTATCCTTAAAAAGTGTACCATCTAGATGACACTTAGTTGTAAAATCATGAAAATTGAGCCCTCATTAATACTGAGGTGGTTCAGTCCCAAGGCAACCTGAATGAAATTAACAAAGCCAACTATGATAACTGTTATGGATAAATAAGCATAAGTTTGAAGTTCTCATAGGTAATCTCATGTTTTGAAAACAAAACATAACTTTACATTTTTTTCCCCAAAAGAATGAAACTGATAAACTCCCAATGATAACAATATTACAATGATTACCTCAATATGATTACCTTTTTCCATGTTGCATAGAATTTTGCGCAAGATGTAAGTCAAGATTTGAATTTTCATAATTATGGGAACTAATGCACGTTGCGTTGCTGGTGTAGAAAAAGTCTTGTCTCCCTTGGAAATGTTGATTAGCTTTTATAATTTCTGGATGCTTTGGTTTATATACATACTTTTATTTTATTGTGTCTTTTTGTATTTGACATTTTCATTGACGATTGCAGACAGCTGAGATTAGAAAAATATCTGTAGCCGATCTAAGTAAGTCAGAGATTGGAATCAAGATTCCTCAGATCGAGCTGTCTCTTGACATACTTATCCTTTGGTGTTTTTTAGGCTGCATGTTTTTACGAATATGAATACTTAATATCTTTTTTTTATTTTTGGTTTTCTCAATCAAACTAAAATAAAATACACTTTTTATTCGTCTTAAGATAATATTCATGGGAGTGAGTATTTAGCTGTAATACACCATTTTCAGTAAATTTTACTGTCTTTATTGCGGTACACATTTTTACGCACTGTATATGAACATATTCAAAAAAGAAAGCTTTTTAAAACAAATGTTTCATTTCAATTGATGAAGCTTGAATGTTCACTTCTCTTTTTAAAAAATCTAGATAGTGTTAGGCTATCATTATTTCTTTCTGGGTTTTTTTTGTTGTTGTTATTTTTTTTTTTTTTTGGCTTCAGTGTGTTCACTAGAAACTTGAAAAGAAGTAGATATGGCTATGAGGGGTTTGTTCGGTACCAGATGTTCTATTGTAGGTGATTTACAGAGAAACTTCAAAAACTTTCCCCCCACCTTTTTATTTATTGCTCTTTCATAAATATTGCATTCTTGTTAATTCTGATGTCCATCTCCCTTTTCTTTTTGAACATTGGTGCCAAAGTTATTAGCTTCGTCCTTTTGAGTTTTTTGTTGTTTTTTTTTTCTTAATTTTTATTTTCTATATTCTTAAACAAAAAATCAGCAAAGATTTATCAAGCATGCCCATGCAAATCTAGCTCTGGCAAAGAGATTCTTCAATAAATCAAACAGCAAATAGCAATATGAGATTTATTAGCCAAGTTCATCATTTGATTTGTAAACCCAAATAAAAACTTCTCCAGTCCATAGTTTTCCTCGCTTAAAAACCTGTGGAAGGCTGTGAGGTGAAACCCTTGTATAATTTGTATTTTTATCATAATTACTGAATCCAGTATGGGGCATGAATCAGAAAGGTTGTAATAAAGTAAGTTTAAGTTACTGTTCAAGAGACCGCTTTAAAATTTTTTCCTTATGCAGCTGATACTATAAAAACCATTACAGAGAAACTATTGAGAGGGAAAAGAATCAATAAATAGTTAGGAAACTGTTTGAAACATATAAAAATGTTTGGAGGAAAAGGCTGGCTATTTTTTTAAGGGGAAAAAAAAATTTTTTTCTTCATATTTTGTCTGAATTAACTACAGAGTTTGTTTTTTTGTTGTTTTTTTTTCGTCTTTAAGAGGTGAAACTGAAGTTAAAGATATTAAATTACCCCAGGTATCATCTTCTTTGTGCAGTTTGATATGTCCAGTAACTTCTGTTGAAGATTAAAAACAAGATGAGATTATGATTAGGAGACAGGAAAGTAAATTAAAAATATAACTATTGATCATAAAATCACAATGTGTAGGGAAGCTTTAAGTGTCTTTTTTTTAGTATTTCTAGTTTTAATTTTATTCATTCCTTTTTTTCATTTTTTAAGGACACTGTGACTTGCGATATTTCTTTAGTTAGCTGGTTATATGTTGCAACTGATTGTTGTTTAGTTTTGAGGCCATCCTCTCTTGCTGCCTTTATCCCTCAGCCCTACTTCCCTCTTCTTTTTTATTCTCCTTCTCCTGCCCTTATCTCTGAACCCTATTTCTCTCTTCTTAATCCTCCTTCTGCCCCTATCTCTCAATCCTATTTCTTTCTTCTTAATCCTCCTCCTTCTGCCCTTATCTCTCAACCCTATTTACCTCTTCTTCTTTTTCATCCTCCTGCCCTTATCTCTCAACCCTATTTACCTCTTCTTCTTTGTCCCCCTCCTCCTCCTGCCCTTATCTCTCAACCCTATTTACCTCTTCTTCTTTGTCCTCCTCCTTCTCCTGCCCTTAACTCTCAACCCTACTTACCTCCTCTTTTTCCTCCTCCTCTTCGTATTCACCCCATCTCCCTTCTCTGCTCCCTCGCCATTGTGTGGCTCCGTGCCTTGGCTGGGTGTTGGATGTGCTTTGAGCGTGCCACTAAAGTGGGGTTACTTCCCCTCACCATTTTCAGTCCCCGTTTCAGAGCCCTGAAGAACCTGTTTGGGGTGACCAAAGGCCCAGATTGTGGCAAGGTGTCTGGCGTGTACGAGCTGCTGCTGAGACAGTACTCTGAGTCTGGTGCGTGCTGTCATCACTGCTGTTCTTAGTGTTTGAATGTCTCTAAGTGTCGGTTATTTGGAAAACCTGAGTAAGAAGTCGGGGATAGGAGTGATGATTAAAAGAAAAGATAAAGGAGTGGGATTGTGTCCAAGTGCATTGAAAAGTTATGGAACACAGCCTTACCACATATGTGATTACTTTGAAAATCATAAGTCTTAAATATTAAAAAAAAAGCATTTTTTTTTCCATGTTTTTTACCCTCAGTTTTAAGATAAGATTTTGTTGGGGGAGATCATTTGAACAAAAGTATAAGATGAAACAGAAGTCACAGTAGTCTTAACAATGCAGCTGCAATTGTCTCAGAAGCAGTGCTCACAAGTCTAACGTAGCATTTTTTTTTCTTGTAATTTAAGTAAATATTTTTTTGGGGGAAAGTACACAAGTTCCTTTTTTATTTTTACCTCATTAATTAAGCTAAAATTGTAATTTGTTTCAAAGAAATCTTCTAAATCAGAGCAAATTTTATTAAAAATTAATTATTTTGGAAAAATACTTTCACTCAATAACAATACTTTTGAATGGGATATGGAAGTCAGTCTGATTACAGACAAAACACTTTACGATTCCTACCAATATTTGCCTACAGCCAATCTCAAAGCTTTGCAATGAAAAATCAAAGAAAATGTTGATTTTATAGCTAAACAAATAACTGAATGATTCATTTTTTTTTAAATGGTGAACTGCCTGTTCTCTTTATTTGTACATCAAATAAAAAAAATACAGTAAAATAGCACTGGCTTATTCATTTTGATAAATGTTGCCATTATCTTGCTTTGACCACGGTAATTGAAATATCCCCAGGAGCAGAGCGGAGACAGCGTAAGGTTCTAGATACATCCATGACATACGTACGTGGCGAGGAGAATCTCAATGGATGGCGACCAAGAGGAGACTCGTTGCTAGGTGACCACCAGTGGGAGTTGGAGAAACTCACCAGACTACAGATGGTAAAGAAGATAAAGAAAAGAAGAGAGAGAGACAGAGAGTCAGGGGGACAGAGACAGAGAGAGTGAGAGAGTCAGACAGAGAGATAGAGGGAGAAAGAAAGAGTTTTTTTTTTCTTGTTCTACTTAATCGACCAGTTATTGACTAATTTGTCAGATAACTCTCTGTATCTGTTCATAGTACCATATTTTCATGTGCTTAAGCAGTGTTTCATCAACTAGATTGAGCAGATATTTTAACATCGTATTTATTTCCTAACAGTGAATATCTTTTCCCAACAGGTGGAGAAAACAAGGCATGCACTTTTGCTTAGAGAGACACTGTCAGAGCAAAATCGAACTTCAGAGCTGAGTAAGCTGGACAAGGAGATTGTGAATCGTCAGGCCAAGGTGAGAGACAGTCTTTGCAATATGATGAGATGATACGAATATTGTCATATGTATGATGTGATGAGGAACAGGGAGTCAGAGAATGTGTCAAAGAGAAAAAAGGGGCCCTGTTCTTTAGCGTAGGTGATCAAGGCCTTCCTTGCACACCAATCTCTTATTGCTTTTATTGCGTGTGTCACTTGCTTTATATTTAGCCACTTTTTTAGCCCATACCACATCTTTTCACACTGTTTTCCTCCGCAGCATTTTTCTTTGATCATTCCAGTTGTCACAAAATGCTCCAGTTTTTCTCTTCTCATACCATGGCTGAGAAAGTTGAGTGGTGTTTAAGTGTTCTATCTATGAGTGATCTTGTTGTGTCAGCTCCTCGTAGCACTTATTTTGATTTCTTTGCAGTCCATCAAATTCGGAACATTCTTGGTAGGAACCACATTTCTGTTGCTTCCAGTTTCTTTTGTAGCTGCTTGGAAATTGTCCAGGCCTTGCATCCATACAACAGTACAAGTTCATTATAGCAATCCAAAGCTTTTCTTGTTTGGATTATGATGTATTTATTTGTTTTTAACAATTTCATTATCTGGATACTCATTTTTGCTCGCACTATTCTCCATGCCATTTCAGTGTTGCATTCATCACTTGATATTAAAGTACCCAAGAATAATATGTACACAGGCACAAAGTGAAAGTTCAAAGAAAATGTACAAAGCGAGAAAGGTATTTGTGTGGATAAAACATAAATTAAGTATAATAGATTATTAGAAGCCTGTTATTCCCTTTTTTTACAGTATATATCTCTGTCTCTCTAACACTCCTTTTTTTTCTCTCGCTTCATTACCCCTCTATTTCTCTTCTATCACCACAGGTTGAAGGCAAATGTTCCCACAAGCTCCTGGAGAACATGGTGGTGACACCTACAGGTAAAATGGATGAGAACCCCAAAGATGTCGATGTGAAAGAGAAGGAAGTGGAACACAAGTTCATGCCGCGAGGTGAGAGCCTTGATCTCAGGACTGATGGG
Organism: Elysia crispata; assembly: GCA_033675545.1. Lineage (NCBI taxonomy): Eukaryota > Metazoa > Mollusca > Gastropoda > Plakobranchidae > Elysia > Elysia crispata. The sequence continues at coordinate 298,540 of JAWDGP010007407.1, read as the reverse complement.
GAGCCTGAGAAGGAACTTGCTGCTAAGTGTGTCCGCCTGATGTTGCAGGGGCGGCTGCCACTCAAACCTGCCCCAGTGAAGGTGAGAGAATAGTTCACATTAAGTTCTTACAACTCATTTATTCATCTGACAACATTCCCGTCTAATTGGTTTTCTTGACGGTTGAACTCGAGGGTGTCAATTCATGTTTGTCTCATCAGTCTTTTTTATTAATATATACATTATGGATTTTGAATTGATCAAGTTCTTTTGCTGCCTCAAAAACGTGAGTTAAAAAATATATTTGTTCTTCTCTTATGAAGTGTACAGATAATGTAAATTATTCAAAGCGAACAAGTCCATGTGGCTTATGAACTAGGTAATAAGATTCTTGGTCCAACTTTACAGATGGATGCCATGGTGAGCTCTACCACCACAGCCACCTCAGAGGAGAGTGAGGGCAGCTCGGACAGTCTGGGCACCAGTCTCACCAGCTCCATGGCCTCCGACCTGGTCAAGTATGTTCTGAAAATACAGCAGAGGCCACATGAAGAGTCCAATCTAGTTCACTAAAATTTAAATTTTTTTTTTAAACATGTTCAATAATTCCCTGTTTAGTAGAGCTTTTACAGAACTAATTGCCAAAGTTAGAATTCTTGTTGTAATTTTGGAAAATTTGAGTAAACACTCTTTCTTAGCACCATGTCTGGTTTCTTCATATTATCTTAATCATTGGCTGATTAAATAAGGAATATCTAAATGTTTGTCAATGAAATATCATGATTCAGATTTAAAATCCAAGAGATCACCCTATGAAGAGAGAGCTTTTGTTATCATTTCAAATCAGTTGGCTGATAAAACACACCCAATCAGTGTGCTAAGGGCCTTAAAAAATAGTGAGGGTGTGGTGAAAGGGAGAAGAGGTTCATTAATAGATCATCTACAAAGTAACTAATTTGGTTCTCAAGAATCATTCAGATTTCAGTTTTTAAAATTTGTAGATTCTTTTTTCATATCCAAGTTAAAAAAAAATGGCAACTTTTTCTATTTAGCTACAGGAATTGAGAGGAAGTCTTCATTTTCTTAACTAAAATATTATCAGAAAATGAATAATATTTGTCTTGAAACTAGTCCTAATGATTGATTTATTAAAATAATAAATTAAGAAAAAATGACATGTAAAGTGAATAGTTCCTGTTTCGTTTACTTTTTTCGAAGATCCAAAAATTGAAAATCTATACATAGAACACTGATTGTTTCATGCATTTTTCACTTGTATTCAGCAGTTAAAAATATGAATTGTTTTAAATATCAACGTCTTAGAACATGATAAGAGGGACATGCATAATGGTCTGGATTGGGTTTGGGAAATTGATACATTGGACACGGAGGACGAGCAAATAATAAAGATTAGGTTACACATGCCAAAATAAACTCTTATATAATAATTAATTTGACAAACTTTCATACAAATTTATCTATATATTTTTTCAACTTATTTAGATGGTTGAAAAACTAACCTTTTTAAGTCAAAATATTTTTCTATCAGTATCAGATTTAATTGAATGGGAAAGTTCTGTAGTGTGACATATGCTCTAAATCATTCTTTTCAACTTGATTCATGGCTCCTTCTAATCTCTCACCCTAACAAGATTAGAATTCAAATTGAATTCAACAGCTCAAACAGTCCTTGAAGAAAAAAGCAGCAACTTTAAATGTATATTACCAATTATACAACTCCTTTTTGGTGACATTTATTCAGCTTCTGCTCTTCACCTCTTATTTCATGATGATTAAAGATAAGAAGTGGGATCTAAAACTTAATAATAAAATCTATCTAAATTTTCTCACAGAATTATTTCAATATTGAATTTGGGATGGTACAGTTCCTCTGAACTTTGATTTCAAACTAAACAATTCTTAAGCTTTAACTCACCCTGAAGTACAGCATGCAACGTTTATATGTGAAAGAAAATAAAGGCATGGGATGCCAGGAACATTAATGAGAGAATTGGGATCATCAAAAAAATTCACTTTTAACTCCTCATTTTCCTGATTTGTATGTTTTCTATGGTGACTTTAATCCATCTATCAACTTCAGAGCGGTGCCAATTCAAGCCAGCAAGTCATGTGACAGTCTTCTCACCAGCTCCCCTTCCCCATCGGGTGATGCCCCTGACCGAAAGCTCTCACTCCCTATCAAGGCTATTAACCTAGACAGTCCTATGTTTGTGGCGGACATCGAGGAGACGAGGCCGAGCCCTGTCGTCTCTCGGCGTGGCTACCTCAACTTCCTGGAGGATCAGAGCAATGGATGGATGAAGCGCTGGGTGGTTAGTGGGAATTTTTTCATTATTATTGTCATTTCACTTATAGCTTTTACTACTGCTGCTGCTGCGACTACAACTATGGCAAGGACTACCACTATCACTACCATTACTATTACTGCTATTGAGAATTAGATATAGCTATAAGTTTAGATAATGCTTAATTATTCTTATTCTTATTCTTCCTATGATTATTACTTTTTTAGATATGATAAAGAATCAGGATGAGGTAGTATATTATTCTGAATCCCTCATCTTAGAATAATGATTTTTACAGAATGCAGAATATTGCATTTTACTAACTTAATGATATATGCAGAACATTTGATATCTCACATTTTTATCTAACATGTTACATGTACCTTTTTCTTATTTTTTTTTTTTTTTGGGGGGGGGAGGGGTTGCTATCTGTCTTTCAATTACAATATCATTTGTCTATGACCAGGTTGTACGTCGTCCTTATGTCTATATCTACAACACCGAGAAAGATCCAGTCGTGCGGGGCATTATTAACCTTGCTACAGCCAACATTGAGTACTCTGAGGACCAACAGGCTCTCCTGAAGGTAAGCTTCTTCATTATTCTTGAAATGGATATGGAAGCAAAACCCACGAAATGCATGTGTTCCATGAAAGATAAAGCCAATGGAGCATACCATCTGATCAAAGAAATTATCCAAAATATGTTCATCAAAATGCATTCTGATACAAACTTGAAAGTTGACTCAACATACATTTTGTACAAATAAAGCGTCTTGTGTCACTGCGCCCATATTGTGTCGAAATATGTTTTCTGTTGAGAAGAATTCTTTAGACTTAAAAAATGTACTTGTTCTTTGAGCTTTAATTTTTGCTCAAACTATTTGACTGGCATACATACCATTGAAGAAATATTGTGTTCAAATTTAGAAATGTTGATATTTAGAAAAGTGCCTTTTTCATTGCTTCTGAAAAGTAAAACTATATGACATTACCATTATTATTTTTTTATAATCTTTTGAATTATGGGAAAAACAATCTGTTAACTGCCATAAATTTCTAGGTAGAGTATTGAGGCATTTAGTTTTGTTGGCTGTCACCTATTTGTTGATTATGTAATTGGTATGGCAATATTCACCATATTTCTCTATCTTGCTGGGAATCTCTTTGCCAGACTCAGAATGCGTTCTCCGTGATGACCAAACAGCGATGCTTCCTGCTGCAGAGTATTGACGATAAGGATTTCCATGACTGGCTGTATGCTATCAACCCTCTCCTGGCTGGACAGATCAGGTGAGATGAACGCTTTATTTGTCTCTCTATCTTTGTCTCTCTGTCCATCTCTCTATTTGTCTCTCTGTCCTTCTCTCTATTTGCCTCTCTATGTTTGTATATAATTGTCTCTTATCTCTCTCTAAACTTTTAGCTGTCTACTTCTCATTCCTACTTTCTCTACTTTGCTTATCTCTCACCCTTACTCCCTCTTTCTTCCTCTTGGTTATCTTATACCTTGTTCTGCGTTGCTGTATTTGTTTAGATTGCATTCTCCGTGCATAAGTATATATATATATATATATATTCAGTCAAATTAGTGGTATAGGAGCAAAGTATTTCTTTCAATAATATGTTGAAAGGAAAAAAACATTATAAGCAGCATTACTGTTTGGTCATTTATATTGATGAAGTTAACACTTTTTAAACTTTTTTTCTGTCTGGTTTCAGGTCGAAGCTGTCTCGCAGAAAACAGCCCATCCAAATCTGAGGGCTTGGGGAGAGGCTAGAGTTACGTCCCCCTTCTGGTTCAGCTCTGTTCTTGGTTTGAGTGACATGCCTCCATCAGAGTGACTTCTGTTCTATGCTCCACATTGAGGACCTGCCCATTATGCATTGTATAACCTACTTCATTCTCAATGTGCAGTCATCATGGATTTTTTGTCATGACCAAATTGCGGATTATGTCTGACTTTTGTGAAAAGTTCTGTGATTCTTAAAGGTACACCACCATTCTCTGGGATATCTTGTGTTCTGGCTATTTATTTTCAAATTTATTGTTTAGTAAGAGAATCTAGGGTGTTTCGTTTTTTTATTGCTGCATCTGCTTTTTTTGCAGGTTTTATTCATCTTGGTATTTAAGTGGACCTTAATCATAGCATATATGTTCACAGAGTGTTCCATTCTTTCTGCATCATGTAAATCAAGAGTTCCTTTTTGCTTCTCATTATGTTTAAGGTGTTGACATGTTATAGACAAAGTTTTAGCTCTAGAGCAATATTTGTCAACAATGTTAACACTCCAATTCTGTTTTAATTCAAAAGCATCCGTTCAAATTTAGATCCATGATTCTAAAAAAAAAAGTTTGAAAAAGCAAGAAGTGGAAAAAAAATCCTTTCATTTGACATTTTATGCATAAGTCTCATATACATAACTTATTCTTCAAAAATCACCCCGCTCCCCTCTACCTTCCCCCTCCCCCCGAAAAAAAAAAAATCACAGTCGCACATTTATACTGACCATGCTCCTTGAAGAGTAACTAGAGAAATAGAATATTTGAAAGGCATTCATTAGATGAAGAGAATTGTCATTTCATCTTTAATGTGATAAGAAGGTCAGTACTAGTTCCTCAAGTCTCTCTAAGTCTTATACATGGAGCAAGTTTGAAACAGAGACCCAGGATTGTGGACATCTGAACTCTTGATATTGATATTTTGCTGTCACGTTTCCAACTCTTGATCATCAAAGTACCTTTCTAGTTTCTGTGATCATTTTCTCCCTCTGATGTGCAATATTCGTTACATATGCTCATGTCTCTACTTTAACAGCAACATAATGAGGAGTAATTTATGGAGCTTGTGTTAATGTAATGATTATCACCATCTTGTTCATTAACATTTCTATGATTGCCAGTCCATGCCATCCATCAGTTATTGTGTGTTAAATAGATCTACCATGACATTAAATAAGAAAGGTAAATGTAGTTCTCTTACTGAATCCAATTGATATTCAGGGCTCTTGTATTTTGAGCAAAGGATGCAAATCTGCTTCATACATGTAAATTGCATTAGAGAATGCATTGAAAGTTTTAAAAGATCATCAAATCAGACCTTCATGTTTTTCAAAATTTTTCACTTACTGGCAAAAGGTGTTTCCTGATATAACTTACTGGCAAAGGATGTTTGCTGAAAAAAACTTATGTTATCCAAATTTTATATGAAAAAAAAAAATCAGAACAAACCGAGATATTTTTTCCTGAGATAAATCCTGTAAGAAGGCATACCTAATTTTCAGCCTCATTTTAAGATGGATCATGCAGATGCATCAATGATTCAAATGACAAAGCATAATCTGGCTCCCCAGACAAGCAAACATAAGGTATCTTGTTTCTGTATTCATTAAGATTAGAAAATACATCTGACTCTTGGTCTCAAGATGGTGCTTGCTGTATCTCTGTTTTTTCATGATGTTGATTCACTGACAGTATTTTCATTAAAAGATAATTTTTGTTTGTTTTTGGCTTCATTTTAATACGTTAATGCAAATGTAATGATATGTCCTCTATCATTTATAAAATGATCCTACTGTGACGTACAATGTTTTTTGGTTTTGTTTTTTTTTTTGAGCATAGGCATTGTTTCTAATGAAAAGAATTTTAAAAGAATGACTTATTTGACCCACATATCATAAACTGCAACATTAAGTCTTCGATTTTTGTCAGTGAAATAAGAAATGAAAATGGCTTTCAACTTTACTCAAATTCTCTGTGTATTCAATTGCATTAAAAAAACATGCAAATCATTTGCTGGAAATGAAGGGAGAACTACTTAAATTGCACTTTTTTTATTCAATAACAAGTCTTTCTCTATGATTTGGACAGGTAATTAATGTAAAAAAAACCTCGTTGAAATCCATGTACAAAAATGAAATAAACCCAAGATCTAGAATTAAGAATTTTTTTCGTTCTTATCCCTAGATTATTTTCATCAAAGTTACTAAAATGTTTGATCATGCTTTGGACATCCTGTCCTTAAATCTTTGAGCTTGTTTTCTTGCTTCACATATTTTTTAAATTCATTTTACAAAACTTCGCATCATTGGCTGTGATCTTGTATAAATAAATTCAGCTTGTCATAATAGTTATGATATTGATGATAAATATATATATATATATATATACATATATGTAAAGTGTTTATTAATTCCTTATGGTTATTATGTTCTCTTATTTTGCCATAATCATTGTGGGTTTTGGTTTGAGATATCTGGATGTAGAAGACGTAAAAACATGTGCTAGCCAAAATTAATTTCATCCGTGTATAAACGTAAAGTTGAAATCAAGCAAAACAGAAGGCTCCTGTACGGCTCTTCTGATTAAGTCCCACTCTTTCTGTTACTTCTCACTGAGAGAGAAACTTTGTTGGCGCCATGCCAGTTGAAGGTTCAGGTATTAAAGGTATTTTTTATGAAACAGGGTATCTTTTTATGATTTATTGTCAACCCTGTCAAGATGTGAATATCTGATAAAAATTTGGGAGTCAAATCCTTTGTGTGGGGATCAATCTGATCTTTTGTTACACTTTGAGAGGGTAATGGGTTAATCATATATGACATTTTTGTCCACCCTTGTTTGGTTGAATGTGTACTTATGAAAATCATCAAAGACAGTTGGTTGTTCATGCAGTTAGTTTAAATTTTCAAGTTAGACAGATTTATTATAGTATTTGTCTACTTCATATCCATAATTGGCATTCAGAGTACTATTTTGTCGACAGTTTTATGAAGGCTATCTCTGTTTCTGAAAGTGTTCTGACTTAATAAATCACCTTGCACAAACTGAAGCATACACGCAGTAAATGTCACAAAATTTAAAATTGGCAAGCTTATAAAAAATGTTAAATTTGTAGTACATTTAAATCATAGGAAGCTAAATAAACTTAGCATTTGAATGCCGACTATTAGAAATTTTCTTTTTTGATATCTATTTAAGTAAAACTGATTTGAAGAATGCTCAATTTGTAGAATTGTCAAATAATCGAGCTTATCTGAATTTCTACTTTTGAAGTGATTGGTTGACAGAAAGCAACTGACATCTTTTATTCCATTCATTCTTGATTTCTTGATTGGTTACAACTTGATTCATTCCATCTTCAAAGTGTTTCCATTCTTTGTCTTTAATATTTCTTTTAGACATTAGTGCGTCGTCAGCCAAGAAGTATGTGAAAGAACAGAAGCGGAGGTAGTTAATTTTGAGAGGGTTGAGATACACTTCGTGTATATATTACTCTTGTAGCTTAGTCAATTTCTTCATCTGTCCCAGTCTAGCTCGGTCTTGCTGTTGTGTTCATGCTTCTATGTGCTTACCTGGCCGGTCTCAACTCCCTATGCTTTTGTGGTGTGATATATTTGTGCATAATGAAGCTAAATAACCAGGCCTGTATCACCACTTGTATTAAAAATGTAGTAAATACATATTTTGAACATTTTCATCTCTGTACATACCTTTACATGTAATAATAATGGTGTGGATATTTACTTGACTTTGAAAAACTGATGTAGTTTAGCAATTTTTTTTTAGTTTGAAAAATCTAATGACAAAATAAACCACAAAGAGAGATTCAAAATTTGTTGCAGTAATTAACAGCTCATGTTCTCTGTTGGAGAGTACGTCAACAGATAATTGAAAAGTTTACATCTTTGAAAAAAAATCTGTCGATTTCAAATCGTATTGTTTTATTTTGATCTCCTTCGCTAGACATCAAGTTGATTTTGCAATTGCTGCTGCTGTTGCATTTGCTAGGAAGTGAAAGGACGATTGTAAATCTTTCTCCAAATGGACTTTGAAGTTCAGCCCGATGCCCAACCACTGTCCCTACAGTCTCTGCTGTACATGCCACTGCTTCTATGTGCAATATTCTCCATCCATTCCTGCTGTAACTTACCAGAGATTACAACTTCCAGTTTGTCGGATTCATATATTTATTCATATATCATACGAGTTAGTGAAACAATATGCAGTGCTCTCCACTTTTAAAACATCTTGAACACCAGTCTCATTCTTGGTGTTTATAGGACGATGAAACAAGTTTTCTGACACTGGTGTGTGAAATGAAATCACCAACTGTCACATCTTCAGATAATTAGATATAAATGAAATTTTGCCTATTATTAGTGGACAAAAATAAGCTTTATGCTATGGAAAAATTAGTCACTTTTGTAAAATTACATGCAAATTTTTTGAATAGGCAAAAAAAAGAAGAAAAAAAATATAAAAGAAAAAAGCAATAAATTGTATTTAGCACACTAAAGAGGATGTCATTGTCAAGAACTTTTTATCTTTAAGTTGTGAAAAGCTTTTGGTGCTGTTTTGTCTCGTAGCTGACTGTTCTCTGTCGAGTCTGGTTTCACGAGCTTTGAGCATCTCTTCTCAGGTTTCCATATGTCACATGTCACCTTGTTTATTTTCTTTTTTTTTTTTTTTGGTTTTGTTTAGTTTTGAGTTGTAACAGCAGGCTTAGTTTTGGAACCCCATCCTGCCCCATCGAACTTGTTACCCCTTGTGCAATACTACAGCTGAGGAGTTGCTGTATGACAAACATACTTTTCTTTGTTTATGGAGGTATTGTATGTACTGTTTTCAGTGTTGTAGTCTATTTGGAAATGTAATTTACACATCTTACATCAGTCAGGTTTGGTCAGTACATTGTTGGTTTTTTTTTTGTTTTTATTTTTTTTGGCAGGATGAATTTTAAAGAGACGTACTCTCGTTCAATTGTGTTAAAAAGAAGCGGGTAGTTTTTCAGAGATATAATTTTTAAATTTCACAATTATTAGACCCTACATCTGAAAATTGAGATTTTTTTTTCATTTTTTAATTATATTTCAAAGATTTTCTTTGTATTTTTTTGTAATATGTCAAGGCAACGTACATAGCGATTACATACTTAACATACATAGTCATTTCTCTACATAATATCTTGGTGCTGTGGTTAAAACTGTCTCCCTGATAGAAAAACTGACAAGGACGTGAATTTTGTTTTCTTTCTTGGAAGTGTTACAAAGTCCGAAAACATGTTGCAGTCAGCCGCCTAGCTTGTCATACTTTTTAAGCTATTTTGCATCCAGATATTTTTTTATAATTTGTACCAATTTCTTAATGTATTTCAAGCTGAAAAAAAATGTTATTGTTGTTGTTACAGATTTTTTATTTGTTGTTAACATAACTAATAATTTCAACTAATTTATTCTATTTATAATGCCAGTGTTACATAATATTATTTTTTTTCCAATTTTTTCCCCTAATATTTATGACTGAAGAATGCTATTCAAGTGGGAAAAAATGGGTTTTAGGATATTTTATGATGAAGTGAAATTTTTTTTTGTGTTATTTTTTTTTTTACTGAATCTGTTAAATTTACATCAAAACCACAAATTTAGGAACTTGTAGAGCTGTAATCATTAGAGATAGGCTTGTCTGGTTGTGTCTGTAGCATTCTTTGCGTTACATTTTTTCAATCCAGTAGTAATTTGATTATTTCTATCATGAAACACGGTCTGAATAAGCTCATGTTTTCAATTTTGTGTTGATTTTTTTATTATTTTTTCATTTGCTGATGTGTAAAACTAAATTGTTCCGGAAAAGATAGAAAAGAACCAAATTGGAACTGACTATACACTTATATGTTTGGCAGGCTTTTTGGTTTTTGCTTGCTGGAATAGGCCTTGTTTGAATCATTTGGATACAGCTTTACATTTTTTAAACAGAGAAATTTAATTTGATTTCTCCTATTTGTTGAATTCAGTAACCTCAACACAAGTGTTAAACCATTATTTGAACAAAATGCACGTAAGCCCGCTGTTTCATAAATGTTTAGAAGAGCCGTCTATTGCCAATCAAACCAAACAAGGTGGATGAGACTCATCTAGTAGAAAGATACGAACTGTATAAAGATAATTTTTAGGTTACAAAATTCTGTCAATATCATCACGTCAGATCTGTTAGGAATGAAATGAGCAACTGTGAGTCAAAAAGGGCGAATCAGGCACAAATTAGAATTTTGACATATCGTCTTTGATATGTAATTCAATATTTTTCTGCACTTTAAGATAGCAAAAAAAAATGATAATTCTTGCATTTCTATGGCCAGAGTTATTTCATTTTGATATAATAAAAAAGAACCATCAAATTACAAATATATATCTTTAAAAGGCTCAGGTTCTAAATAGAAATGAGTGTGTTACAATTGAATTCATAATATTTTTCATTATTCTCTTAGTTCAATTATTTTACTAAGTATGTGAAGAGAAATAGGGAATTCTGTTGAGATATGTGCTAGTCTTCCGCAACCTCTCTCACTCCCATGGCTTATTGCTCAGAAACAGCAAGTACTCGTAGCACGACATCTGCAGTCATTCAGTTGAGCTGAGACTGGTTGTTGCTTGATATATTTCGTGTTTCGACGGAAGGCAACATAATCACAAACATTCCTCGTTCTGCCTCTCTCTCTCTGCTTGGGTTATACAATTACTTTTCATCTTTTTGAATACTAGCATTTATTTATATATTATTTCAATTAATTTTCATCCAACATTTTGTTCGCATAAGTCAATAACTTATGCTCTCTCTTTAGAGAAAAAGTTGTTTTTTTCATGTGTGTAGAACTTTTCATATCTCTATGAGATAATACCAGGGAATTAGTCCAAACCTTGTTAGTCTTAACTCATCTATATAGCATTAGCAACCATTAGTGAATCCTAGATATCGCAAGGATCATAATAGTGCTTGAAAAATCTCCGCGGAGGTCATGTGTCATGTCTATTATCGCAACATTGATATTTTTACCTGATCTGAATAAAGAAGACTTACATATTTTTGAGGCTCCTTTGGGCTGGCTCTAGTAGCCCTGGTAAGATATTAACATCTAAGAGGATGATTTAGGGTTTGTTTAGTTGAAAAATTCTTTTGCTATGATTTTTAAGCATTTGATATTTATGTCAGAATTGATGAATTGTGCACTCGATGTTGAGCACCAAAGAGATAAAGCAAAAGACTTGGTTCTATAAACCCAAATAATGTTCACTTTGATTTTGCCTGTCCTGTTTTTTTTTTCCCTCGCTGCCTTCCTCAAGGTGTTAGTTTCTGTTATGCGGTTATCGTTATGGTTCTCAATGTAAGCATTTTTCATCATTTTTCTTTTGTTATTTCCATTTTTGTGACGTTTTCGGCTTGTGTATGTTTGCGCTCCATAAAAGTATAAAAAACAAATAAAACAGCAACAATAAAACTTGTGAGGAAAAAACCATTTTCTGGCGGTTTGATTACATTTTTTATTCATGTTATTCTCAAATATTGCTCGGTACAAGAAATCTTTATTTGTTTACAAGATTTGATATTTAAATATATTTGAGAGTGTTATAGTAACACTCCCAACCCCTGAAAAAAGTGTAAGAAGTTCTTTTGAAAGGATACAAATATCAAACTTTGCACCGGCAGATAACTTTCATGTCTGTTATTTTCTCCGATAAGGAGGACAAAACTGCACATTTTTTTTTAATTAAAAAAAAATTATCTCAATGAAAAGACGAATTTGAAAAATTGTGCCTTGAACTAGACAGTTGTTTTTTGTTGTTGTTTTTTTTTTTTGTTTCAAAAGACTTAGAAATGTAATACCTAAAACAATGTTTCAAAAGACTTAGAAATGTAATATCCCCTAAAACAATGTTTCAAAAGACTTAGAAATGTAATATCTAAAACAATGTTTCAAAAGACTTAGAAATGTAATACCTAAAACAATGTTTCAAAAGATTTAGAAATATAATATCCCCTAAAACAATGTTTCAAAAGATTTAGAAATATAATATCCCCTAAAACAATGTTTCAAAAGACTTAGAAATGTAATATCTAAAACAATGTTTCAAAAGACTTAGAAATGTAATATCCCCTAAAACAATGTTTCAAAAGACTTAGAAATGTAATATCCCCTAAAACAGTGTTTCAAATGACTTAGAAATGTAATATCCCCTAAAACAATGTTTCAAAAGACTTAGAAATGTAATATCCCCTAAAACAATGTTTCAAAAGACTTAGAAATGTAATATCTAAAACAATGTTTCAAAAGACTTAGAAATGTAATACCTAAAACAATGTTTCAAAAGACTTAAATTGTAATATCCCCTAAAACAATGTTTCAAAAGACTTAGAAATGTAATACCTAAAACAATGTTTCAAAAGACTTAGAAATGTAATATCCCCTAAAACAATGTTTCAAAAGATTTAGAAATATAATATCCCCTAAAACAATGTTTCAAAAGACTTAGAAATGTAATATCTAAAACAATGTTTCAAAAGACTTAGAAATGTAATATCTAAAACAATGTTTCAAAAGACTTAGAAATGTAATATCCCCTAAAACAATGTTTCAAAAGACTTAGAAATGTAATATCCCCTAAAAAAGGGTTTCAAAAGACTTAGAAATGTAATATCCCCTAAAACAATGTTTCAAAAGACTTAGAAATGTAATATCCCCTAAAACAATGCTGAGAATCACATGCAAGTTTTACCATTCAGAAGATGGGGGAAATTTTTTTCAAAATATCCACAACCTAAATCTGATACAGGTGGCGTGTGCCTCATGGGCACTGGGCGCCCGGAATCAATCTGAAACCTAAAGCTAACTTTTGACAAACACAAGATGACCTGAGAGATGGACCCTTGGGAGACTAGAAAAATACATTAGTGTTAATAAGGATTGAACTTGCACCCATAACTTTACTAATTCAGGATTTTAGGAGTAACAAACATACATGTCTATACTTTTAAAAGGAACGTCAAGTTGGTGGAGTGTACAGATATCTGAAGGAAAAATCTATTAATAAATGTAGCCCAGTCGGTATGGCGCTGGCTCGATACCAGAGCGGTTGTGAGTTCAATACCCGGATGAGACAGTTTATGATGGCGTGATATTCCATAAAACTAGGTCTATCTCTGGCTCGACACCAGAGAGGTTGTCAGTTCAATTCCCGGATGAGACAGTCTATGATGGCGTGATATTTCATAAAACTAGGTCTATCTCTGGCTCGACACCAGAGAGGTTGTCAGTTCAATTCCCGGATGAGACAGTTTATGATGGCGTGATATTCCATAAAACCAGGTCTATCTCTGGCTCGACACCAGAGAGGTTGTGAGTTCAATTCCCGGATGAGACAGTTTATGATGGCGTGATATTCCATAAAACCATGTCTATCTCTGGCTCGACACCAGAGAGGTTGTGAGTTCAATTCCCGAATGAGACAGTTTATGATGGCGTGATATTCCATAAAACCAGGTCTATCTCTGGCTTGACACCAGAGAGGTTGTCAGTTCAATTCCCGAATGAGACAGTTTATGATGGCGTGATATTCCATAAAACCATGTCTATCTCTGGCTCGACACCAGAGAGGTTGTGAGTTCAATTCCCGAATGAGACAGTTTATGATGGCGTGATATTCCATAAAACCAGGTCTATCTCTGGCTCGACACCAGAGAGGTTGTCAGTTCAATTCCCGAATGAGACAGTTTATGATGGCGTGATATTCCATAAAACTAGGTCTATCTCTGGCTTGATACCAGAGAGGTTGTCAGTTCAATTCCCGGATGAGACAGTTTATGATGGCGTGATATTCCATAAAACTAGGTCTATCTCTGACTCGATACCAGAGAGGTTGTCAGTTCAATTCCCGGATGAGACAGTTTATGATGGCGTGATATTCCATAAAACCAGGTCTATCTCTGGCTCGACACCAGAGAGGTTGTGAGTTCAATTCCCGAATGAGACAGTTTATGATGGCGTGATATTCCATAAAATCATGTCTATCTCTAGCTCGATACCAGAAAGGTTGTGAGTTCAATTCCCGGATGAGACAGTTTATGATGGCGTGATATTCCATAAAACCATGTCTATCTCTGGCTCGACACCAGAGAGGTTGTGAGTTCAATTCCCGAATGAGACAGTTTATGATGGCGTGATATTCCATAAAACCAGGTCTATCTCTGACTCGATACCAGAGAGGTTGTCAGTTCAATTCCCGGATGAGACAGTTTATGATGGCGTGATATTCCATAAAACCAGGTCTATCTCTGGCTCGACACCAGAGAGGTTGTGAGTTCAATTCCCGAATGAGACAGTTTATGATGGCGTGATATTCCATAAAACCAGGTCTATCTCTGACTCGATACCAGAGAGGTTGTCAGTTCAATTCCCGGCTGAGACAGTTTATGATGGCGTGATAATCCATAAAGCCAGGTCTATCTCTGGCTTGACACTAGAGAGGTTGTGAGTTCAATTCCCGAATGAGACAGTTTATGATTGCGTGATATTCCATAAAACCATGTCTATCTCTAGCTCGATACCAGAGAGGTTGTCAGTTCAATTCCCGAATGAGACAGTTTATGATTGCGTGATATTCCATAAAACTAGGTCTATCTCTGACTCGATACTAGAGAGGTTGTGAGTTCAATTCCCGAATGAGACAGTTTATGATGGCGTGATATTCCATAAAACTAGGTCTATCTCTGGCTCGACACCAGAGAGGTTGTGGGTTCCATTCCCGGATGAGACAGTTTATAATGGCGTGATATTCCATAAAACTAGGTCTATCTCTGGCTTGATACCAGAGAGGTTGTCAGTTCAATTCCCGGATGAGACAGTTTATGATGGCGTGATATTCCATAAAACCAGGTCTATCTCTGACTCGATACCAGAGAGGTTGTCAGTTCAATTCCCGGATGAGACAGTTTATGATGGCGTGATATTCCATAAAACTAGGTCTATCTCTGACTCGACACCAGAGAGGTTGTCAGTTCAATCCCCGGATGAGACAGTTTATGATGGCGTGATATTCCATAAAACAGGTCTATCTCTGGCTTGACACTAGAGAGGTTGTGAGTTCAATTCCCGAATGAGACAGTTTATGATGGCGTGATATTCCATAAAACCATGTCTATCTCTAGCTCGACACCAGAGAGGTTGTCAGTTCAATTCCCGAATGAGACAGTTTATGATGGCGTGATATTCCATAAAACCATGTCTATCTCTGGCTCGATACCAGAGAGGTTGTGGGTTCAATTCCCGGATGAGACAGTTTATGATGGCGTGATATTCCATAAAACAGGTATATCTCTGGCTTGACACTAGAGAGGTTGTGAGTTCAATTCCCGAATGAGACAGTTTATGATGGCGTGATATTCCATAAAACCAGGTCTATCTCTGACTCGATACCAGAGAGGTTGTGGGTTCAATTCCCGGATGAGACAGTTTATGATGGCGTGATGTTCCATAAAACAGGTCTATCTCTGGCTTGACACTAGAGAGGTTGTGAGTTCAATTCCCGAATGAGACAGTTTATGATTGCGTGATATTCCATAAAACCAGGTCTATCTCTAGCTCGACACCAGAGAGGTTGTGAGTTCAATTCCCGAATGAGACAGTTTATGATGGCGTGATATTCCATAAAACCAGGTCTATCTCTGACTCGATACCAGAGAGGTTGTCAGTTCAATTCCCGGCTGAGACAGTTTATGATGGCGTGATATTCCATAAAACCAGGTCTATCTCTGGCTTGACACTAGAGAGGTTGTGAGTTCAATTCCCGAATGAGACAGTTTATGATTGCGTGATATTCCATAAAACCAGGTCTATCTCTAGCTCGACACCAGAGAGGTTGTGAGTTCAATTCCCGAATGAGACAGTTTATGATGGCGTGATATTCCATAAAACCAGGTCTATCTCTGACTCGATACCAGAGAGGTTGTCAGTTCAATTCCCGGCTGAGACAGTTTATGATGGCGTGATATTCCATAAAACCAGGTCTATCTCTGGCTTGACACTAGAGAGGTTGTGAGTTCAATTCCCGGATGAGACAGATTATGTTGGCGTGATATTCCATAAAACCAGGTCTATCTCTGGCTTGACACTAGAGAGGTTGTGAGTTCAATTCCCGAATGAGACAGTTTATGATGGCGTGATATTCCATAAAACCAGGTCTATCTCTGGCTCGACACCAGAGAGGTTGTGGGTTCCATTCCCGGATGAGACAGTTTATAATGGCGTGATATTCCATAAAACTAGGTCTATCTCTGGCTTGATACCAGAGAGGTTGTCAGTTCAATTCCCGGATGAGACAGTTTATGATGGCGTGATATTCCATAAAACCAGGTCTATCTCTGACTCGATACCAGAGAGGTTGTCAGTTCAATTCCCGGATGAGACAGTTTATGATGGCGTGATATTCCATAAAACTAGGTCTATCTCTGACTCGACACCAGAGAGGTTGTCAGTTCAATCCCCGGATGAGACAGTTTATGATGGCGTGATATTCCATAAAACAGGTCTATCTCTGGCTTGACACTAGAGAGGTTGTGAGTTCAATTCCCGAATGAGACAGTTTATGATGGCGTGATATTCCATAAAACCATGTCTATCTCTGACTCGATACCAGAGAGGTTGTGGGTTCAATTCCCGGATGAGACAGTTTATGATGGCGTGATATTCCATAAAACCATGTCTATCTCTGGCTTGACACTAGAGAGGTTGTGAGTTCAATTCCCGAATGAGACAGTTTATGATGGCGTGATATTCCATAAAACCATGTCTATCTCTGACTCGATACCAGAGAGGTTGTGAGTTCAATACCCGGATGAGACAGTTTATGATGGCGTGATATTCCATAAAACTAGGTCTATCTCTGGCTCGACACCAGAGAGGTTGTCAGTTCAATTCCCGGATGAGACAGTTTATATTGGCGTGATATTTCATAAAACTAGGTCTATCTCTGGCTCGACACCAGAGAGGTTGTCAGTTCAATTCCCGGATGAGACAGTTTATGATGGCGTGATATTCCATAAAACCAGGTCTATCTCTGGCTCGACACCAGAGAGGTTGTCAGTTCAATTCCCGGATGAGACAGTTTATGATGGCGTGATATTCCATAAAACCATGTCTATCTCTGGCTCGACACCAGAGAGGTTGTGAGTTCAATTCCCGAATGAGACAGTTTATGATGGCGTGATATTCCATAAAACCAGGTCTATCTCTGGCTTGACACCAGAGAGGTTGTCAGTTCAATTCCCGAATGAGACAGTTTATGATGGCGTGATATTCCATAAAACCATGTCTATCTCTGGCTCGACACCAGAGAGGTTGTGAGTTCAATTCCCGAATGAGACAGTTTATGATGGCGTGATATTCCATAAAACCAGGTCTATCTCTGGCTCGACACCAGAGAGGTTGTCAGTTCAATTCCCGAATGAGACAGTTTATGATGGCGTGATATTCCATAAAACTAGGTCTATCTCTGGCTTGATACCAGAGAGGTTGTCAGTTCAATTCCCGAATGAGACAGTTTATGATGGCGTGATATTCCATAAAACCAGGTCTATCTCTGGCTCGACACCAGAGAGGTTGTGAGTTCAATTCCCGAATGAGACAGTTTATGATGGCGTGATATTCCATAAAACCAGGTCTATCTCTGGCTCGACACCAGAGAGGTTGTGAGTTCAATTCCCGAATGAGACAGTTTATGATGGCGTGATATTCCATAAAATCATGTCTATCTCTAGCTCGATACCAGAAAGGTTGTGAGTTCAATTCCCGGATGAGACAGTTTATGATGGCGTGATATTCCATAAAACCAGGTCTATCTCTGGCTCGACACCAGAGAGGTTGTGTTCAATTCCCGAATGAGACAGTTTATGATGGCGTGATATTCCATAAAACCAGGTCTATCTCTGGCTCGACACCAGAGAGGTTGTGGGTTCAATTCCCGGATGAGACAGTTTACGATGGCGTGATATTCCATAAAACTAGGTCTATCTCTGGCTTGATACCAGAGAGGTTGTGAGTTCAATTCCCGGATGAGACAGTTTATGATGGCGTGATATTCCATAAAACCAGGTCTATCTCTGACTCGATACCAGAGAGGTTGTCAGTTCAATTCCCGGATGAGACAGTTTATGATGGCGTGATATTCCATAAAACTAGGTCTATCTCTGACTCGACACCAGAGAGGTTGTCAGTTCAATCCCCGGATGAGACAGTTTATGATGGCGTGATATTCCATAAAACAGGTCTATCTCTGGCTTGACACTAGAGAGGTTGTGAGTTCAATTCCCGAATGAGACAGTTTATGATGGCGTGATATTCCATAAAACCATGTCTATCTCTAGCTCGACACCAGAGAGGTTGTGAGTTCAATTCCCGAATGAGACAGTTTATGATGGCGTGATATTCCATAAAACCATGTCTATCTCTGACTCGATACCAGAGAGGTTGTGGGTTCGATTCCCGGATGAGACAGTTTATGATGGCGTGATATTCCATAAAACAGGTATATCTCTGACTCGATACCAGAGAGGTTGTCAGTTCAATTCCCGGATGAGACAGTTTATGATGGCGTGATATTCCATAAAACCAGGTCTATCTCTGGCTCGACACCAGAGAGGTTGTGAGTTCAATTCCCGGATGAGACAGTTTATGATGGCGTGATATTCCATAAAACCAGGTCTATCTCTGGCTCGACACCAGAGAGGTTGTGAGTTCAATTCCCGAATGAGACAGTTTATGATGGCGTGATATTCCATAAAACTAGGTCTATCTCTGGCTCGACACCAGAGAGGTTGTGGGTTCCATTCCCGGATGAGACAGTTTATAATGGCGTGATATTCCATAAAACTAGGTCTATCTCTGGCTTGATACCAGAGAGGTTGTGAGTTCAATTCCCGGATGAGACAGTTTATGATGGCGTGATATTCCATAAAACCAGGTCTATCTCTGACTCGATACCAGAGAGGTTGTCAGTTCAATTCCCGGATGAGACAGTTTATGATGGCGTGATATTCCATAAAACTAGGTCTATCTCTGACTCGACACCAGAGAGGTTGTCAGTTCAATCCCCGGATGAGACAGTTTATGATGGCGTGATATTCCATAAAACAGGTCTATCTCTGGCTTGACACTAGAGAGGTTGTGAGTTCAATTCCCGAATGAGACAGTTTATGATGGCGTGATATTCCATAAAACCATGTCTATCTCTAGCTCGACACCAGAGAGGTTGTGAGTTCAATTCCCGAATGAGACAGTTTATGATGGCGTGATATTCCATAAAACCATGTCTATCTCTGACTCGATACCAGAGAGGTTGTGGGTTCAATTCCCGGATGAGACAGTTTATGATGGCGTGATATTCCATAAAACAGGTATATCTCTGGCTTGACACTAGAGAGGTTGTGAGTTCAATTCCCGAATGAGACAGTTTATGATGGCGTGATATTCCATAAAACCAGGTCTATCTCTGACTCGATACCAGAGAGGTTGTGGGTTCAATTCCCGGATGAGACAGTTTATGATGGCGTGATGTTCCATAAAACAGGTCTATCTCTGGCTTGACACTAGAGAGGTTGTGAGTTCAATTCCCGGCTGAGACAGTTTATGATGGCGTGATATTCCATAAAACCAGGTCTATCTCTGGCTTGACACTAGAGAGGTTGTCAGTTCAATTCCCGGATGAGACAGTTTATGTTAGCGTGATATTCCATAAAACCAGGTCTATCTCTGGCTTGACACTAGAGAGGTTGTGAGTTCAATTCCCGAATGAGACAGTTTATGATGGCGTGATATTCCATAAAACTAGGTCTATCTCTGGCTTGATACCAGAGAGGTTGTCAGTTCAATTCCCGGATGAGACAGTTTATGATGGCGTGATATTCCATAAAACCAGGTCTATCTCTGACTCGATACCAGAGAGGTTGTCAGTTCAATTCCCGGCTGAGATAGTTTATGATGGCGTGATATTCCATAAAACTAGGTCTATCTCTGACTCGACACCAGAGAGGTTGTCAGTTCAATCCCCGGATGAGACAGTTTATGATGGCGTGATATTCCATAAAACAGGTCTATCTCTGGCTTGACTTGAGAGGTTGTGAGTTCAATTCCCGAATGAGACAGTTTATGATGGCGTGATATTCCATAAAACCATTTCTATCTCTAGCTCGACACCAGAGAGGTTGTGAGTTCAATTCCCGAATGAGACAGTTTATGGTGGCGTGATATTCCATAAAACCATGTCTATCTCTGACTCGATACCAGAGAGGTTGTGGGTTCAATTCCCGGATGAGACAGTTTTTGATGGCGTGATATTGCATAAAACAGGTATATCTCTGGCTTGACACTAGAGAGGTTGTGAGTTCAATTCCCGAATGAGACAGTTTATGATGGCGTGATATTCCATAAAACCAGGTCTATCTCTGACTCGATACCAGAGAGGTTGTGGGTTCAATTCCCGGCTGAGACAGTTTATGATGGCGTGATATTCCATAAAACCAGGTCTATCTCTGGCTTGACACCAGAGAGGTTGTGAGTTCAATTCCCGAATGAGACAGTTTATGATGGCGTGATATTCCATAAAACCAGGTCTATCTCTGGCTTGACACCAGAGAGGTTGTCAGTTCAATTCCCGGCTGAGACAGTTTATGATGGCGTGATATTCCATAAAACCAGGTCTATCTCTGGCTTGACACCAGAGAGGTTGTGAGTTCAATTCCCGAATGAGACAGTTTATGATGGCGTGATATTCCATAAAACAGGTCTATCTCTGGCTCGACACCAGAGAGGTTGTCAGTTCAATTCCCGAATGAGACAGTTTATGATGGCGTGATATTCCATAAAACCAGGTCTATCTCTGACTCGATACCAGAGAGGTTGTCAGTTCAATTCCCGAATGAGACAGTTTATGATGGCGTGATATTCCATAAAACCAGGTCTATCTCTGGCTTGATTGACAGCTGCAGTCACCATTAGTTTAAGAAAAAAATAAATAAATAAATAAAAGCGGAGTGTGAAACTAAACAATCAACTTCAGGGCTTTTTCTTTTAGATTTAAGAAATTTGTATCTGCAATGACAAGGGTAAAGGGAAGTAAGGAACTGGATAAAAAAAAAGTTGAGGTGTCTCGTAGGAAATAAAACCCAAAAAGGCGGAAGATGTTATCGTCAGGAAAAGGAAAATTGAAAGAAACAATGAATTATTTTATATAACAGTAGATGAAAGAGCAATTAAAAAAAAAACCCAAACAAATAAATAAACTGAGAAAGCTCATTTCAAACTTGCTCATAATCGAATCTCGAAGAGTAAAGTGATGAGAAGAAAGAAATGATGGAGAGAACATGCAGCAGCTGCAGCCACTTTCTCTTGTTTGGTAGGCCTATCTTCCTTTCGGTGGTGGGATTGTTGAATTAGGCCTGGAAGACCTGTTAAAACCGTTAATCAAGAACGGGCTGCCCTTAAGTGCGATACACAGATGTGGGTATGTGGGGGAAATTACAAAAGTAAATGGTAAGTTTATAACTATTAACATGTTAGTAATCCCTGCCGTACAAACATGACTGTGTGTTACTATATTAAAGTTTCCCATCGGTCAGTATTTTTTTTTTCTTCAATGTCTATCCCTTCCTCCACCACACCTGTTGATTGATGTGCTGACAACCATAGCTCTGCAACCCACACTCTGCCTGAGGGAAAACCCGATCTCTCTGACGCGAAAAACTTTATGATACACCTAGATCTAGATTCTATAAACATAGTACATTATAGGCTACGGTTCTCTTGAAAACCTAGGGGAAAATAAAGTTTAAAAGAATATTGTTCACTTTGACATGGATTTCTGGTTTTTGCCTTCTTATTTTCAAAGCAAAAAAAATTACTAGCATAATTTAGCAGCCAAAAAAAAAATATATATATATATATATACATATATATATGTATATGTATATATATTATATATGTATGTATGTGTAAATAAAAAAGAAGGCTTGATTCAAAAAGTTGGAATCCAGTGATCAAACGTTTGATAACTTACTCCTAAACCTAATGACGTATTCGTGTGAAATTGCCTGTTAACTTCCGCAATAAATCAAAGTTGTGCTGAAACTGTTCCGACAGGTTTGGATTACTCAGTAGGCCTAGTGTTGAAAACATTCGTAACCTCAGCAATACACCGTAACTTGAAATAAGGATTAAGAGGGGATCTTCTTTTATGGGCAGTCATGGTCATAGGTTATATGATTTACACGTTAAAATTGTCTGTAAGATTGAATAAAGCAAGGTGTTCCAATCCCCCATCGAGGGTTAGTTTAGGGTCTGTTCGTGATGGTTCCTCTCCGAATTCTAAGCCGAAGTGTCTTTAATTAATGTTTCGTCTTTAATCCTTATTAATTATTGCGATGTCTTTAGAAATGGGATTCAGATGTTCTGCTTTCCCCTTCCCTATTTACCCTCCTCAGACATGTGCGATTCACCCTCTTGGTCTTTCTCTTTCTCTCTGTTCGCTCTCAGTCTCTGGCTCTCTTTCTCTCCCTCTCTCTCTGTCTCTCTGTCTCTCTCTCTCTCTCTCTCTCTCTCTCTCTCTCTCTCTCTCTCTCTCTCTCTCTCTCTCTCTCTCTCTCTCTCTCTCTCTCTCTCTCTGCCTCTCTCTCTTCTCCCCTCCCCCAACCTTTTGATTTAGTTTGTATGTCACGACCACATCACTTTTCTGCATCAAGCGATAGCTGATTTGGTGCCATAAATCTACTTTTCGAATGGAGTATCTCTACGATACTATAGAATTAAAAAAAAGAACATTAAAAAAATGTTTAAAAAAACCTATCTCCACTTAATTATCCTTCTTCCAATCCCTCCACTTTTCCCCGCACACTCATTCACTTTTTCAACTTCCCCCCCCCCCCCCCACACACAACCAAAAAAAAAAAAAAAAAAAAACACACACACACTGACATTTTAAAGTTTTTACAGTCGTCTGCTACCCTGTTGTTCACGCTAACAAATTAATAAACGTAGCAATACAACACACACACACACACGGGCGGGCGTACACATAAAGGATTTTGATGATCAATGACGATTTCTTTGACCCAAAATCAGAGTTTACAGCATGACCTATAACCTTTGAACTGTGCGTGACCTATACCTGTTAACTCTGCATCAAGAGGTTCCCAAGTCACGAGCTTGCCAGCGAGGATATGGTTAGACTAGCACAGGCCTGGCCCGACGGCTGGAAGTGCTGTGTCGTGAATGCTATCTAGGTTTCCGCCAAAATATGGCCGTATCACTAAAGACGATTTAGGTTTTGCACCAAAATATGGCCGTATCACTACAGACGAATTAGGTTTCCGCCAAAATATGGCCGTATCATCAAAGACGATTTAGGTTTCCGCCAAAATATGGCCGTATCACTACAGACGAATTAGGTTTCCGCCAAAATATGGCCGTAGCACTAAAGACGATTTAGGTTTCCGCCAAAATATGGCCGTATCACTAAAGACGATTTAGGTTTTGCACCAAAATATGGCCGTATCACTACAGACGAATTAGGTTTCCGCCAAAATATGGCCGTATCATCAAAGACGATTTAAGTTTCCGCCAAAATATAGCCGTATCACTAAAGACGATTTCTTAACATGATCGCAAACAAATCGTTAAACTACTACTGAATGCAAGACAGAGTTCAAGAATTATTTACACTAGAGTACGGCTGTACGATGCCATATTACCATATAATCGTATTGGTCAGTTTCCAAGTAAAAAACAAGACAGGGTTTATGGGTTACCGCATTAGAGTATTATACAAAATAATCACGGTCAAGGTCGACATTGAAGACCTTGAGTCCTTTGGGAGTTGCTGTCATTTCGCGACTTAACTCCTTGTAGACAGACTGATCCAGTCTTGTTACGGGGTGCTAAGATCATCATCAATAGCCTAGCTCTGTAGAGGATTTACCGAGACTAGTTTTGATGTTACTAGATCCTGGTCGTCATCTCGATGTCGCAGATGTTAATTTGTTGAGTCTTATGTGCCAGATGAGACAGTATCTCAATTTGCAGTCGAAAGATTTTACAGATATCAGTTCGTTTATCAAATCATAATGACGTAGCTTTTTTTTTTTTTCGAGATAACTTCGAATATCTTTAGGCTTGAATCTGATAAAGGTATGTTAGCCTATTAAAGAAAAACGTATAAAATTATCAAAAGTCAATAGTTTACTCGTTATCTTTGACTCCAGTTAGATATGGATTCAGATTTAGGGCTTCGATTTTACCAAACTAAGAGTGTACGCTAAGCCTGCAAAGTTTAATCGTCACAAGTTGATATTAGCGAAAAAATGATTTGTCACAGCCGAGCGCATCATAATATGATATTATTCATAGCTCTATCAAAGTTACCGCAATCTTTTGTTACTTACCTCACAAAACATAAAGCAGATCTGGAAGGAAGAACCTAGCTATTCCTTTCTCGAACTCGCTCATAACGGGTGCCTCCACATTACCTGTACGACGTCCTTTCTTAAACGCCCAAGAAAGGGCGGATTTGAGAGGAAGCCATCAGAAAAATTACTGTTTTGCTTAAACGTGCAGTAGATCTTGTACATTCTCCGTCGATCCACCAACCTACTCAGAAAGGCAGGCATTAAATCATGATGGACTGTCAGATCTCGGACCCGTCTTAGCTCGGAAGAAAAAATAAAAAAAAAACGATGAAAATCTTATTTCTTTGATGACTTGGCAATAAAGGAATTTAAAAAAATATATTAAGAAAAGTTGTGGAGACTTCTGTGAAAGAATCAAAGTTTTAAGTATTGGGAGACTTCAGAGAGAGTCTTAAGTTGTCTCACTCCGTGCTGTGACAGGAGGGTAATCTGAGAGACATGATTGTATTAGTCACTTCTGGAATAGTCTTATATAGACTCTGTCTCTATATCTCTCTCTCTCTCACACACACACACACATACACACACACTCTCTCTTTCTTTATCTGTGTATCTATCTCTGTCTCTCTCTATCTCTCGCTGTCTCTCTGCATCTTTGTGTCTGTCTCTCCCGCCCTCTCTCTATATATATCTCTCTCTCTGAATCTCTCTCTATCTCTATCTCTCGCTGTCTCCCTGTATCTTTGTGTGTCTCTCTCTACCTCTCTCTCTCATACGCGCACTCTCACTTTGGGTTTCTCCTTGTGTTTCCAATATTTTATCTAATATCTATCTATCCGTCTACCCAACCATCTAAACATCCGTCTATCAATCTATTTATTTGTCTCTCTTTCTGTTTATCTATCAATATCTATCTACCAATCAACGTATCTGTTTCTCTCTCTCTCTCTCTCTCTCTCTCTCTCTCTCTCTCTCTCTCTCTCTCTCTCTCTCTCTTTCTTTCTCTGTATTTCTCTGTCTCTCTTTATCTCTTCCTCTCTCTGTCTCTCTGTGTGTCTCTCTTTCTCTCTCTCTCTCTCTCTCTCTTTCTCTATCTCTCTCTCTCTTTCTCTCTCTCTCTCTCTCTCTCTCTCTCTCTTTCTTTCTCTGTATTTCTCTGTCTCTCTTTATTTCTTCCTCTCTCTGTCTCTCTGTGTGTCTCTCTTTCTCTCTCTCTCTCTCTCTCTCTCTCTCTCTCTCTCTCTCTCTCTCTCTCTCTCTTTCTCTATCTCTCTCTCTCTCATACACATACTCTCGCTTGAGGTTCCTCCCTGTATTTCCAATTATTTTTCTATTACCCATCTATCCTTCTTCCCATCCATCTAAACATCCGTCTATCAATCTATCTATTCATTTATTTATCCTTCTATTTATCTATCAATATGCCCATCTATGTACGAACCAACTTATCTCTCTCTCTCTCTCTCTCTCTCTCTCTCTCTCTCTCTCTCTCTCTTTGTCTCTCTGTCTCTCTGTCTCTGTCTCTGTCTCTGTCTCTGTCTCTCTCTCTCTCTCTCTAACACTCATTCACCACTATCTTTTCTGTTACTTCAATGTGCTCATTTTATCTTTCTTATCATTTTTATATTATTTTATTCATAGTTGTGGACGATCTTGTCGCTATTGAATACTCTTATCAATTGTTCTAATTAATTTTGAAACTAATTTCACACACATATACTTTTTTTTTAAATTCTACTTTTTTCCCATGAATATCGATTATTTAGATGCTTCAACGTTCCCAAAGAAGATGTATCAATTGCTTACAGTAAATTGGGTTTCAAATGAGAGCTTTTTTTCGTTATGTTTTCATTGCTTTGTGTTATTTAGAGACTTTAATTTTTACATTACCCCTTCTATGCTTTAGCCGAACCCTGCAAAATTTTGCTACATTCTATTTCTCTGAAATATATAAGCAGGAATCTTCTCCAGGTCTATAAATTCCTAGTCTAAACCAATCTATAGGTCGGTCGAAGCGATTCTTGCCTCAAAGATCTGATTCTAACGCACGGATCGAAAGTTGAGCTGCGCCAACCCCGACATGCAGAGAGCAGTTATGGATTACCTCCCTTCACTCATTCGTCACCGCGGCTCATTCCGTCAGATGGCGACACCTATCTCATTCATTATTTGAACTCTGGGTTCTCACCTCTTCTCATTCAGTTAGAAAAATTACCCTGCCCCTGATCCCCCCTACACACCCTTGTCGCCACATAATGATCTTTTAAGGAAAAAAAAAGATTTAAGTTGTTCCCGCGACATGACACATAGATCGCTTAATCTGTAGGTTTTAATTAGCAAAATGAATTTGTTCTAAATGCAATCTCTCTATGGCAATTTTATCCCTTTTGTTAAACTGTGGAGTTAAAAAAATACCCAGCAAAAACGATCCCAATGTCAAGTTGTTTGTAATTAAAAAAGAAGCTTTAACGTGATGCTTACTTTGTAACAAAAAAATTGTCTTACTTTTGAAAGAAAATATCAAAGACCTCTTTTTGAAATTCTTAAGTTCTTATTTTTATTTTGTGCTGTTCTACCTCGTATGATTTCAAGATTTTGTCGATATTTTTAGAGTCTTCAGCAAACAAACAAACAAAAAAAAAATGGTCTTGTTCAATTTTATAAGGCAAAGTAGATGATGCACTTAATACTTAGAGCAGTGTAATAGTAGTAGTAGTAGTAGTAGTAGTAGTAGTAGTAGTAGTAGTAGTAGTAGTAGTAGTAGTAGTAGTAGTAGTAGTAGTAGTAGTAGTAGTAGTAGTAGTAGTAGTAGTAGTAGTAGTAGTAGTAGTAGTAGTAGTAGTAGTAGTAGTAGTAGTAGTAGTAGTAGTAGTAGTAGAACTACAGCAATATTCACCAGCGATAACAATTCAGCGATATATTAAAATCACATCACATTGATTTCAAATCAATAACGTCTATCTTTTTCTTTTCCTCATCTTCAACCAGAAAAGCGACCTTTTTACCGGAGTCTGTCTTCAAGAAACACCGAACCCACCCCTAAGATGTATAAAGAGACGACTGACCACAGCCATACCACTAGTCAAGGCCTGTGATTGAATCATAAAGGTCAAACAGCGATGTCAAACCGCCGCCTTCTATTGGATATCACTCCGCCCAGTGTGCATAAATGATGGATAACTCAATTAGCCCAAACTGGCATGATCTGATTGCGGTATATAAAGAAATCGCTCCAATTTCTGCGACCTTTTTGAACACTTCTTCAAGGGGGTCAGTTAAAAATCCTTGGACATGGATAAAGGTTTTATTATATGTGAGTAAAAATAAGCGTTTCCGATATAAGTGTTCGTCTTTGCAAAGAAAATTAATTCACGTTGAATTCATTGCCATATTTTTGACTAAGTTTCAAGTCTTGGAAATAGTATGTCCAGACAATAATTACGAAAAGATAGAATAATACAAAATTCTGTTGCCTCATTGACTTTTACATTTTAGGATAAAGAAGTGTAAAACTGCTTATAAGATAATTACAACAACCAATGTATTTAAACATTTTCTCAAGATTAACGCCTAAATCCAAAGAAAATCCCGTTCAGTCATGATATTCGGGGTAAAAACACATTAAAGGACTTGACAATCCAAACAGTAGTAATAACTACGCTTTTATATTCCAATGTTTATTTCTGTTCGCTTTTCATCCTCCGATATATTTAACTATTCGTCTATTTATCTTTTTGCCATTATCTATTCTTCTATCTAACTTTCTATTTATCTATCTATATATCTATCTATTTATCTACCTATCTATCTGGCTATCTATCAATCTATCGATCTATCGATCTACTATCTGTCTCTCTCTCTGTATATATATATATATATATATATATATATATATATATATATATATATATGTTGATCTATCGATCTCTATCTCTGATTATTAACTATATCTCGCTCACTGACTATTTTCTTTCTATCTACCTATCTATCTATCTGCTTATATATATCTATTTATCTATCTATCTATTTTTATTTATCCATCGACCTACCTACCTACCTATGTATCAGCCATTGATTTCAACTCAATCTCGATTATTTTATAACCAATTAACGCCTCTGCATATGATGTGTGTGTGTCTATATATATATATTTGTTACAGGCGAAAAAATTACAACGTTGGGAAGTTAGTTTACACTTACAAATCGGCCTTCAGTATTTTTCAATTGTCATATTGTTCCTTAGACATCTTGAAATGACTAGAAGTTCAAATAACAAGTTCCAGTCACGCTTCGAGCCAGATTGTAATTTACTGCTTCTTCGGCATCAAGATAATATAATTTTTTCCGTATTTTATTATTAGTTTTACGTTAGGCCCCTAGGGTTCCCAAAGAATTCTTTGAGCTGAAGATAAACAAGGGTTGATAGCTGACATAAAGAAAAGAAAAAAAAAGCAAAACATAAAAAACGTTGTCCTTAACCTAAGTCGAATTCTAATCTAAGAGGATAAGCCCCTCTCGTGATGAGGAGGTCAACCTTTCTCAACCAAGAAATGGAGAGTAAATCCTATTTGAAATGAGTACTGTTAACTCGCAACTTACACTCTTTCCAGGTTCATTTTCCATAAATATGATATTCCTCCCTACACGTAAACCAAAAGCCGTTCTATTCTTACACCAGATGCTGGAACTGGAATAAAATTCTGATATTAAGCAGTCTAACTAAAACATCGCCTAAAACACTTCTAAAGTTTAACCTTGATAACTTTGTGTGCACTTGTATGCCCATTAATCTTTTTTTTCCCCTCATGCACACATTCTTATCAACTCTTAGTTTTCTTCCTCCCTCTCTCTATTTTTTTTCCTTTTTTTTCCTTTCTCTCTGCTCCAGCATTTTCTCTATCCTTTTCTCTTTACTTTAATTCAATAAATAATTGAGTGCCTCTAAACAGAAATGAAAGTTATTCCTGTTACTGATTCACTTTTCCAGAAATTTTTACAAGAGCATTATTGTTGGCTTTTAATTTCATTTTTTTAGTAAGCAAAAAAAAAAACAAAAACAAAGTTTGAGTGATTTTTGTTTTTTCTCTTCCATGGCATGTCGCACCGCTTTCAATCCCTCCTTTGATATATTTATTTTTTGTGTCTTTCTTTATAACGTATGCACCTCTCATATTTATTTTTTAGGCGAACATTATTTATACAAATTCCTAATCCTGTCTCTCTTGATTTCATAGTAATTTCTAACATTTAATTATTGTTGTATCTAAAATTTTGAAGTATGTTAAATCTGAGTGGGCAATAATATTAATTTTGATATATTTTTTTTTCTTTTTGAAGATTTTTTTCCTCCCTAATTAGTAGATGTGAATAAAACATTTTTAACAACATTAAAGCGTGTTTCGTTACGTGTATTGTGTTCCGCTTATCTTCCGCTAGCCGTCGGAGTGGCCCTCCTGCTGGTCAGCCTAGCCTCATTGACCAGCGGCCAGACTCAGAGCCAGTCCCTGTGTCAGCAGGCGTGGCTGCGATCTGCCACAGCATGCGCCCAGAACGCCTCGCTCAATCTGAACAACCTGTGGTACATCGCCAGCAACGGCACGGAGGGCTCCGCGCCAGCAGAGGGCGCCTCCTCCTTCAAGGCCAGGGCTTGTGTGTGAGTGGTGCATGTTGCTGATGCTGTTGGTGGTGGTAGGGGTAGCTATGAGTGGTGCATGTTGTTGATCTGTTGGTGGTGGTAGGGATAGCTATGAGTGGTGCATGCTGTTGATGCTGTTGGTGGTGGTAGGGGGTAGCTATGAGTGGTGCATGTTGCTGATGCTGTTGGTGGTGGTAGGGATAGCTATGAGTGGTGCATGTTGTTGATGCTGTTGGTGGTGGTAGGGATAGCTATGAGTGGTGCATGCTGTTGATGCTGTTGGTGGTGACAGGGGTAGCTATGAGTGGTGCATGTTGTTAATGCTGTTGGTGGTGGTAGGGATAGCTATGAGTGGTGCATGTTGTTGATGCTGTTGGTGGTGGTAGGGATAGCTATGAGTGGTGCATGTTGTTGATGCTGTTGGTGGTGACAGGGGTAGCTATCAGTGGTGCATGTTGTTGATGCTGTTGGTGGTGGTAGGGATAGCTATGAGTGGTGCATATTGGTGGTGATAGGGGTAGATATGAGTGGTGCATGTTGGTGGGGATAGGGGTAGCTATGAGTGGTGCATGTTGGTGGGGATAGGGGTAGCTATGAGTGGTGCATGTTGGTGGGGATAGGGGTAGCTATGAGTGGTGCATGTTGGTGGGGATAGGGGTAGATATGAGTGGTGCATGTTTGTGGGGATAGGGGTAGCTATGAGTGGTGCATGTTGGTGGGGATAGGGGTAGCTATGAGTGGTGCATGTTGGTGGGGATAGGGGTAGCTATGAGTGGTGCATGTTGGTGGGGATAGGGGTAGCTATGAGTGGTGCATGTTGGTGGGGATAGGGGTAGATATGAGTGGTGCATGTTGGTGGGGATAGGGGTAGCTATGAGTGGTGCATGTTGGTGGGGATAGGGGTAGCTATGAGTGGTGCATGTTGTTGATGCTTGTTATGGTGATAGTGGATGTTGCTGATGTTGCGAGCTGTGACTGGGATTGAGATTAAGATGTGTGGTAGCTGAGGTTGATGTTACTGTTGGTGGTGGGTTGATGATGAGGCATGGGTTTTGTTGATGTTACTGGTGAATTTGGGGATGATGATGAGGCATGGGTTTTGTTGATGTTACTGGTAGTTTTGGAGATGATGATGAGGCATGGGTTTTGTTGATGTTACTGGTGTTTTTGGGGATGATGATGAGGCATGGGTTTTGTTGATGTTACTGGTGTTTTTGGAGATGATGATGAGGCATGGGTTTTGTTGATGTTACTGGTGTTTTTGGAGATGATGATGAGGCATGGGTTTTGTTGATGTTACTGGTGTTTTTGGAGATGATGATGAGGCATGGGTTTTGTTGATGTTACTGGTAGTTTTGGAGATGATGATGAGGCATGGGTTTTGTTGATGTTACTGGTAGTTTTGGAGATGATGATGAGGCATGGGTTTTGTTGATGTTACTGGTAGTTTTGGAGATGATGATGAGGCATGGGTTTTGTTGATGTTACTGGTAGTTTTGGAGATGATGATGAGGCATGGGTTTTGTTGATGTTACTGGTAGTTTTGGAGATGATGATGAGGCATGGGTTTTGTTGATGTTACTGGTAGTTTTGGAGATGATGATGAGGCATGGGTTTTGTTGATGTTACTGGTAGTTTTGGAGATGATGATGAGGCATGGGTTTTGTTGATGTTACTGGTAGTTTTGGAGATGATGATGAGGCATGGGTTTTGTTGATGTTACTGGTAGTTTTGGAGATGATGATGAGGCATGGGTTTTGTTGATGTTACTGGTAGTTTTGGAGATGATGATGAGGCATGGGTTTTGTTGATGTTACTGGTGTTTTTGGAGATGATGATGAGGCATGGGTTTTGTTGATGTTACTGGTGTTTTTGGAGATGATGATGAGGCATGGGTTTTGTTGATGTTACTGGTAGTTTTGGAGATGATGATGAGGCATGGGTTTTGTTGATGTTACTGGTAGTTTTGGAGATGATGATGAGGCATGGGTTTTGTTGATGTTACTGGTGTTTTTGGAGATGATGATGAGGCATGGGTTTTGTTGATGTTACTGGTAGTTTTGGAGATGATGATGAGGCATGGGTTTTGTTGATGTTACTGGTAGTTTTGGAGATGATGATGAGGCATGGGTTTTGTTGATGTTACTGGTGTTTTTGGAGATGATGATGAGGCATGGGTTTTGTTGATGTTACTGGTGTTTTTGGGGATGATGATGAGGCATGGGTTTTGTTGTTATTTTTTGTGGTGGTCGTATTGATTAGTGATTTTTTATTTAGTGATGTGGTTTTTATGTCGTTGTCTTTGAATGTTCGATTATGGAGTTCTGTCACCTTATGGATAATAGCAGCTTTGTTCGTCTTTATTGTTAGCTAAAATTTTGGACGCTATTTGTGATGGTTGTTGCTGAGAATGAAAGTTGAGATCATCAGTGATTGGGAACTTTTCCAAGGCAAACATTGGCTTGGGAGTAAGGGTTATTTCTTGGAGACTCAAGTGTATCATGTTGTGTTGTTGTTTTTTTAAATAAAGATTTCGTTGTTTTTTTTACCTTAATGGTAGATGATGAATTTTTTTACAGCGTTACCAAAAGCTACTGTTCTGCTGATGGTGGCACATAAATTGTACTAACTTTAGAAGACTTTGCGAGGCCTTTAAAATTGGATAGCTGTGTCCGTGGCTGTAGATGATGATAATGTTGGTGACGATTTTCTCGATGAGGGAAACGAACAAAAAAAATATTAGATTTAGCGAAAGCAGTGTTTCATACCAACAAAAAGTGCTGTAGCGTAAGGAGTCAATGTGTTTGACAGCAATCTTTACACAGCTGTTATTTATCGCATTCTATGTCGATATGCCAAAATTTGTTATTAATTGTTTATGTTGACAGAACAAAAGGTCTACTTCATGCTGTATGCAGAATATTGTCGGCCAATTCTAATATTACCCTTGCCCCCTCCCCCCCCTCCCTCTCCCTTCCCTTCCACTCCCCAAAAACTCTTTCTCTTTTCCTGCACCTGGACTTTGTCCTCTACCCAGTGTCCGACCTCAGGTGGACGTGTGTGGTCAAGCCGTGACCCAGAGTCTGTACAACAGTACCAGATGTTTCACCCAGGTTGACCGACAGACCATCCTGTCCCAGAGCAAGGCCTTGTTCGGGGCGTTCTATGACACATGCGCCCAGCGTGAGTCCATAACTCATACATTACACCTTAACAGAGAAGATCCGGCCCAGAATGGTTGCCTCACGTTTTCCTGAAAACTTGTTGGACAAATCGAGAGTTTTTCATTATCCTCTTCGGTTTATTTCCTCCCATCTCTAGAGGGATAAAGGAAGAGGTCGAGCAATCTCGTTTGAAATTTAGATAGATAAATTTCAAAAACGTTTTGAATTATAAACAAATTTATTTTCTCAAAGACTAAAGCTCTTCAACATATCAATGACTGTACCATTTCGAAAAAGAAGAAATTAGACAGTGAATTGCATCACAAAAATAATATGCTTTTTGGTTCTCCTGACGGAAACGCTTTTTTTTTAAATCTGCTGTATTTATATCTAGGCCAAATGGTATGAATCATATCATCTTAATTTTCATCCTCAACCTTTGACCTTTTTTCTTTTTTTTCTTGGCATTTTGAAATTACACTATGTCAAATAAAACCAATAAATGAATTTCATACGAAACCAATCCACAAAGAACGACGATCTCTTTTATTGGCTATTTGTACAAGATTGTGTGAGAGGTTCTCCAAGCCAACAATCGTAGAATTTAAGGCGACACATAATGTTTAAAAGAAGAAAGATGGACAGATTTTCTCAGTACGAGTAAACTTTTCAAACCTTTTTCTTTAGTATCATACAAACGTAACATTGAGCTCAAATTGCTAAGGTTGTTTGTTTGGTTCTTTTTTTTTTTTTTTTTTTGAGTAGTATTAGATGTGCTAATTATACTTTGTAAGTCCGATATATCGGAAACATCTAAAAAAAATCAACGAAAGCACAAAAAATTAGATAATAAAGGAACAACTCTGCAGCTTGAGAATTGAAAACCACAGATTTTCAGATACTTGCGCGTCATGAACCACATGTGGCTAGAGATTCTGAGGTTTAATAGTTTGCTGGCCTTATTTTGGTGCCTTAAAATATACAAGCCTTAAGTTCATAAAATTGATGTGTTAGTTATAAAATTAAGCATAAACGAGTTTACGCGTTATCTTTGTTCCTCCCCACCAGCGTGCAGGTACACACTAGAGAAGGAGATTCGCCAGTGCTACAACTATGTGAATCTCAGCCCCACCCAGCTGTCCGACATGGCCCTGGTGAGAACTGCCGCCATTGGGGAAAACCCGGACATCATCTACCAGTTTTGTCTGTGAGTAGATTAGAAAAAGTTTGGAGGAGATACGGAAGAGGCTGTAACGTTAGGCCTACTTTATACAATGCATAAATGACAGTGTGAGTTAAAACCGAATAACAAAAGGGAAAAAAGCTTATAATTGGGTGGAAGAAAGAGTACTAAAGAGTGAAATGGCAAAATTGCTGAAAGGGAAAATGAGAAAGAGTGAAGTAGAGAGAGAAGAAGATAAAGGTAAATACATTGGTAAGTTTTGTAAGATTGACAAGAACTTGTATTACCGTGGAGACGACCGGTCTGACACTATAAATAGCTAGAAAAAGGAGAGTGTAGGACATAAGTAAGAAAAATGGAGACGGAAAACCTGAGGCTGGTATTGGAGGTACTGGATGAAGTTATAATGATCTTATAGGCGCACAATTTGTTTACTGGTTCAACCACTCGTTGTCAAGCTAGCGATAATAAACTGGCTTAGCTTCAAAACACATGCTACTTGAGGAATTAATATAGGACTGTTTTAGGGATATCGGTATGTAATATTGGAATAACATGCAAACGCTTATCACAGTTTATATTAATTTTTGTTTCATAAACATTTAACTGTATTTTTCACGTAGTTAACTGCAGGATACAATCCTCCCATATGCAATTTTGTGGACATACTTAATGATGTTTGATGAGGATTCCAATAGAATGTAATTTAATTTCAGTTTTTTTTTTAAGGAATATTAATGTTATTTCAATTAAAACGATTTTACAAAAATGAAATAAAAACTATTGAGATACAAGATGAGACACAGCTCTGCATTTTGTTTTCCAAACATTCATTAGTTACCTATTGCTAAAGGCACTCCGGTTTTACCAGTTTGATTGGGAATCCAAATCATTGGTTAAAAATAATTAAAAAAAAAATGAAGACAGTTGAGACCATTATGAGGCGCGGCGTCTTTATTTCCTTTTCCAAATATTATTTTATTAGTGCTACAAGCTCCGATTTAACCAGACTGATTGGGAATCCCCAGAAACCGTGATGCTGTGGCGCAGTGTATCCGGCAGAAGGCACTCGCCTGTCCTGACTCTGCCCGCGTCCTGTCTGAGCTGGGCATCCAGCTGGGCGCCTTCGAGAGGGGCGCAGAGGTGCTGTGCCGGAACCAAGGAGGTTAGTGAGGGGACAGGGGGCCGGGGTGGGTCGTGTGGTGGGGGCCTGGTGTGGGGAGCCTACGAGAGGGGCGCAGAGGTTCTGTGAGGGAACTAGGGAGGTAAGTAAGGGGACAAGGGGACTGGCGTGAGGTCTGGTGTGGGGAGCCTTCGAGAGGGGTGCAGAGGTTCTGTGAGGGAACTAGGGAGGTAAGAAAGGGGACAGGGGGACTGACGTGAGGTCTGGGGTGGGGGTCTGGTGTGGGGAGCCTTCGAGAGGGGTGCAGAGGTTCTGTGAGGGAACTAGGGAGGTAAGAAAGGGGACAGGGGGCCTGGGGTGGGTCGTGTGGTGGGGGCCTGGTGTGGGGAGCCTTCGAGAGGGGCGCAGAGGTTCTGTGAGGGAACTAGAGAGGTAAGTAAGGGGACAAGGGGACTGGCGTGAGGTCTGGGGTGGTGGCTAGGTGTGGGGGCCTGGTGTGGAAAGCCTTTGAGAGTGGCGCGGAAGTGCTGTGCCGGAATCAGGGAGGTTAGTAAGGGGGCAAAGGTGGCCTATGGTGGGAACCTTCATGTATGTGATGAAATATGGCAAATCGACATAATTACTATTCGAAGATCATAGACGCGCTTTGTGGCAAAAATGGGCGAGTTGAATTTTTGATCTGGCGATGGCTGACTTTGGTCGAAAGTTATAGTTAATAAATATATGGCCGAGACTGATCAGTTCTGTCATGCCCGAGGGAGCTTTGAAATCGATATGCAAGAAAAAAAATGACTGAAATCAACTTATTGTGTATGGGCTATATCAAACGACAATCGAAACAAAGAAAAGTGGGTGTGATGTGGATGAAAATCACGTCATTTGCTGTTAGTCTGTCGGCTGTAGTAGAAGACTGGTTGAAGTGTTGGTGTCTGTAGTAGTGGTGTGGCAGTGGCAGAATAGTGATGATCGCGCTGATGCTAAGAGTGGACGTGACAGGAATATTATTGTCGGCGATGAAGAAGAAGATGAAAGTGGTGTCGGTGACAGAACCTGCTCAAGACGAGAACGATGGAGACACATTTATTGATGATTTAAATTGATAATGGAGCGCACAGAATATAATCCGAGGTGCATTTTGCATGTATTATGGACCCCCTATAATGTCAACAAAAATTACGTGCCAAAACAGGAAAGATATTATTGAGAAGAGAAATTATTTCTTTTACTTTGAATTTAGGATTGGATATTAGTATTTCTAAACAGTAAGAAATTTGGTAAAATTATGATAGCAATATTGTTAATTGATATACCCGACCGCAAGATAACCTCAGCTCCTTTTGCCTATGACAATTAAACCTCTGTTAGGGAGGGTGAAATTTAACAGTGTATAGAATGAGGCCCTAAACTCCCTCACCGAAGGTATTGGACTCGTGAAGAACGTCCCTCCAGACATCAGGACGGACGCTCTAATCCCGCAGCCACCGCCGCTCTTAGCAAAACCGAAAATGAAAGTAAAAGAGAAAATAATAGTATCTTTATCGCTAATCTTGATACCTTGGAATTTGCGAAATGCAATTGTATAGACAGGTATAATTATGCACACCACTGACATGATACTTGTTCTATAATGATGTAATTATGTGATCCCACACATAACACTTGTTCTATAATGATATAATTATGCACACCATTGACATAATACTTGTTCTATAATGATATGATTATGCACACCATTGACATAATACTTGTTCTATAATGATATAATTATGTGATTCCACAATCCTCTGCCAGTATACCGGGCCGGAGTGCACTGCCTCCGGAACCCCATACCGGAAGTGCGTATGTGTTTCCAGACGATGGACACCAACATGCAGCAGCTGATGTTGATAGCTCCGCAGCCGACAGCAGACAGGAACTCGCTCTACCGGTTCTGCAAGTAAGTTGGGTTGGTTCAGAGACATGTTCGCTGTATGTGGATCTTCATGTGAAGAGTCCGTGGCAATGCATTCTATACCGTATAGCCATGTACCAGATCAATAATATTAGACTTCGTAGGTTTTTCCTTTGTTAAATCAGTTATAGTCAAATATTCATTAAATTTTAACTGTGGATATTGAAAAAAAAAGGCCTGATAGATATTTGGTCATAATGTTCACCGCAAGGAGAGCGATCGTTAACTTAAATAAATATTAATTTTCGTCTTAAAGCAGAGAGACGCAGCACATAAAGAGACGTTAAATCGTTAAGAACTCATATTACTGGGTTTTGCAGTTCGAGTAGCAGCTTTACTGTGAATAATCGCCTTATATTGCCCTCCCTCTCCCCCTCCCCCTCTCCAGCATCCGTCTGGAGCATGTCGAGTGTGAGCAGAGTGCCTGGGCAAGGCACCAGTACAAGACCTGTCAGCGGGCAGTCACGGGCATGCGCACTGAGATCGAGTGTGAGCTCATCCCCAAGCAATGCATGAACGTAAGTATTGAATGAATTCAAAAAAAAAAAAAAATTCTTCTATGGTGTTTCAGGGGGAAAAAAATGAAAGGCGTGATTAAAACATTTATTACTAAATATTTCTATACTTCATAGAACACTTGTTATTTTCGAAAATGTAGACTAGTTTTAAGAATTTATGATTAAAATAACCCCAAACATCTAAACTTATAAAATGTGTACAAACAGCTTTTTCCTTCGTTTCTTTGTTATGCAGCAACACATGTCATTTCCTATCTTGGACGTTACCCTGTAACCTGTACATTTTAGTTCTTTTTCTTCCATATCCTTTTAAGTTCCATTTTATTGTCAGGTTGATCATGAAACTGTCGAATCGTCTGGGTTTGACACTTTGTCACCTTTGATAAGCAAGAGAAATGCGGACCTAGGATAATCTTTCTCTTCATTGGTGATGCTATTGGAACAAGGCCCTTTACCCTACAATAAATATTCCAAATTCTTTCCGACCGAAATCTGCTAAAAAGCTGTTTGTACATAAATCACTATATATTGCTTATACCAAAGATTAGAATTGTGAACGAGCAGCCTTGAGTATAGTCTATATGTCGCAATGTTCAATATTAATTTTAGACCAAAATTCTCGCCCATATCTTCACATACAGGTGTTCCCTAACGTATACAGCAGAATCTGCAGCAATATGAACTACTACTACGAGACGAGAGGTCGTTACAACAGCGCCCCCTCTGACCAAGGATTTCCCTGGTCTCTGACAGCGCTTGCCGTGGTCCAGGCAGTGAGACAGCTGATTGGTCACCGCTTGTAGCCCGTAGAGCTCCCGGAGGACGTGCGCTACAGGCCTAGACTGGAGTTGATGTCAAATAGCAGCTGTGATATGATGGAGGATATTATTTTATGCTTTCTTCCTCCTTTCGGTCAAATCAGCATATTTAAATTGAACCACTTTTGCGAAAGATATTGCGTCTTTCTTTAAATTTTTCTTTTCTTCTTCTTTTTTTTTAAATGATTGAAGCATGTTTTACTTTTAATATTTGAAATTTCGTGGTATAAAAAACAATACCATTTTATCACTGTATATTAGATTCATGCTTTTATAGTAAATTTATATTTCTCATCGTGAAATTTTTAGAAAGAAAGATTGATAAGCAGAGAGGGCAGAGAGAGAGAGAGAGAGAGAGAGAGAGAGAGAGAGAGAGAGAGAGAGAGAGAGAGAGAAGTGCATACAGAGCACAATAATTTTGCAGTCTGCAAATATTTTACACATTTTATAAATACTTAATTTTTTAAATTTTCTTTTTATTGCATTAATTCGTATCCACTTTGAACTCAGTAATTCTCATGAATAAGAAATATATGACTGTAGTTTGTCTTCAAATTGAAAGCTTTTAACAAATGACAGTTCCACCTGTTTTTATCTGTTATCATATGAGGTACGGTAACAAACACTTTATAATGAATTTTTTTTTTTTTGTCCTCATTTCGAAAAAAAGGACTAACAACAAAGACAACCTAGATGTGAGAATTTACACTGAATTGACCATGAAGCAGTTTCGAAGTTTTAAAACAATAAGGCAAATTTGGCAAATTGGAGAGGATTGTAAATAAAAGTTCGATGATTCTTGGATCAAATGTATTATTCGTGGTGGAAGTTATATATAGACCTTTTTTATACATATAACCTAGTGCGTTTCATTGATTGTGGAGGGTCATCAATGTTTTAAAGAACTTTCAAATTAATTTACTAACAAATATAATGTTTGTGTCTTTGTGTGCCCTGTATAGGCCTACTTAAATTCTATTATCTTGAATATTTCTTAAAATATTTTTTCTCTTAGCATTCCTTTCATCATGCCTTGGTTTATTTCTACGGATCTCTGGATTTCCAAATGGTTGTAAAAATTATTACTGTATATATTGCATTCATTGTCTTTGTTATTTAAAAAAAATGCTTACCTACTTAGCTGATCTTTTTTGCCCTCTATTCTGAACAGGTTTTTCTTATTGTCAACACTTTTTATCGTACATAATGCTTTTCTTTCTTGAACATTTTTATGAAAAAAATATTGAAATAAACACCTAAAACAGTGAAAGAGTTAAGTAACTTTATACATAGATTTCAAAATGTCTGGTGAGTTTTGCTAGCCTATGCAAGAAGCCACACTCGCAGGAAAACAAACTTAATGACGGCAAAAGAAAGTATAATTATGTATCTTTATTAACTCCACCTGTCTCTCAATTCGAAAAGATGAAGCAAATTTTGAATCATAAGGGAAGTCTATATTTTTCTTTTCGAAACGTTTTGGGCAATCCGATATTCGCCATCTTCTAAGGTTGGTCTGATGTGTAAAAGGATTGGCATGGATTTAGCAAGAGGAAAACATGGCTATCCCAAGATCCACACTTTCCTTTAAGGGTTGGAATAAGCATTGCTTGTAATACGAGTTCGTGATCTCATGAACTCAACCGTTACTTGGTTTGCAGAGGCTTGCTCAGTTTGACAGAGGATAACTTAAATCTCGTTGGAGAGAATTGGTTTTCTCTAAGAATCAATAACACGACCCAAAATCGATGATTTAATTATAAATTACCGAGGACCTACGACAAGTTTTTTTTACTCTTGGTCACTTACTTTTGTCAGGTCTTCAAGCTTCAAAGCTGGCACAGAATGGAGAGTTCGTAATGGAGTTTTTAACACAAAACACTGTTTGACTGACAGTAATTAAGTCTTCAACCGTCCATCCTTACTTAAGGTTCTTACAGAAATATCCTCGTCACTTCCCCCTCCTTGTGCTCTTGCTCTCATTCTATTTTAGCTTCATGCTACCAATTTTGAGTCGCGGTCGTACGTGTTTTACTGTGTACTCATCTTTGTCGTACGCTCACATAAAGATCTCTCTTTCTCTCTTTGTCTCTGTCTCTGCCTCTCTCTCTCTCTCTCTCTCTCTCTCTCTCTCTCTCTCTCTCTCTCTCTCTCTCTCTCTCTCTCTCTCTCTCGTTATCGTTTTTGCCTCAACCATTCTGCTTTTTCAGCGTTTTGATACTTGTATCTTTGAAACCCCACTTACTCACCTTGTATCGCCTTCTTACATTTCTTTCTGCTCCTCTTTACTTGTCAAAAAAGGCTTTGTGATGATTTTATTGTCCAACTTTAATGACAATGGCCAAGGAGAGAATGAAAAAGAGAGAGAGAGAGAGAGAGAGAGAGAGAGAGAGAGAGAGAGAGAGAGAGAGGAAGGTAGAATATAGAGAGATAGTAAAGTGAGGAGGGAGAGAAAAAGGGAAGCGAGGGAGGAAGAGAGAGGAAAGAAGAAAAAGTAAAAGAGAGAGAGAGAGAGAGAGAGAGAGAGAGAGAGAGGGAGGGAGGAAATAAAGAGAGAGAGAGGAGGCGAGGAAGGAGTGAGAGACAGATAAAGAGAGAGAGAGATAGAGGGAGAGAGAGAGAGAGAGAGAGAGAGAGAGAGAGAGAGAGAGAGAGAGGGGGGGGAGGGAGGGAGGAGGAGGAGGAGGAGAAAGGCGGTTTTAGAAAATTACCGCAAAAAGGCCTAATGCCCAAAGAGAACATAACTTTCGACATAGAAGTGTGTGTAATCTCCATACTTATACTACGGAAACAGTTCACAACCAGAGCTACGTGTGTTCAAGAGGCCAAGATACCTTAGCAATGGCTTATGAATCAATCAATCACATCATCATGACCGCCACTTGAAAAAACACTTGACCCATGGCGCATCACTGGACGCACGAAGGTTGTAAAATTAACAGAAATAGAGCGAGTACACTTGTGTTTTAACCTTACATGCTGAAGACAGAGTATTACCTGTTTGATCAGGTTTATGCTTAATGCAATGAAGTGCTGAATCTTCCCCTTGAAGGCCTGGATTTAATATCAAATGATATCGAACCATGAGTAGGCCAAAATAAAAAATGGTTTCACAAATCTGGATTTATATTCAAATCTTCAGTGAAGCACCGTTAAACTAAAGTTTTAGACTGCAATATCTTTGTTCAAAAGCATTTAGGTTTAATCAAAATAATGTTTAAAGGAAAAAAAGATTAAAAAATCATTTTGATATGCCCGTAGTAATGTTTGTGTGTTAAATGTTTGTTTTTTCTTTCTTCTTTTTTTCTTTTTTGGTTTAACAGTGTTTTACTGTACTGTGTATTAATTAATTATTCAAGGCGGAAAGTGGTTTTATGATAGTTTAAGTCTTCCAAGTTTCCTGGTGATTCTTTACGGATACGGTTGTTTGTCGACAACCCTGTGATCCAACCAGATCTGCCAATCAGAACACAAAGCCCGGGCAGTCTAATTGACAGTACGACGGTTTAAAACTGAGGTTATCGCACAGCCCAATAGGAAAGATGCCAATATCTTCCAATTTTATGACTAACATGGAGTATTCCTCACAGCAACGCTGATATTAGCTTCTGCTTTGTCTCCCCGCCCTGCTCAAAGTCGAGTTTTCTTAAGTTTCTACTGGGCAAAAAAAGCACCT
The DNA here is from genome assembly GCA_033675545.1 of Elysia crispata. NCBI lineage: Eukaryota > Metazoa > Mollusca > Gastropoda > Plakobranchidae > Elysia > Elysia crispata. Next base: position 255,966 of record JAWDGP010007407.1, on the reverse strand, counting down.
ACTTACACCATTCAACTCCTTATACGAGGGCAGGCTGATAATTAAGTTCCGTTTAATCATAACTTTTTAATTTTTCACAGCATATACATAAACAATACGTCAAACGAAAGCTTAATATCTCAGCTACATACTTAGCACTCTATTTTTCGATGTAGTCACCGTCGCGATCAACACACCGCCTCCAACGTTTCAGTAGTTGGCTCACGCCGTCAGCGAAGAATTCAGACGGCTGTCCACGGCACCATCTGCGAACATCTGCGATAACTTCCTCATCATTGTCATAGTGATGGCCCTTCAGGTACTTCTTGAGTTGGGGAAACAAATAATAGTCAGAGGGGGCAAGATCGGGGCTGTATGCAGGGTGAGGTAGGGTCGTAAGTTCCAGCTGCCTTAAGGCGTCCTGAGTTTGGCGACTGGTGTGCGGGCGCGCATTGTCGTGTTGCAGGATATAGTCCTTATCACGCCGAATACGTCTGAGTCGGAGTTTGAGAGCTCGGAGTGTTGAAATATATCGCTCAGAGTTCACAGTTTGCCCTTGCTCCAGAAATTCCATGTGGACCACTCCCTCCATGTCCCAGAAAACGGTGAACAAGACCTTTCTTGCAGAGGCAACAACCTTGAACTTCCTTGGACTTGGAGAAGTTTTGTGCCTATACTCCATCGATTGGGCTTTACATTCTGTATCGTAGTGGTGGACCCAGGATTCGTCTCCAGTCACAATGCGTTGCAGAAATGCTTCTCCTTCTGCATTGTAACGCTCTAAGAGTTGAGTACACATGTCCTTTCTCTGCGCTTTCATCTCTACAGTGAGCTGTCTTGGGACCCAACGGGCAGAGACTTTTCGGTAACCCAGTACAGTTGTGGCGATATGGTGCACTCGTTCTTTCAAAATGCCTACTTCATCTGCAATTTCCTTTTGTTTGACCCTTCGATTAGCTCTAATCATGCAGTCAACTTTCTCTCGATGAGCCGTGTCCGATGCGGAAAGGGGCCTACCCGAACGCTTTCGATCACGCAGAATTGTCTCTCTGGGGTCTTCCCCTTTAAAAATTCTCACCCATTTGCGAACTGCACGGTCTGAAATGCACATTTCACCATAAACTGTCTTCATTCTTGCATGAATGTTTGCAGCAGAACATCCCTCAGCTGCCAAAAACTCGATAACAGAGCGCTGTTTGATGAGAAGGTCATTGGAAGTCGCCATTGTCTCATAAATATGGCTACCACATCATGTGTTGCGCGTCACTGCATTATGAGCACGAATGACGTCACACAAACTTGTTGTTATAGTTAAGTCTAGAAAAATGGTTCGGGAGTATATGTATGAAATTTTAGGTCGATGTGACGAAAATTGACCTAGTTATTAGCAAACGGAACTTAATTATCAGCCTGCCCTCGTAATTAATAAATAAATCAAGCCTCTTTTGGATCTATTGATAAAACACGTAAAAAGCTGAGAATTTGGTCAAATCGAAAGAATTCAAGCAGAAATATATTTTGTAACGTATTGGGAATTCGGCGTCATAGAACGTTTTCAAGAAGTATCATAGTGAACAATTTTCGTTACTTAAAGGCCAAACTGATTTTTCTGATTCCATACTTCCGCAAATTTTTGGGCGGATTTAGAAGACTTATTATCTCTTCATACATTTCCATGACTTTATAACATGGACCTTCAATACGAAACAGGAAACACAACTACACCGTCTCAGCATTCTCATTCCACGGTATTGAAAATTCCTCAATTTTCTGAATTGTCGAGTTTTTTAATGTATTCTCATACCGCAATAAGGGTTCTGTTTTGTAGAAAGAATAAAAGCATTATTTTGCTATATAAACTGTACCACAACCAGCCAAGTGACATGGACAGTTTGTAGCAGTCTTGGCTGCAGGAGCATTCCTTGTCTCAGCCCTCCAGGCATCGAGCGAGCAGAAAATGCTATACCTGGTCAAGCATGTGTTTGACACACATCACCTGAGGCGATGCCGTGATAGTGACCATATATCTGGACTGTCATAGTTGTGCGGTCAGTCCACTTTTTAGATGCTCATCAATGCAGAAAGAGGCGAATACCGGCTGATTTAAGTGTTTGAGCTTTCTTCATCTGGACAGTCTTAGTCTTCCAGTTAACAGATCCTGTAATCGAGGCTTTCTCCCAAATTTCTGTGGTTTATATTTAGTTTTTTTCTTTGTTTCTTCATGGAAAAAGAAGTTGGCACAATAATTTTATTTAAGTGCTCAGATCGACCGTTCCCAAGAGCCGCGAAAGAATTATATTCAATAATTATAATTCTGTTTGTTCAATTTGGAATATTTATAAAACTAGAATTCAAGCAGTTTGTAGACAAACTTTTATGAATACTTTTTCAATGTTTCCGCATCTATTGACACTTTCTCTAGTATGAAGAGCGTTTCATAATTTGAAACCCTTTTTATTTTTTTTTTCAATTGTCCACATAATGTTTTATAAGAAAACACGTATAAACATTGAAATTTATGTAAAGAGACTCATCGTTCACATTCCATTGTTTACATTATTCTTCAGTTCAGTGAACAGTTTAAAACAATCTCCGTCAGTTTAACTTAATCAACGTGTGTAATTTGTTCATGTGTTGAACCAGTGACACATTTCCCTGCCATATTTCACAATATATCTTCTGTGCATGTCAGGCATAAATCGGAAATATTCTATGGACGGAACCTAAAAAACCCAAAACACTTTTGAGGCCATTGTCTCATCAACAGACGCTCAAACGAAGAAGAAGATGAGAACAGAGAAGCTGCTATGGAGCGGATATAAAATGTGGACACATGCCTGCGACTTGAGTTCTGTCTGGTTCTTAAACAGTTTACAATGGCAATCGGAAAAGCGAGCGTAAATTTGATAAAAAGTAAGTAGAATGGTATGTTATACTTTAGTTAATTCATTGCTCTTTACCTAGGACCAAGGCATCTCTTGATCAAATTGAGCATTTTTTCATATAAGTACTAAATAGCATTTCAAGCCTCTTTCGGATCTATTGATAAAACACGAAAAAAGCTGAGGGTTTGGTCAAATGGAAAGAATTATATATATATTTCAAAATATATTTTGATAGGTATTGGGAATTCGGCATCACAGAATGTTTCTATGAAGTGTAATAGTGAAAAATTATATTTTGTAACGTATTGGGAATTCGGCGTCATAGAATGTTTTCATGAAGTATCATAGTGAACAATGTTCGTTAATCAAAGACCAAGCTGATTTTTCTGGTTCCACACTTCCGCAAATTTCTGGGCGAATTTAGAAGACTTATTATCTCTTCATACATTTCCATGACTTAATAACATGGACCTTCAATACGAAACAGGAAACACAACTACGCCGTCTCAGCATTCTCATCCTAAGAGATAACATCTCTTGATTGAATTAAGCATTCTTCCATATGAGTTTAAATAGCATTTCGAATGAAGCATACTTTAATATATATGAGTACTAAATAGCAGGATAAATTAAGCATTCTTCCACATGCACTACTGAATCGAGGGTTAGCAAGTTCATTTATGCAGTCTTTCATATGCAATACTCCATATCAGGTTAAATTGAATATTTACATGTATTCTTTCATATGTTATTCTAACTAGCAGGTTTCTCCGAGAAATAAATATTCACTAGACGTAATTAAATAAAACAGAACAGAAAAAACGAACAAACGCAATTAGTAGGTAAGTGAAACGATTATTAACAATAAGAATAAAAACGGAGTTTTAATATATATATTTTTTTCTTATTTCATTGCAGCAATTTCCGATTGTACAGATTTGTATATTTTCTCTACACTTTCTCTATGAGAATACTTTCAGACGCACTACATCTAAATAGTCTATGAACATCGGACATACCCAACCCATGTCTTCCTAACAAAACTCCTAATCTCTTGCACAGCTCTTTACTAGATTAAGAAAATGTCCATCTGTTAAGAAAGTTTGTCTCAGAACTTATTAATTAAATAAGGTAAAAAATACGAGTAAGAACAAACGGCAACAGTGTACTCGAAAACTCTAGCGTTTTACCGATGTTTCGTAATTCCATGATTTTTGCAAGTCTGTAAAACACTTATTTTCTCAGTGAAAAGTCAGATAGTGAAGTTTAGTATACCAAGTGGTCGTTTTTTGGGCCTTTGAAAATTTTAATGTAGAACATTTAAGAAATTTTTAGCAAAAATACTGCAAAAGAAGTAAAAAATGTAGAATCCAATTTTTAACAAGAAGAAAAGGAAAATACAAAAAGCCACTATGGTTTGATTTAAGTACATCCTGGGGAAAAAAGTAATATTCTATTTCTATTTGTTTTTTTAACCTTTTCTTTTTCTTATTTAAATTTGGTATGTTATCTAGAATCTAAGACCATCCTAACTGGTCGAAATGTTTGGTTGGTTCGTAAGGGTTATATGAAAACAAATGATTTCTGAAAAAAAAAAACAAGAAAAAAAAAAAACAGCCAAAAATCTTACACATATGGCACGGACGGCCTATAAAATATACATGTATGTTACAATAAGCATCATTGCGCTTCTTTGCTGATTTTGCGAAAATTAGAAAATGAAAATGATCCAAAAGTAATTTGTTATCCATTGCAATGATAATAATAATAATAATAATAATAATAATAATAATAATAATAATAATAATAATAATAATAATAATAATAATAATAATAATAATAATAATAATAATAATAATAACAATAATAATATTCCTACAATTATCGTTCCTGGGCTTTAAAGGAACAAGAAAAAAAAATAAATATAAAAAAGAAACACTTTGCAATAAAATAAAAAAAAATCAAGAATTTTGTGTTATTTTGAATTACCTTCAGCGTGTAAGAAAATTGTCCTCATGGTTCTTGGATTATCGCTCTTGGTGGGATGTGACGTCATGCCGACCGAACTCGACTGTCAACAACGCCTTATGGAGCAGGTCTACGCATGCGTGACGAATGAAGGCGTTGACTTCAACATGTTCTTGATTGTGATCACCGACGAGTCTATATTGGAAGCGGAGAATGGTACCACCAAATCAACGGATGTATTCTCCCCCCAAGAACTCAACGACACGGCGGCTTTCAGGCAAAAAGTCTGTAGGTATGTGTTTAACACAATAGGCAGGATTGCTATGCTTAGTATACTTTAGTTTGTACTACATCCCCATAGATAAATTACAAGAATATGTGGCGGTCTTGATATAAGAAAAAAAACGTAATTTCAAATTGCACAGGGGGAAAAAAACATGTCCTAGAAGTTGCAGTCATAACTGGCTTATTGAGGTAGTGGTAAAAAAAAAAAAAAACTTTCAGCAGAGTAACATTTTAACAATCTTGATTTCTAAATTACAGCCGTTCTTTCGTCACAAGAAGTGTTGTTAGGCGCGGCAAAGTTCAGTAGTTCGAGACTGACTGACAATGATGGCAGGCTCGGATTCGATTCCCAAATGAGAGCTCTTGTGGCGGTGTTAAATGCCATCTAATCAAACGCCATCCCTGGATGACAGATAAGCCCCTCTCGCCTTGGGAAACTTAAAGGACATAAACCTGGCTAAATAACTCGATGCATTTTCACGCGATGCCTCTCTCGTTAGATATCCACCCCTCCTTAATTATAAAGAAAACAATAAAATATTAATTTAAACTTCTTTACAATTTGCAACGGGCATCGAGTATGAGACCATCTGCCATTTATTTGTTGACAACATGTCACAGCATTTCTGAACCTGTTGTTGTTTTTTTAAAAGAGACAAATGCAAGTGCGCTTTGATTTGTTCATTCCTTCTCTGGGATTGCGGATAAGCTGAACGGAAATAATTATCCTAATCAAGGCCGGAAAGTCTTTTTGCCATGCGCCTGTATATAATAATAAATACTTAAATGAGGAAGCAGGCGATGAAATGAATTTTAATGCAAATAGGAGAACGCTGGGCGGCGATATTTTGTATGTAACCCGAGATTATTTACCTCCTGCAATTATCGTACAGAGCAATTAAAATTTTCTTATTGCCCTGTTCAACAGGCACATTTGAAGAAAGATATGTCTTACTCAATCATAATTATATTGAATTATATAAATTTGAGTGTGATGGGCACGACATGATGAAAAGGCCAGCAAACAAACGATTTCCCAGGTTACCCGAAACCGCTGTTTTCTCCACAGCCTGCAGAAGACGATTATGAAGTGCAGCATGGAAGCTGCTAAGGTGTTGATTGAGACCCCTGCCTGCGCCAGAACTGCCCAAGGTCCAGCAACCAGCGAGGCGGCGTTCTCTCAGAGTTTGCTGAACAATGACCAGCGTTACCTCATCAAGGAACAGTTGGAGGCCATCGTTGGACAGCTGGACGCCTACTGCGCTCACCGTAGGTAGCTCTGGGTTGTTTTTTTTGCGTCCGTTGGTTCAATAGTCTGTGTGTATGTTTGTCTAATAGCTTGCCTTTGCGTTACACACAATTTTCTTTTTTTACATTTGTCGGTTTGTCTCTCTGTTTGTCCGTCTTCTTGGCACATATGGATAACCAAGTGTTCTCAGGGTATTTACCTTGCTTTGCCTGTACATCAAAGATCGGAGCCATTGTTACGACCATTAAGGAATTAAACCCTAATTTCCTTTAGTTTGATTCTTACAATGACCACAGTCCATCGACCTATGAAGTGTGGTTATATTTTGTTATGCTATGGTGGTGCGGATTACGAATTATCGTTGCCATTTGAAATACCGTATTCAGTATCAGTAAATTTTTACATTTTTCAAACATTTTCATTTTATCCAATTCCGACCTCCTGGGAACTCATTTCATTTGACAGTCTACCTTTTTACATTAATTTTGGGACGTGCGACTGTCTGCCTGTGTTTTTTTTTTTAATTTTTTTTTGCTGTGTCGCTTTTCTTTCGGTACTTAGTAATGGTCCAAACTCTTCATAAAAGTTGGAGCAATCAGCATGGCATGTGTTTTATTTTCTTGTCTGATATAGTCAATCAACAATACAGTTATCTGAAAGAACTGAAAGGATGAGCCTCTTAAATAAAACAATCAACGGTGTGGGGCGCGAACCTGCGAATAAAGTCCATGTGAGCATCAAGGCGGATGCTCTAACATTCACAGCCACCGTGTTCAAAGAATATATCGTGGACTTAAGACCGAAGTGCACTCTATGAATAAAGAATTTGAAAAAAAACTGCCAAAAAGGTTTCATTTGAAACGAGGAATACTTAATGTAGTTCAAGAAAAGTAGAGAATCGTAAAAGCAATCTGTCAAATAATTTTTTCTCTTACTTTTGATTTGTTTTCCTTATGAAAAGTTGTCTGAATGTTGAAATTAAAAAAAAAAAATCTACTAACAAAGTTCAAGGTGAAGATATTATTATAATCATTCCTTTTTCGTTCCAGCTTGCCGAAAGTCTCTTTTAGCTGACATGCGCAAGTGTTATCAAGCCATGGACCTTGACCCTGATATCTTCATTTCCACCCAATCTGGCGGACCTGTCATTGGAGACAACAGATACGATGTGGAGATCTTTTGCAAGTGAATAGATAACATACAGCCGCAATCAATTGCTTAATTATCAAAATAAGAATTGACCACACTCTTGACATGGGTGTTTTAGTCTAGACCACCTTCTTCTCTATTAATGCACTCGACATAAAGCCTTTTTTAATTGAATTAAAAAGCACTGTTATAACAAAAAGTAAAAAGAAAAGTTACGGCTGAACCAAATTTAATTTTAGAAGCCATTTAATTTTTTTCCTCTATTTTTCGTTTACTAAGTAAATCAAAATAAATTGAAATCCAAAATATGTTTCAGTTCTTAGAGTAGTGATTCTTCCACTACAGACGACAAATTCACTGCTTATTTCAATTGTTCCTATTTTCTTTCAAGGTGTGTTTTCTTGTACTTATGCCTAACGGTCACAAACATTGAAATAGAATTATTAATTTACACGCAGTTCACCTTTTACAGACCTTCCTTCACATGTTGGAGGCTGAGCCCAAGAACGGTAAAGAGTTTACTTTTTGCTCCTGTCTCTATTTTTTTTCTCTCTTTCTGTGTCCCTCTGTATGTCAGTCTATCTTCTTCCTTTGACACACATAAACCTGTCAACCTTCCTAATTTCATCCTTTCCTCCCGCTCTCCCACACACTCCTCCTGCTCCCCCCCCCCCCCCCCCCCCCCCACCCCCCTCTCCTCTCCAGTAACCGGACTTCCCTGGTGCGATGCATCAAGTCTGTGAAAGAAAAATGCCCAGAGGCAGATCTAGTCTTGGGCACCATCGACCTTGACCTTGATTTTATGGAAAAAGGTTTCGCCGTCCTCTGTGAGGACCAAGAAGGTAAAATAGCCACGGGGGTGAAGGGAAAGTGGTGATGGGGGGTGAAAAAAAAAGGAAGGGAGGAGGTTGGAGCTAATTCAGAGTCTTAGTCAACAACCAAATTCGCCGTTCAAATCTGTCTCTTGGGTTGCAATATTTGACTTGAAGCGCCTACATACTTTTTTTTTTTTAACTTTATACTGAAAGTATGAAGATATGGTTTCTAAAGTTTGATCTGCTAGCGATTCCAATGGGGCAAATCGTTCCCTTTGTTTTATTTACTGAGCAAAAATATGAACAACCTTTGGTAAAGAGAGATAATTAATTCACTGTTACAGTCCAACTTTACCTTTTTTATAAAATTTCCACGTAATAGTACCTGTTGCTCACCCTCATTCCCCGTGATTGAGTGCTGTGTTGTATACGCCTCCCTCCCTCCCTCCCTCTCCCAACCCCTCCTCCAGCCTATCTTCAAAGCATCGACTGTTTCGAGAGCCACACCCAGGAGGTTGGCCTGTGCCACTCGGTCTGGTACCGTGACGTGCTCAGGATCTCGCGAGAAGCCCAGGACTTGGGCTGGTCCGAGGAGCGCTACTTCCGGGAGGTGTGTGGGTAAGTATGACCTTGAGCAGACGTTAAAATCACTTGATTCCTTCTTCAAGTTTCTTTACGGGTTTACTCTGGCGTGGATTGTAAATGATAATGAATTCAAAATATTGCTTGCCAATTTGAGTTTTAAATTTTTAACGAAACACTGGCTTTTTCTATGCAATAAGTCTTGCTCTAGATGCAAGATTTCTATTCAGTCATAAAAATATCACGATATTCACTTGATATGTTTATCTTGTGAATTACATTTTAGTGCACACGACTCATTTTTTGATAGTCTTACTTATCTTACATTTTTAGAGTCTAGTTTGAAGTATAAATAGATATTTTTTATGTAAACATTTTCGATACAATCCACGGGCATAAAGACAACTCGAAGCGCACAAGTTAACTAAAATTAGCACCAACTGTTATAATTTTATCGGAAATGTTTTGCACTTCAATAGTTTTCCAGTGACATCAAGGAAATTTATGATAACATACCTTTTGAAACTTAGTTTTTTCCTCTTCAGAGCACTGAATTGCAAAGATTTCAATGCTTGTTCTTTTTCCGCCAAATCATATTTAAATAATTTAAATCTTTATCAATAATTTTTGGGCTTAACCTATTTTTTTCAATTAAATTTATTAAATTTGTGTTCGATTATTCGTATTCGATTTCCTCTTCCGCTTTTTTTTTCCTGTCGATCAGAATCAAGCTCGCTCACATCGAGTGTGACCTTCACGCCTGGGGCAAGAAGAAAGACGAGAGCTGTGATGAGGCAACCTTGACCCTGAAAAGACGTTTGCATTGCGCATTGATACCGCCTCAATGCACCTCTTCACACAGCTACAATATATCCCGCGTTTGCGGTCTCAATCCGCACAACAATGGAGTTCGCCATTTTACTAACTTTCTTAAAATGCATTTATTTCATCTTTTATATATAATATTCTTAAGTAAACCATACTTCCGGAGTTAATTACGTTTATTTTAATTTAGATGCATACTTTTTTTTTTCATAGATGTTAAAATATATAGATTCAAAGGATGTTCTAAATGCATTATTTAGGGAGTCTGGTGTGGACTTCATATTTGTACCATCTGGTTCTCACAATTTGACAATATTAATTAAAACGCTATTATATTTAAGAATCATAAGCACAATAATTATAAACATCATGATGTATATATTATTTAGAATGCGACTTTTTTTGAGAATATATGCTTCGCATTTAATAGGCATGATCTCTGTATAATATCAGAACATTTGAAAGACGTTGCTGGTATAGGATGTTTTTCCCATCTGCAATTTCATAGCTGTTTCAGCACAAGAGACAGCATTCCCGCTTTCACGTTTGTTTTCATGTGAATTGTTTTTCCACTTCCCTCATGCTACTGTCCACGTCAACACTCGCCCAACGAGCTATTTTATTATTGTATATTGTATCTAACTTTTAGACTTTTTGTGTCCTCTTTATCTCTTGCAAACTTTTTATTTCTCGCTTCTCTTTGTATCTGCTTGTAAGTGTATCACATTAAAACATAAACAAGAACTATACATATCTGCATACATATACTATATATATAAATAATCTATTTGTCTGCATAGCAATGTTACAATCTGTCTCATGATTTTTAGAGTTTTTTACCAAAATTGCTTTTCGCGAGTATATTTTGCCGTCTCACCTATATTTTCAACTCTTTTGTGTACGTTTCAGGGCATGATTATTATTTTCTTTTTTTTTTTAATTTAAATTCGCGTTATTGTGACTTTTCATTGTTAAAATATTTCAGTATTTTCCTGTTGACCATGGAACTGAATATTAGCATAAAACGAGAAATGAAGCATGAGGCTAGTTGTGGGAGGATTTGTTGCGGCACAGTGGGCAAAAAGCACAGAGGCAGCATCATAGCTTTTCTGTTTTTGTAAAAACCCAAATCTACCAAGTATTCATTAAACATAGTCTTTAGACTATATGATTATGAATAGTTTAAAGAGAGATGTGAATTTTCACGAAGTTATTAAATCTTCGTCTTGGAACTTCAAAGGCTCAGTCCTTACCTCAAGATGATATCTTCAATTGTAATTGTAATTCAAATGTAATTGCTTAATTCTATGTGTCCAAGTATGTAAATAAAGAGCACTTGTAATCAGTAGACTGTTTTATAAGTTAAACTCAAGCTTGTTGCCAAAGTCTGTACGTGATTGTGGCATCTGTTTGACAATAGCTTGTTATTATCATTGAAATATGGCTGAGATATGCATCTCTTTCTGAGTAATGTTGTTTGCTCAATCTATAATAACGTTTTGATATTATCAGTGGATCTAATGTTGTTTAAAGAGCTCCTGTTGTTTTCTATTTTTTTTTTTTTTTGCCTTGCGAGGAATTCATTTATTGGTTTGTCAAAATATTATTACTTACGAAATGTTACGAATATTATTCTTTTGAAATGTTTTGTTCTTTGAAGTATGATGAAAGACAGAATAATAATATACATTGAATCAAATTAGTCAAGCAATTGCACCGAATGCCTTATTAAAGGTTTTAAAAACTTGTTGCGCTGGGGCTTAAAATCCTTCTGATATAACGATAGGTGCGGGTCGTTTTTGCTTTGATTGATGCCTTTGTTTGATAGAGCCTGTCCACAGAAAAGAGAGAACAGGCCTTTATTATCTCATAATAACCAAACCTAAGCCGCCGTCAAGCAGACCGGAGCTGAATGATGATAGTGCCCTTAACTAGCGCACCGATGGTGTGGGGTGTCCAAAACACTATGAGGTCAGGGCGGACATTCTAACCCCACAGCCACCGTCGCTCCCTCTTTGACAAAATATTTTACTGTCTAGTACAGGCAAGGCCGTTAGGCTGTCTAGCTTCGGCCGATGTCATTATATACGACGATAATGATATAAATAATAATAATAATAATAATAATAATAATAATAATAATAATAATAATAATAATAATAATAATAATAATAATAATAATAATAATAATAATAATCATTAATTTAAATGATAACAACAACAATGATCGACAAACTCAGATTCATGTCTAAGAGCAGTAAAATTCAACAAGAGTACATACTTCAGCTGAGTTTATAAAATTGTATATCGTACATTGAAATTTATACTCTCTCTATCTCTCTCTCTCTATCTCTCTCTCTCTCTCTCTCTCTCTCTCTCTCTCTCTCTCTCTCTCTCTCTCTCTCTTTCTCTCTCTCTCTTTCATATTTTTCTCCCTTTATCTCACTTGCAGCCTCTCTCTCTTACCCCCCCCCCCCCCTCACCCTTTTCACCCTTATATACATCTATTTTTTTTGAAACACGTCTTTCATCCCTTCTCTATTTCACTCTTTTGTCTGCGTTGTATCTCAAACTCTAGAGTCCTTCCCAACCTACTCTCTTTGTTCCCTCTCTCTTCGTCTGAAAAACTTACTCTCGCGGCTCTCTCTATGCATTTTGTCCCATCCTTTCTTTCAAAGATAAAAATTCTATTCAAGATCTCTTTGTCCCTGTTTTTCTTTTTTTTCTTTCTTTTTTTTTTCCTGTTCGATTGTCTTGTTGGCTTAAAGTGCGTCGAGCTACAAGTGGCTGCGCGTCGCAATCTTGTGATCAACATGCCTCAATGTTATCCATCTCTCTCTCTCTCTCTCTCTCTCTCTCTCTCTCTCTCTCTCTCTCTCTCTCTCTCTCTCTCTCTCTCTCTCTCTCTCTATTTATCGATTATCTATCTCGAGCCATCTCCCTCTCCATTTTTCTCTCAATCTTTGAGGTTTTTTTTCCTTTACCTTCTCGCTTTAGTTATCTCTCTTACTCTCTCTCTCTCTCTCTCTCTCTCTCTTATATGAGATTCCCTTCACCCTTGCCTAACACTCTCTGCCTTTCTCTTCCTCTCACTCATGCTCTATCTCTCTCTCTCTCTCTCTCTCTCTCTCTCTCTCTCTCTCTCTCTCTCTCTTATATGAGATTCCCTTCACCCTTGCCTAACACTCTCTGCCTTTCTCTTCCTCTCACTCATGCTCTATCTCTCTCTCTCTCTCTCTCTCTCTCTCTCTCTCTCTCTCTCTCTCTCTCTTATATGAGATTCCCTTCACCCTTGCCTAACACTCTCTGCCTCTCACTCATGCTCTATCTCTCTCTTACTCTCTCTCTCTCTCTCTCTCTCTCTCTCTCTCTCTCTCTTATATGAGATTCCCTTCACCCTTGCCTAACACTCTCTGCCTTTCTCTTCCTCTCACTCATGCTCTATCTCTCTCTTACTCTCTCTCTCTCTCTCTCTCTCTCTCTCTCTCTCTCTCTCTCTCTCTCTCTTATATGAGATTCCTTTCACCCTTGCCTAACACTCTCTGCCTTTCTCTTCCTCTCACTCATGCTCTCTCTCTCAATATTCCTCCATAACACTACCCGTTTTCCTGACAAGCTGTTTGGTCTTTCTTTTACCTGTCTTAAGATTCCATTTTTTTTACCCCACACAAATCTCTCCTTCTTCCTCTCAGTCTCAGCATGCTTCTTTGTAAGTCTATAAGTCTGTGTGTCTGACTGCATTCCTGTATTTGCCCGTCTCTATCCCTTACTCTCAAAGTCCAGTTAATTTGCGGGTTCTTTTTTTTCGTAACGAATCGTATTCTTTGTTATCCTCTCTCACAAGCAGACAGACCTTTTCTATCCGCCAATCATGTATAATTATCGTCTCTTACATTATGGATTCCCTACAGAACTCTTTCTGCCAGTAAAAAATCATCCTTCAGAAATCTTTCTGTCAATAGCAAAACCTTCCTATGAGACCCAAAAGGTTCTAAGTGCTTTCTTTGCTACTATTGCCAGAGCACTTTCTCAATCTCATAATCTAAGGCTTTGGCTACCCTTGTAGTCACACGATGCTTGACAACTGTAGTTTCCGAAACCTCTACATTGTGACAAGGTAGACCGAACCTGTTTGAAAAGGAGGTGTCTGAAAAGAAACGCCCCAAAGGCTATTGAATTTATGTGGACGATTTGTTTGCTCCCTGGGCTTACAAAAGCCATTTATAACAGACTTTAAAGAGGGCCTTGGTTGCACTCAGATCAACAACAGGCGCCAAAGAGCGAAGTTATTTAAGTAAAAATAAAAGTGAACTTCAATACAGAAATTCAAGACCGCAAATCTAAGAGCGCAAATCTAAGACCGCAAATCTAAGAGCGCAAATCTAAGAGCGCAAATCTAAGAGCGCAAATCTAAGAGCGCAAATCTAAGAGCGCAAATCTAAGAGCGCAAATCTAAGAGCGCAAATCTAAGAGCGCAAATCTAAGAGCGCAAATCTAAGAGCGCAAATCTAAGAGCGCAAATCTAAGAGCGCAAATCTAAGACCGCAAATCTAAGAGCGCAAATCTAGAAATAAACGAGAATATAAAGGAATAATTGTTAATAGAGTTGCACGGGCAATTCACACAGATTTTCTGGAGAAGAGGAATACAATCATAGATATATATGTCTGGTCGCAGAAATATACGGAGAACAGGACCAGAAATCAAACAGGAATAGACGATAAAAAAAACAGATACTGGGTAAGTACGAAGTTAAATTTAACCACATTTGCGATATGAACGACAATAGATTCATTTATCTAACGAGCTGTTGTTTTGTGAATAGAATTTAGCCTAGGACTTCATCATATTGTACACAATGTTTCAGTATCACAGTACCTTCAATTCACGATAAGGAAAAAAATTGAAATGTAACGAAATGTACAGATAGTTACAATTATCGTTTATTTTTTCCAATCGCAGAGCTGAAGTTTAGAAAAGGACCTTTAATCGGAAAAAGATAACGCCAAGCAGCCCGATTCTAGTGTATATGTCACTATATCACAACTGTATCAATACTTGAGACTTTTTATCTGATTCCAAGTGTAATCAGTTATATGTGCCTAGCAATACATGTAATTTCAACTATATATATTTATATATATATATATATATATATATATATGTAGAGAGAAAGAGAGAGAGAGAGAGAGAGAGAGAGAGAGAGGTCAGACAGACAGACAGACAGACAGACAGACAGACAGAGACAGATACAGAGACAGACATAGACAAACAGACACACCGACAGAGACAGAGACGGAGAGAGAGAGAGATAGATAGAGAGAGAGA
The DNA here is from genome assembly GCA_033675545.1 of Elysia crispata. Taxonomy (NCBI): domain Eukaryota; kingdom Metazoa; phylum Mollusca; class Gastropoda; family Plakobranchidae; genus Elysia; species Elysia crispata. The sequence continues at coordinate 240,901 of JAWDGP010007407.1, read as the reverse complement.
CAGACAGACATACAGACAGACAGAGACAGATACAGAGACAGACAGACACACCGACAGAGACAGAGACGGAGATAGATAGATAGAGAGACAGACAGACAAACAGACAGACAGAGATACAGACAGAGACAGAGACAGACAGAGATACAGACAAAGACAGAGACAGAGACAGACAGACAGACAGACAGACAAAGACAAAACGACAGCCACACCGACTGAGACAGAGACGGAGATAGAGAGAGGGAGGCAGAGAGATAGAAATAGAGAGAGAGAGACTGAGAGAGAATCAGAGAGAGATGACTAGTGATAATTAAGGCATTGCTTTAGACATGATTGTGGATGAACTCTACGGGAAAAATACCTGCAATAATGGGTTCACTTATATTTCGTTTAATTATTACTCGCGCGGCAGCTATCTCATGAACGCGATAACTCCAAAAAAACTTGAGATAACCTGTTTGTTTTGTTTTAGCAAGTCATACTAAGCCATTACTAAACATTATTCCAGCCCCTAGACTGCTTCAGACACAGCGACCTCAATGTAGATCGGCATACAGAGGATCTTGAAAAGTACACAGACCTGATTAAAATAGCGGCCTAGATTTGTCATATCCAGGATGGTATATATTTAGCAGAAACGCGACAGATAAAGATTCTGTAGAGATTTGTGTTGGTTGGATGGTCTTTATTTCACTGGTGAGTTATTGAAATTTGACTTCAACTGGGAGGTTTCGGAGATCATTTCATGTCTTCAAGCAACGATTGCTGCCTAGATTCAGAACTTTTTCTGCTTTTCCATTTACATAAAACTACAGTGTTGTTGTCGTACTAGTAGTAGTAGTAGTAGTAGTAGTAGTAGTAGTAGTAGTAGTAGTAGTAGTAGTAGTAGTAGTAGTAGTAATGGCAGTAGCAGTAGTAGTAGTAGTAGTAGTAGTAGTAGTAGTAGTAGTAGTAGTAGTAGTAGTAGTAGTAGTAGTAGTAGTAGTAGTAGTAGTAGTAGTAGTAGTAGTAGTAGTAGTAGTAGTAGTAGTAGTAGTAGTAGTAGTAGTAGTAGTAGTGGTAGTAGTGGTAGTAGTAGTAGTAGTAGTAGTAGTAGTAGTAGTAGTAGTAAGTAGAAGTAGTGGTAAGCAGTAGTAGTAGCAGCAGCAGCAGTAGTAGTAGTAGTAGTAGTAGTAGTAGTAGTAGTAGTAGTAGTAGTAGTAGTAGTAGTAGTAGTAGTAGTAGTAGTAGTAGTAGTAGTAGTAGTAGTAGTAGTAGTAGTAGTAGTAGTAGTAGTAGTAGTATAGATGATTTTCCCCCTGTCTCTATCACCCTTTGATTTCTTGATCTTAGTCTTTCTCTCTCTCTCTCTCTCTCTCTCTCTCTCTCTCTCTCTCTCACGCACACACACACACATACACACAGTCTGGCGCTTTCTTTTTTTTTACTTGAGACTCTATTTCTTGTTTTCGTACTACATTCTTTTATTTCTCCGCCTCTTTCTCTGTCCCTGTCTCAATTTGTCTATGTCTGTGTGTCTATCTGTCAAGCTATTTAATTGCCTCTCTTTTTCTCTACTCTTTTTCCATTCAACAATGAAATTCAGCCGGGAACTTACTTGCATAAAATGAAGTGTACCTAGTAATCAATTTCTTATTATTGCTTTGAGCTTATACCTGTGTAACATAGAGAGCACAATTAATATTTATAGGTTGGTGCGACTCAACACACAGTATCACTTCATGATGTAGACAGGCAGAGTACGAGCATCAGTTTTCAAGGCTAATCACGTAAATTAAACCGGAATTGTTATAATGTGTGTCGAAAAGCGTGGAGTATTTTATATATCATTAGGTCGAAGTGATTTTCTGTGCCTAAGTCTGTATTGGAGTGAGGCTTCAGTTCAAAACACAGGATGTAAAAGATGGAGTATTCTTATCTGGCGCTTGCTGTGTTGTAGGATCCAGTTAGACTTGACTATAATTATTTCACTTCCTTGTCCCGTGACTTCTCTTATCAGGGCTAGTTTTAAAACGATGTGATGTTTTCTTTTCTTTTTCTTTTTTTTTTTTTTTTTGGTTTTCTTCACCATGTAGAATGTTAAATCTAATTTGGATGTGACTATAGCGGTAAGTTATCATTTGTTCGTTATCCATGTAAAAGGGCCAGATGGGTTTATTTGTAAGAGTGAGATCAGCTAATTTCGTACGTTCTCAATATAATTAAATATCCCACATTATACTCTTTAATTAAAATGATGAAAAAACTCTCCCCCTCCCACAAAAAAGGAAAATATATGTGCTAATGAATCTCCTTGCGGGAACTATTATTATTATTATTATTATTATTATTATTATTATTATTATTATTATTATTATTATTATTATTATTATTATTATTATTATTATTATTATTATTATTTGCGCTCACATGATAATAAGCATTTCTTGGACCTAAAACATTTGGGAATTTGAAAAAAAAATATAAAAAAGTTTTTATTTTTAGAACTAGACTCTACGTAATATATTATTATAATTTATTTTGATAGGCATTCCACCGCCAACAGATATTTTATTCACGGAAGCACTTGACACCCACCCAAACAGCCAACAGTTTATTCAACGAGACACAACGTTAGCGTGTAGAGTGGAGAACTAATGATCTCTCTAGGCGAGAGAATGAATTTTATTCTCCACTAAATTTTTCATCCTTCAAGTTTTTTCGACCAAGTTAATGAGCAACAGAGGTGAGTTAAGTGTTTTCACAAAGTATACCAATATTTTTCATTTTATTTATTTATTTATTTATTTTTTGCCACAGAAGGTTTTAGAAAAATGACACAGTGATGGCTTCTAGCTCCCATCTGTCGCCATGATTATATTTCGCTTGTAGCTGGTGTATCTAAAGATATCCTAAAGACAACGTATTATCTTTACATGTTAAGATTAAGGGCACAAGACCGCAGTTATGACATAAACATATGTCAGTCTTTCTTGATAATTCTGCGTAGTTGAGAACACATGACTTTGTTTATCAGTGCCGAAGCGATAAGTTCAATTTGTGTAACTTTTTTTTAACCATCATAAAATATCTTAGAGTAGTAAGGTGCTTATATTAAAAAAAAATGCTTTGTTTTGTTACAGATAGGAAAATAAAGATAACTTGCCGCACTAGTGAGTGTTCAAACCAGAACAATACACTGTGATGATGAAGAATTTAACAAAGAAAACATATCTTTTTATTTCCTCAACGGCTGCATAAATGTATTAACATGAGGTCAAGGTTAATAATGATCTTGTCAATCTACCTATAAAATTAGGAGATAAAAAGAAAAGTTTAGCTCCGTGATTTATTCAAGTTACAGCTCATCACAGTTTGTAAGAAATGTTATAGAACTGAGTGTGTAAGGTCTGCGCTAAGTCGAA
>JAWDGP010007407.1:200000-235000 GCA_033675545.1 Elysia crispata | reverse complement strand
GTTAGCGGTAGAACTGCTTTGGGGCATTCTCTGATTGTGCGATAATTTAATTATCGTTGTTCAGCTTTTACAATACCTCACTACTTCAGCCACCATGTAACTAATTAGTTTTATGAAGACTGTATAATTCCATGAATTATTTTTCGCCCGAGAAAGATCTTGTTCAAACAGGCAAACTAGAAGTTTTCGTTTGACACAATCATCTCCTTTGTAAATTATAATTCTGTGGATTCCTCCAGGCTGGAACGATATCGGATTTAACAACCCAGAGATCAAATCTCCACATCTGGACAAGCTAGCTCGAGAGGGGGTCATCCTCAATCAGACCTATGTCCAGCCATTATGCTCTCCGTGAGTGACCAGCGTCTATGTCGGGTGTTAGCGGAATTTATCACTAGAGTTTAACACAATCTTGGTTGATCAAACATCACCGGGTATGGTTGACTTTCAAGCTTGTAACTTTCGAAAAGAAAGAAAAACAAAAACAAAACAAAAAAGTTCCAGCTTTTTTAAAATGACATTTCAGTAGTTTCTTAATCTTTTTCAAAGGCTCCTTTCAGTTCCGTCAACCTAAAGAATCAATTTTGTTATAATTATGAGTTGTTTCGTAAGTATTTTATTCTCCAATTCCATAGATCAAGGGCAGCATTGATGACTGGGGTCTACCCTTTCCGTATGGGACTTCAGGTAATCCGCCTCGATGTGTGCCTGGTTTATCTTATCATAAGTTTACACATTAAGATATTATAGTAAACCATAATCTTTAAAATATCATCTCTTGAAAAGGTGGTTCAGATCCTCGCGTGTTTACGCTCTGAAGTTAGCCTCATTCTCATTACATTTGTTAACCCCGTGACATATTTTTAGCTCACTGAAAACAGCAAATTATCTAGCTGAAAAAAATCCATAGCGATAAACTACAACACACAACACCAAATCGATAACACATAAATCAATAACACATCTAGAAGGACGAGTCATAAATAAGTCGTTCATACTACTTGAACTAAGATTTAGCAAAAGCACAGACATATTATATTGAAATCTTGGCAAATAATAATGGTTTTCACGTCGATTATTTACTTGTTATCAAATTTATTGTTTGGGTAGTGCAGGGGTGGTGGTAGTGATGAACATTTGATATTGCTGTTGCTCCTCCTTTTCATCACCATCATCCTCCTTCTTCTTCTTCTTCTTCTTCTTCTTACTCTTCTTCTTCTTCTTCTTCTTCTTCTTCTTCTTCTTCTTCTTCTTCTTCTTCTTCTTCTTCTTCTTCTTCTTCTTCTTCTTCTTCTTCTTCTTCTTCTTCTTCTTCTTCTTCTTCTTCTTCTTCTTCTTCTTCTTCTTCTTCTTCTTCTTCTTCTTCTTCTTCTTCTTCTTCTTCTTCTTCTTCTTCTTCTTCTTCTTCTTCTTCTTCTTCTTCTTCTTCTTCTTCTTCTCCTTTTTCTTCTTTTTACCATCAATTATTATTATTATTATTATTATTATTATTATTATTATTATTATTATTATTATTATTATTATTATTATTATTATTATTATTATTATTATTATTATTACTGTTGTTGTTTTTTACTGATATCATTTATGATTGTTACTCCACAATCTGCTTGACCCCCAGCATCTGGTCATCGTCCGTGGTCAGGCTGTGTGTGTACCGCTGAACAGGACGCTGCTCCCAGAGGTGTTGAAGAAGGCTGGCTACGCCACTCACATGGTGGGCAAGTAGGTACAAATACGGCTTAAAGAGACGATCAGAAAACCAACCACATGTGTTATTTACTGTAGAAGCATATTTCTTTCAATTGAAAATGATTCATTTGTGAAGTCTTCCCTTGTGACTGTCACAGTTTTGTGAAGTTAGGGTTTATAACCGTGTCTATCAATGTAGAGTAGAGTGAGGAGCGAGGCAGAGAGGAGAGAGAAAGAGAGAGAGAGAGAGAGAGAGAGAGAGAGAGAGAGAGAGAGAGAGAGAGAGAGAGAGAGAGAGAGAGAGAGAGAGAGAGAGAGAGAGAGAGAGGAGGAGAGTCGTAACTATTTTCAGTTGATTCACAAAATGAAAATAGGCCGAAAAGAGCATAGATAAATGCATGCATGATCCGCATAATGTGAATAGGCAAATTTTTTGATATACCTGCATGTGAGAATTGGACTCAAAGAATGATAGCAATGATGATAATAATGAGAAGAAGGAGGAGGAGGGGCAAAATAATATGAGAATTATTATACTATTGGTATTAATATTTGGAGTTGTAATTGCTGTTATCACTATTACTACAGCTACGACTGCCACTATTTCCACCATTATTAGCAACATTTAGACACCAGTGCTATTATCACTGCTGTGACTACTTTTACATCTATTACTTCTTCTTTTGATTCTTCTTCTTCTTTCTACTTTTTCCTCTCTTACCATTACTACTACTACTACTACTACTACTACTACTACTACTACTACTACTACTACTACTACTACTACTACTACTACTACTACTACTACTACTACTACTACTACTACTACTACTACTACTACTACTACTGCTGCTGCTACTACTACTAGTACTACTACTACTACTACTACTACTACTATTACTACTTCTTCTACTGTTACCATCACTAAACTACTATATTTAACATAAAAGTTGTATTGTTGTTGCCTGATAATAGTGCAACGAGCAACAACAGCAACAAATAAAAATGAAACAAAATCACACCAGGAAAAACAGAAATAATAGAAAGATCATCCGCAACAGTAAAATATCCATCAAGTACCGGTAGTACTAGGCAGGCACAGAGGCTTTGACTTATTTTAGGGCTGATGCGAGCATTATCAACCTACACAGTTTTTAAGGTGCGCATCACAGAAAACGTTATATTATTAATTTTTTAATGAAGCAACAAGAAACTCTTGAAAAAAAAACTTTGTACCTCTGTTTAAAAAAAAAATCTGCATTCCTGATTTTCTGTTAAGTATTATCATTTGAAGTATTAAATGATACTTTAGAAAAAAATTCCTTTAGGAATCTTGTATTTCATTCCATTATAATGTAAGGCAAAGCCGTATTATGCGGTATTTAAAATTTGCATATTTTGAATATTTTCAAGGTGGCACATGGGTTTTTGTGACTGGAAATGTACCCCCACATATCGCGGCTTCGATACTTTTTACGGATATCTCAACTCGATGGAAGACTACTATACAAAAGAATATGGTAAGCCTTTAAACATTAACCATATCAAATATTTAGTACGTAAAACATCAAATGTCCATCTACCTAGACTATTTCAAAAACAAAAAAGCAAAATAGAGAGAAATAAATATGTTGTTAGGAGGCGAGACAGAGAGACTGGACCATCTTGTGGTAACTGGAATGACAGAAGGAAAACGCATCAGAGGAAAAACAGTTAGAAGAAATTTTGAATGGACTAACAAAGTGGCTAAATGTAGGACAAGTGGCAGATGCACTATACAAGCGACGAGTGGTCACGATGCGTTGAAAGTCAAGATTGGTTACACTACAGAACAGCCTGGGCACCTGATATATACATATCTGCATTTATTACTGAAATTTGTAAGTCAATGAAGAATAATATATTCATTCGTTTATTTGCTTTTATCTAGATTATTTTAGGTCATTTATTGCAGTCTGACATACTATCGTCTGCTAGTAAAAAATAAAACAAAATAAAACAACCCACAGGGTTTGTCTGAAGACACACATAGAGAGAGAGAGAGAGAGAGAGAGAGAGTAGACAGAAAGAGGAAGAGTAGACAGAAAGAGGGAGAGAGAGAGAGAGAGAGAGAGAGAGAGAGAGAGAGAGAGAGAGAGAGAGAGAGAGAGAGAGAAAGAGAAAGAGAGAGAGAGAGAGAGAGAGAGAGAGAGAGAGAGAGAGAGAGAGAGAGAGAGAGAGAGAGAGAGAGAGAGAGAGAGAGAGAGAGAGAGAGAGAGAGAGAGAGAGAGAGAGAGAGAGAGAGAGAGAGAGAGAGATAATAAGCCTATGTATTATAATTTTGTTTCAGCGGCACCAGCTGGTGTGTCAAGTACATAGGTTGCCTCAGACAGCATTTGTTCTTGTAGGTCGCAACATTTTACTTATTCCATGAGCAAAATTTCGCTCTTGAAAGAAGATAATATATGAAAATAGCAAACTGGCGCTATCTGGGGGAGAGATGTGGGCGTGCAATTATCAATTTTCTTGCCTGTTGTTTATTTTTAATCTAGGTGGCTTTCACGTTAAAGCGTCCGCCATGATATCCGCAATTAGCATCTTGTCGGGTCCGAGCCCCACAACTTCGGTAACTCAGTTTACGACCACATTGTTTTTTCCAGTTTCTCTTTGCCAGACGGAAGCTTACGAAGTGATGCACAAAATAGGCTTGAGATTGCCGTAACGCGGACGAGATGTATGAAACAACTATCTGAAATCCTGTTATATAATATATTATATATATATATATAATATATTATACAACACGATTATATATATATATATATTATTTTTTTTTTTCCAGCCGGTGGTTTTGACTTCAGAGATCAGAAAGCCGTGGTGAGAGCGGCAAATGGAACTTATTCTACTGTAAGTTATACATTGTGTTTCGGTGTGGACTCACTTCTCGCTTTACGATTTTCACAGAGTATATACTAGATACTATATAAGAATGCTCAAAGTACTTAACCTCATCGAAACATTCCGACGATTTATACAAATTGTGCTGCTGCTGCTGTAGGTTCCTATCAGATTCTTCCGAGCTAAAACGATCCGATTGGGTAGTCCACTCGACAAATTGCTTGCAATGAAGGAAATATTTCGAACTCCTCATGATAGTTATTCAATACGAGAAAAGATGCTTTGATTCACTTCTCTATATTAAAATATTGAACTTAGGCAATATCAGTAAATTATTATCAATTCTTTTTTTTTTAAGTAGTTATTCTTCTGGCCGCCAACTTGTTGCTAAAAATTACTGTTCAGAGATCTATGGGTAGATTTGAAATAGATTCCTAAACCTACAAACAAAGCCACAGAGCACGTTTTCTCATAAACCAGCTAAACGTTGAACCTTTTACATCTTGTCACCAAGTAGACGTCGACTTCTTTGGATAAAAAAAAAAATAAGAATCGGGGGCTTTTTGCTATTTATTGATACTTAACGACATGACGACATGATTTTTTTATATCATCACATGCGAAGGAAAAAATATAGATCTATGTCCTTATGCGCCCAGGACCTTAGGTCAACATTATAGCAGACTAAAGTTTCGATAAAATCAAACGCATAGTGTCAATATACATATATATATATAAAGAAACATGGTAGCTGATGTAAAGATCAAACACCACAAGGATTTTCGTATCCTTACCATTCAATGAAAAGACTAAATGAATTTTTAAGTTAAAAAAGCAAGTCCTTAAAAGATAGGCCTAATTCTAAACTTAAATTGTAAAGAACTGAGGACAAGTTCTTCAAATTCTTCTTTCACGAAAGGGTACAATTGGACAACTTGGCCAGCTTTCTTTTTGGACCATAGGTTTTTGGTATCTGGTCCTTATATTTTCCGCTACTAGTCTATGTCTACGTCTCCTCGAGATGAATCTTTCAAAGTAGTCTCTGCTTAAACCCATCAACAGTTTACAGAATTATTAGTTTCATCAGCCAAAAGCCATCGCACCATCAATCTGTGCCCAATTTATCAGGTTGCACCAATTATGACTTATTTTGGCAGTAAGAAAACCCAACTTCAATCTAGTTGTTAAGTATCGCCAATGCTAACCATTCACTGATGTTGCTGGTTGTTTCGTGCAGTACCTCTACACGGAGAGAATCCGGAAGATCATCCGAGAACACGACAAGTCCCAGCCGTTGTTCCTGTACCTGCCTTTCCAGAACGTTCACTCGCCACTGGAGGTAAGGCTGGTGCTGACACACCCAATAGGGTGAGATAGTGTGACGTCATTTTGGTTCATTACAAGAGGAGGATAATGTGTGCGAGTTTAATGATCTCTCATTAAGTGTAGAGTTATAAACACCTAAGAAAAGAATTATTGGGAACAAAACATTTTGTGTCCTGCGTCATTATATTTCTGTACAGTTTCGCCACTCTCGTTTTTGAAACGAAATTTGCCCTTGGTTGAGGATGTCGAACTTTAGCCATTTCGCCTTTTCTGGCATGGAGATCTGAAAAAACTCTTTGCATTTCAAAATCCTTTTGCAGATCTCTGAAACTGCCCAGATTCCTAGATTCTAGATTTACTGAATAGGTCTTTTCCAATGAAACGGAATGTCAAATGCTTTCAGTCACACCAAAAAAAAAAAAAAAATCTATCATTTGCCCTCTACTAGTACAGACCTGAAAACGCTCAGATGCGTAGACGGGTATTCGACTCGTATGTCTCTCCTATTAAGTTATATAATCAGCTCCACATAAATGTTTTATTCTTTGCTTGTTTGTTTGAGAAAGGCAGTACCAAAACAAAAACCGGTCATCTCAGGCCTTTTTTTTCAAACTTTAGTCTTTGTGTGAAAGGCCAGAACGAAAAAGATTAGGCCGAAAATTCATATGTATCTGACGGTGTGGGGCTTAAATCTTCGAAGAAGGTGTCTGCATATATCGGGGAGAATGCTTTAACGCGACTCAACAGCAAAAACTTAATTAGGTTCTTTAAAAAAATGATCGAGATATTAAAGAGGTTTATTAACATTATACATGTATATTCATGGAAATTATGTATTTTGCATATAGCAATAGGGAAAAATAGTCATAACGCCAGCCGTTTGTTTATCGTGGTCCAAAGACAAGACTGCCTCATTCGTATTAGCAAGAATTTCAGGTCAATTTTGGTTTACTGGAGGTTATGTAAGATGAGTAAATTACCCTACTTTCACTTGTTGGAACAGTTCTAACCAATCATCTGTAATAAACGCTGACTTTAATTTACTGAGATTATGTGAACACAGCAGCTGACATCACACATTTTCTCCCTATCATAGCATGATTTTCCGCCCTATGAACGAATAAGAAAACTGTACTATAACAGGAACAGGAAAAAAGAAGAGACCATTTAGATATCAAAGAGCAAAATTGCCTTTTAAATCCAAGATTTTTTTTGTTGACCATATTCAAGACGGGTATTAATATTCCTAAGTTATGCAAAATCCATTCTGATTCAATTGGTTTCACATGGAGGATATAGCGTAGCGGGGTTCGCTTTTTACAGTATCATGAAAATCGTTATAGGAAAGTAGAATTACATAAATAAAGGGCTATAACCCAGACGAACATTGCAAAGTTAAGTTGCACCCCTTTGCATGTTTGTTTTACCAACATCCGATGCCCCTGAAAGATTTGCTGCCATGAATGACATTTCACAATCTGCTTTGATAATTTATTTTTGTTAAATGACATACTGAGATAATGTGTACACTACCAGCATTTAAGTTTCCAAAATTAAAGAAATTGAATGTGGGAAATTTTTCCGCTCTGGTGCGAGAATAATAAATCCCTAAATAAAGCCGATCTCTATAGAACTATTCATCATTTCTTTTTTCATGGAAATATGTTTAAACTCATTCTGGTTTTTACTTTATTTCTTTTCTTCAGCTTTTGTGCAGTATATTAGCACCTTTGCTGCATCAGAGCAAGACTAGCAAAAAAAAAAAAAAAAAAAAAAGATAGAAATAAACCTTAAAATATGAATGAGATTTAATATTGATTCATTGAATCATTGATTGTTAACAATCGAAACAAAACGTTTAAAATGCAAGTGCCAATAACAAAAAGTCGAAGCATATTTAATCATAGATCTATTATGCATTCATCCTACCAGTACAAGGAAGTTTTGAAATGATAAATTTGTCGCAACACCATTTTTGACAGTACATGCATTAGTAACAGCTGAAATTTCATTGAGAAGCTCCTCTATAGCGTATAGGGTAGGAAATTACATATACAGACAAACTGTGACGATCAGAACTACTGCTTTTAGAGTTACGGAAAATTAAGATATCCTCAGCAAAAGATAAGAGACGCATAACATGAGCCTTAAAATACTAAACGATTCTCACTGTAAACACTTTCCCGTTACGCCTAAGCAACATTGATGAAACCTCAAAGGCATTAAGAAAAAAAAAACGTTTACACTTTTCGTACATCCAATGCCTCATGGTTGACTGCACAATTATTTATTGTACACCCTTGTTCTGCTCCCACAGGTTCCCAAGAACTACTCGGATCTTTACCCGAATATCCATGATGGAAACAGGAGGAACTTTTCGGGTCAGTTGAAAAAATTAATATCAAATTTAGAAAGCGATGTAAATGAAAAGTAACTGAATATCTCGCTTGTTATGACGCATGCTTTCTATCTGTGGCCGGATTCATATCTTTTTATCTTTCTTCCTGACTGAAGACGTTGTACATGCCCTCATAATATTTTTGTTTATTTCTGTCTGATGAGGAAGGAGAAGAAGGAAAGACTCATAAATAGTCTTGTTATCTATCCTTTACTTACATTATATATGCTTTCAACGCATCACGTGGAATCTAGATATCTCAATAATTAATATAACACAAAATCTAGATCTGGATCTGAATCTTTTGATTTTAGTCTAGCTGCTGTACATAAGGCTCTAGATCTAGAACGTAACTATGTCCAAACAACTTTTTAAGATTCTTTACTCAGACCTTACACTGTAACATGTAGATCTATTCCAGACGGTTTAGATATGCCGCCGCCTACATTGTATGCGTACTTTCAGTTTCATTCCTGCCATCTCTGTTAAGCTGTGTTTACAGGAAGTAGTTCACACATTCACATTTTTTTTCTTTTAAGACCATAATAATCACATTTTTGCTCTTAATTTTCTTTATACACTGTTTCGGTGAAAAATAATATTATTGCTCCAATCTTAAGGGCAACCTACAAGTTTATGCCAAATTTGACGTGCCTATGTGGTCTACCAATTCTCGGTTAGATGGTCCTAATTTTTCGCTGATTATTATTATTATTATTATTATTATTATTATTATTATTATTATTATTATTATTATTATTATTATTATTATTATCACCATTATTACTTATGCTACTGTTGTTCTTATTATTGTTATCGTGACTTCAATAACGAAAATTTTATCAAAATTTTCAACTAGTTTGAATGGTCTGAAATTAATGTTTGCGTAAGGATATTCGCATAAAAATTGCCCACGCTGAAAATAATATTGTTTACATGCAATTTTGATAACAAGAATACCCCCTCACTCACATACACTTTTTTTTATCCTTTTTTCTAGTTGTCTTTTAGTTACAAGAGAGATTAAATTCAAAGCCCTTCCACTGCATCTAGTTTGATGAATTTCTGATTATCTCATTATTTGTTCATACTTTCTTGCGCTTCTCTTTCTTCTTGTTTTCAAAGGCTTCCTTCTATTACAAATGCAAGAAGCCGCTTTCCACGACTCTCCTCGATTTCTCCTAGCCTTATTAAATCTCTGAAATTATAGAGGCTTCATACCTTTATGGATATCTTCACAGTGCAACGAAAATCATTGAAGGGGAGATAAATGCGGAAACTAATCTGTCTTTATCTTATCACAAAAATACATCCATCTATTTTCTCGGCAGCTCTATGTTTTCACTCGCCATCAGCGCTGCTCATGTCCTAGTTAGTTAGTCTTTCAAATCCAAGATCATTAGAAGTTATGAAAAAATCCTGTGTGATTCCTTTTCTTTTTATTTTCCAACGGGTAAATTTGAACCTTGATTTTTAGCAAAGCTAATCGGATCAAATTAAAATGTAAATCTAGGAGTTTCGTGTCAGTTGAATGTGACGCGGTGAAAATAAAAATGAAAACATTTCGCGTAGGATTTTGATGAACGAATTTGTTCATACCCAACCAGGATATTGTTGTGCTGCATGCAGCATCGGCAGGCAGCTCAGGGAGTAGCGAGTTGCACTGGCGATACGAGATCTCAGCGTTTGAACACCAGCATGAACCATCGTATGGGGAATACGAATATTACTAAACCGTAAACGATCCTTTGATGAGCTTCAAGGAAGCTCCGGTTTCGAATTTCTATTTGAAAAATCCATACCAAGGTTGGTTCTAGAAGTTACCAAGGTTGGTTCTAGAAGTTACCAAGGTTGGTTCTAGAAGTTACCAAGGTTGGTTCTAGAAGTTACCAAGGTTGGTTCTAGAAGTTACCAAGGTTGGTTCTAGAAGTTACCAAGGTTGGTTCTAGAAGTTACCAAGGTTGGTTCTAGAAGTTACCAAGGTTGGTTCTAGAAGTTACCAAGGTTGGTTCTAGAAGTTACCAAGGTTGGTTCTAGAAGTTACCAAGGTTGGCTCTAGAAGTTACCAAGGTTAGTTCTAGAAGTAAGAGAAGAGGGTGGAAGAGAAAGAGGAAGGCCAATAGAAAGTGGGACCAAGACATAGAAGAGATCCGCTGACTAGTTCCCAAGTTTTTCAGAAAATATGGCGTGTCCTATATTTCACTGGGTTGGAGACTGATATGAAATCGGCAATGATTTTGAGCCTGGCTAGGTTAATATGGTACGGTAAGCCGAATCAAATCAGTCAGTCAGCAATATAAATTTTGGTTTGACTGAAACTTGTCAATATTGTATGAGATTTTTCGGGAAACTCAATATAACTTATAAGTGAATCAATGCCCAGATTTTTCCCTTGCTAACCACAGAGACAACTATTTAAGGGTTGTTTACTTGCTGTTCATTATATTGAGTCTATGTTCTGTACTTTCTTTGACTAACAGCCCTGCTTTCTGTTCCATGTTCATTCTAGGCCAGCAAGCTGTAACTTTGAAGTATAACTTTGAAGGTTATAGTTATAGTACTTAGACAAACAATGATGATATCATCTTGATGCAAGTTTCATCTTACAGTCTTGGTCTGAAAAAAATACAAAAAAAAAAACCAAAAAGACTTCAGTTGGGTTTGCTTGCCATGATAGAATGCAGCTCGGGCAAGTGTAAAAAGCAAAATTATTGAGAGCGATCAATCAGTGAGATGTGGGCTAAGCGTTTAAGTGTACACAATATCATTGCTGTCACGTTTCTTTTCTTCTCTCTAGTGCTTGTTCAATCCTAAAAATTCGAATAAAGTAGCGGGAAAATGAAAAGGGAATATGTTTGAAGCTTCGCATGCATACAAATAAAAAATATATCTTTGTTTCTTTGTATTTTGTTTGCAGAAAAGCCCTGTGATCACCTTGTTGGGGACTAGCTGTATAGGCAATCAAGCATACAATTCCTAATTCATCTCATAAAAATGGGAAAAGAGAGAAAATGAGAAACGTGATTTTGACCTGAATTTTTGTTCCTTGTTCCTTGTCATGAAATCTTTTTAATCAATTTGTCAAATACAAGATTTACCTCAGGAAAAGCGCATTCGATCACCGCATAATGGCAGCTTTCGCCCAGGCAAATCGCATGTTTCTTTCCCTACTGAATCTTCCATCAATCCTGTCACAGGTCCAATATTAATGGCATGGAAAAAAAAAACCAGCAGTTGAAAACATCTTATATGTTACAGTTTCGGGGTTAACCAGACCCCGTTGGTGGAAAAGATAAAGCCAATATCTCGCGGTGTTGAATGGTGCAATGCTATAATAAATATATCACTGCCAGCAGCTGGAATACGCTGCTGACTGGGAAGAATATCAATCTGACCACGTTTGACAGAGATCTCTTGTTTAATGAGACTCACAGCTCGCCTGGCCGGTCTGTTAATGTTACGTGACGTTAAGAAACATGGTATGGTGTATCTATTTACCGGATGAAGAGCTGCGGCTTTCGATCGGGCGTTTAATTTCTTCGTTCTAATCTGTCTTCTGAATAGAAGAATGCTGGCCGTATTTTCATTCATTCTGATGTAACAATTGGGCATTTTCTTTTTCTTTTTCTTTTTTTATTGAAAATGAATGTTCTGGTTTATATATATATATATATATATATATATATATATATATATATATATATATATATATATATATATATATATATAGACGGATGAACAGTTAGATAGAGAGAGAAATTGAGAATCTGAGGGACAAAAAGAAAGAGAAATTGAGAGTGAAGTAAAAAAACAACATATAATTATATTTATTCATATAATAAATATGATGAGAGAGAGAGAGAGAGAGAGAGAGAGAGAGAGAGAGAGAGAGAGAGATATCTAGGACTTTCTAAGTCGCTCAGCCCCTCACATGTCATCGTTCGATCCATCGTGCCGACGATAAATGATAAAAAATGGATGAAATTTGATTTGTCGCGATTATTTTACCTAACCTGGGGCACGGCTGAAATACTGCAGCTTTCTCAGATTGATTACCAGCCTGTTGTCATGTTCATAAAAAGACAAACAAATTGATAATATTTGAACGACCTGTAAGCCCCACTCTGAGTGTTCTATTGTTGGGCGATGTATATGTGTGAAGCCTACTATGTTACCAAGATTATTTTCATGTCTCCCCTCACATGTGTCCATCCAACCAATTTCTTAAAAAAATATTTTTAGTTCCTATTCGTTCCACGAGTTTTATACGGTAATCAAAACAATGTGGAAGTTTATCTTTATGTTTTTTTTTTTGTTGTTTTTTTTTATCTTTTTTTTTTGTAATCTGCAGGCATGGTGACGGCTTTGGACGATGCAATCGGAGATGTGGTTGCAAGTTTGAAAAGTAAAGGAATCTACAACAACACTTTGCTCGTGTTTACTGCGGATGTAAGTTGATACACTGCATGCTGTACCCCTCGCGTGCCGTTACACTGTGGAATACTGTCACTAGAAGAAGTCCTTGAACACATCAAGTCATGAAGGCATTTTTTTTTTGTTAACGGTGTCTAGTCACTGGTTGTAAACAATCTATAAGTGATCGTTCTTCAACATTAACAACAAGCGCGATTCAAACGCGTCAAAAGATTTAAGGACTTTGGCCAATCTTGACCTGACCTTGTGTGTTTCATAATCTAATGAGCACAAGTCATAAGCGGATCAGAGGTCATCCTATTGTTCTAAAGATTGTTTAGAACCATGCTAGACGTCATATTTTCTCTCCCGATTCTTACTATTGAAAAAAAGAAAACATCCCACTGCACAGTGAAGTGTTTTCTAAATTGGATTTGATGCACGCGTCGCACAGTTAGCGTCGGAAAGAGTTTTGTTTTTTAATTATTTTTTTTTATACAGGGGTTTGAAAATGTGGAAATAAATGTGCGAGATGATTTCAGATCAAAAGAATTTAACTCTCATGATGTATGGCCACCCTGCAAGAGGCTATAATCGTACAACTCATACAGTTCCTTTTTCTTTTTAAATTAGTCTTGTGCCAAAGCGATTGATTTCTTCTCCCTGTTTCTCGTGTCCTGTGGCCAGAACGGAGGATGGGTGGATTACGGAGGCAACAACTATCCTCTCAGAGGAGGGAAGTTCACAGTGTTTGAAGGGGGCACAAGGGCTGTTAGCTTCGTCCATGGACCAATGTTTAACAAGACAGGCATCAGATATGACGGGTGAGGCGAATAACGAAACAACCAAGAAATATTGATTAACATCGTTTATTCCAATATAATTTTTGATCGATAGATATACGTAGGAGGGTAGAGAGATGAAAGGTAATCAAAAACGACGAGAAATAGAGAGAAGAGAGACCGATTCACTAATCAGTGTCATAACTGTTTGTTCTCGGATTTCAGGCTCATGCACATGGTGGACTGGTTCCCGACACTTGCCGAGGCGGCAGGGGTCACTCACGATGGTAAAAATAGATATACAAATTTGAGGAAATTTCGCTCAAGGATGATTATTGATTTAAATGCAGTTACTTTAACAAAATATCAATCTGGCATTCAATGGGAATTAGAGTAACAAAAACCAAGATTAAAGAAAGAGATGAGAGTGATGGTAATAATGATGATGATGATGATGATGATGATGATGATGATGAGGAGGAGGAGGAGGAGGAGGATCATAATAATGATAATAATAATAATAATAATAACAACAACAACAACAACAACAACAACAACAACAACAATAATAATAATAATAATAATAATAATAATAATAATAATAATAATAATAATAATAATAATAATAATAATGATAATAATAAAAATACTACTGCTACAACTACTACTACTACTACTGCTACTACTACTACTACTACTACTACTACTACTACTACTACTACTACTACTACTGCTGCTGCTGCTGCTGCTGCTGGTGCTGCTGTTACTACTACTACTACTACTACTACTACTACTACTACTACTACTACTACTACTAGTAATAATAATAATAATCATAATGATGATGATAAAGTCTATCTCCCTATCGATATATCCGTCTACTTCAGTGCCAGATCAAGATGGCATCAGCCAATGGCAGTCTCTGCTGACCTTGACCACACCTTCTAATAGGCAGGAGGTTGTCTATAACCTTGACCTTTCATGGGACCCGATGCAAGGGAGAGCAGCCATACGGTGAGAAGAGGATGAGCTCTTTTATTTCTCCATCCGGTGAAGTGGATATCTAATGTTATACAGAAAAATTGCGGACAGAGAGAGAGAGAGAGAGAGAGAGAGAGAGAGAGGGGGGGGATATTATAAAGATAGATAGGCAGACAATCAAACAAGCAAGCAGAAAAAGCAGAAATACACACCAACAGAAAATCAGAGGCAACATCTAATACACCCCCCCCCCTCGCCCCCCCAAATTTTCCCAGCGCATAATACCAAGGCAGAAAGAGAAGGACTAGCCACGAATCTAAAGCAGTGTTTTAGATTGCTCTTGTTCCCATTATCTGATCTGTGTTTTTTGCAGAACAACAAGCATAGAAATGACAGAAACTGTCGATTTCACTTAGATTTTTATAAGATAAAACGGTTTCTTTGCTTAAGGCAGAAAACAATGATTAATAACAATTCCCAGGTACGGAGATTACAAGCTGGTGGCGGGGTTCCCTGGGTTGTATCCTGGGTGGTACCCGCTTCCAAACTCGGCCGGAAGTCACGTTACCCAGGACAGGGCCACAGCCAATGCCAGCCTGGAACTGTTGGAATGCGTTGGGGACAAGGTTTTCGGAGGCAACACACAGGGGTTGCAAGGAGTGGAGTTTCACGCCAACTCACCGGCATTTTATTACTTATTTAACTTGAAAGGTAAGGTTTCATGACTCTCTCTCTCTCTCTCTCTCTCTCTCTCTCTCTCTCTCTCTCTCTCTCTCTCTCTCTCTCTCTCTCTCTCTCTCTCTCTACCTCTCCCTCCTCCTCCGCTCTTCCCTCGCTCTCCCTTTCCATCTTTCACTCTCTCTACATCTTCTTCACTTTCCCTCTGATTTCTATTTTTGACCTTGCTACATTATTTAGGGAAATTAAATGGCAGTTGTACAGTTTGCTCCTCTTCTCTTTTCTCAGAGGAATGCCGTAGGAAACTGAATCGAAACAAAAAAAAAGGTACATTTATTTGGTTAAAAAAAACCTCCGAAGTTTGAAGAATGGCCGACCATGAATGTGTTTTTTATTTGTAAACCCTACGCCCAAGTTACAATTCATAAAACTGAAGTATTCCTCCGTGTAGTTTCAACTGAAGCAGCTTTTTATCCTGAGGCATAAAAAAATAATAAAGCCTTTTTTGATTCTTGCTTTTTTTTTTTACATTTAGGCCATACGTTCCTCTCCGCACTTAGCAGATTTTGAACCCTCTCTGGTAGATTAAATAATGAAAGAATTTCTTTGGATACGTTTAATTGAAAACCAGACTTGTATAGTCTTGAGTCTGCTGTTTTCGGAGAAAGATTTCGACACCCCCCTTTTTCCCAACTCCCTCCCTAACCAGATGACCCCGAGGAGAGGACCAACCTGTACGACTCACACCCAGAAATCGTCCGCGACCTTCAGGAACGGCTAGAAGCCCAGCGAGCCAGATATATTCCCCCGAACTTCCCACTGCCTTCGCCAGAAGCCGACCCGTCACTCCACGGCGGTATCTGGACCCCTGGCTGGTGCTCCTCTATAGGACAGTAGGAGCCACATCACACCTTGATGTGGTGTTAACTGAAGCGAATGAGAGAAATTTCATTTTATATTCATTAATGTCGCGTTGATTATACATGTGTATAAATGATGTAGGGTTTGGTTGGTTTTTTTTTTTACTTCGGAATACTAAATGCCTAGAAATTGCAGATATGTCTTACAAAATCGTTATTCTTGGTTTATTGTATTAGAGTTTCATAGTTTCATCCAATAAGACAAATCAATTCAAACTACGTCAAAAGGGATTAAATTAAGTTCTTTGGGTAACCTCTTATTTTAGAGTTCACTTCTCGTAAATGTTGGCAAAAGTGATTGAAGAATAATATTCATAGTCTGGAAAAGATCAACGTGTGCAACTACATAAAGTATAATATACATCACAACGTAATGGCTGAGTGATTCCTCTGTTTTGAGCAAATGATTGTGAGTTGGTCATGTGAAGCCTGTGTGAGTGTAAACATCGTTGCTTATTCTTTACGACCTAGTGTCTTTTATCCAGTATTAATATAACAATATATATTTGCTAAAAGTTCATAAAATTTCTGTGCTGTTTTAAAACCTCCATTTAATATGATACACTCGGTGGAGTAAGCTTCGGGAATTTCGATATTTCGTTTTAAATTTATTAACCTGGCTTTGCCGACATTTCAAATTTAAAAAATAATTAATAGTTCTAATTTTTTCGGTCAATTTTCTTTGTCTGTGAAATTGGACATCGTTTGTTATAAATAAAGTGAATTTGAAGCTTTTTCAAGTCACCCATTTTTTTTATATATATTTATCAATACAGAGCTGCATGGTGCGCTCAAGGTGTTTGATATCGGTATGTTTGCATTCAAGTCAAGTCACCCACAAACCCGCATGTGCATCACTTGCCCTATAAACAATATTTAAAGATGTTGTTAGCTTTAAAAATAAATAAAGCAGATGAGAGAACCCTGCCTGGAGGAGCATTTTCCTCAGCGAAACGACCCGAATGATAAGATCCACTTGTGACATTAATGCCCAGAAAGGAATTTTAATAACAACTGAAACTCTGCAGAAAAAAAAAAGTTTTAAAAAAGTCTCTTAAAGATTCCAAGTTTCCAGGAGGTATAATAGGCTTTTTCAAGTTTAAAAAAAACATGGCTAAAACCTAAATAATTTCTTTTTTTTTTTCTCTTCTAGTAAAAGCTTCACGAATTCCAAGTGGTTCAGTGGGCTATGCTCTTTTCTGAACCCACATAGACATGTCGACGACAGATGGTTGATCAGAGCTTTCAGTGAACTTTTTGATAGTTAATACCGCGGGTTACAGGAAGCGAAGTAACTTATCAAGAGGGGCTCGGGGTGTGGCTGCAACGGCATCAAGATTAGAGTAGTCTACCCCCCCCCCCCCCCTCTTTCTCTCTCTCTCTGTATCTCTGTCTGACTGTCTATCTGTCTGCCTGTCTGTCAGTCTGTCTGTCTGTCTGTCTGTCTGTCTGTCTGTCTGTCTGTCTCTCTCTCTCTCTCTCTCTCTCTCTCTCTCTCTCTCTCTCTCTCTCTCTCTCTCTCTCTCTCTCTCTCCCTCCCTCCCTCTCTTTCCCCTTTTCAGGATTTTCACCTTCGAGAACGATGCAGCTCAAGAGAGTCACCTGTGTTTATCTCATTGTTTACAGCTTAGTAAAAAGAGCCTTAACTTTAGTGCAACAAATGTCTGATCAGCGATACAAGGATTTTGTTCGATCCTTACAGCAACTCGTTTAAATTTGCTTTTAGAAAGTAATTTACCGACATTTTCCATGGTGCAACCGTCAGTAAAGTAGATTCCGGACAGAGGATTGTATGATTTTTTAAATACTTGTTATAAGGGCATAGCGGTCTGCGGTGCTGTAATGCTCTGAAAAATGAGCCAGCCCCTGTAGTTCTCAGATTGTTATGAAACAGCGATGACGTCACAATTATTTTACTAAATATATACACAACAGGAATAATAGATAGATAGTCAGTCAATAATAGAACAAAGGTTCAAATCTTGACCCGTTGAACTGAAGGTTTTATAGTTGCAATTCAAAGAAAAGGAAAATAGAGCACTAAAAAATCCCTGCCAAAAAAAACAACAAACAAGCTCAACTGCAGGACGTGATTATATATGATGGGCTTATAACCCCACGTAAGTATCGATTGCATGCGATGATAAAGTTTAAACAGCAGTGAAGAGCTTCCACTTGTTACTAGTTTTTATTGATACAGCTGTAACAGTTGTTGTTGTTGTTGTTGTTGTTGTTGTTGTTGTTAGTGTTATTGTTGTTGTTGTTTTTGTTGCTGCTGTTTCTTTTTCTTGTTGTTGCTGCTGCTGTCGTTGTGGTTGGTGTTGATTATAACAGGCCTATTAGATATTAATTGTTTATTAACCGTCGATACTATACAGGCTAATCATATGTTGCTCCTCTTTTTTTATTTAATGACTTATAATTTTTTACGCATTTCTACCAACTGGTTCAACTTGACTTGCTAGAGTCACCGATTTTTCTTTCCTTTTCTCCTGATATGGTTTTATTTTTTTGTTTATGGCAATTTAACAAAGCCAGGCTATCACACGGTGATTAAAACATTTCTGCGCATAATGGCAAACCTTTAAGCCTCCTTCATGCAGGGCTAAACTGTACAGTAAATAAGACCCTAAACTCGCCTAAAAACGTTATTGAGTTTGAATCCGGAAAGGTCTCTGCGGATACCAGGGCTGGCGCTCTAACCCCTCTCTAGTGCAATCCTCTTGGCCCTCTCGCCGTGTCTCCAATCCCAGTGATTGATCCTGTATAACTCTCTAATCGCGATCTTGTTTACTCCTGAAATGGAACTTTTTTTTCCTCCAAGACCCCTTTAATATCTGCACCATCCAGCGCTATTCAGGTTCCCTGGTGACAAGCAGATCTCGTAAATCACTCTCGTTGGCATGGATTTAGCGGAGATTTGTGGGTTTCCCACATGCATCCTTTAGACTTGAAAGGGATTGGGGATAGCTAGATTTGTTTATGTTACAATATTATCTTACATGCTCGATCTTGCATCTCTCGTATTGCTTTATGTTATAAAAATATAAATTACTAAAAGGTTGTTATGTTGTACTTTATAGTGCCTTTGTTAGTCCAGCTGATGTTCATTCAATTTATCTAGGAGGATCGAAATTTAGAAATCGAAAAACATCCTTCAATACTTTAAAAAAAAATGAACAGAAAAAGAAGTGGAAAACTGTCTTTGAAAAACAAAAGCTGTTAAGAAGACTTGCCTCTATTTCTGAATAAATGATACTTGTTTATATTTATTTGACATTGTAAAAGATTAAACTGATAAAGTATCTTTTTCATAATTGTTTTGCAAGCTTCATTTTGAGTATCACTTAGTGGTGCTGCCACTTTCTTTTCCCACTATGGTTCGGCTGAAAAGCCCGTGGGTCTGATGCTCACTTTTGTTCCGTTTTCTGCTTTGTGGTGATCCTAGTTTCTCGTTCAACGTCCAGGATATGCCAGAAAAATATCATAAGCTACAATCTGTTGTTTACAATTTTTGTTTTAAATCTTTTTTCTATAACCCAGACAAAGTGTTCCTTCAAAGGATAAGATTATCTCAGACAAGAAACTGTGTAGATTCTCGTGAAAACTCACAGCTTGCTCATCTTGTGATGATTTTTTTATATCATCTCAAAATATTGTTGCTTCGTTACTTAATTTTTTTTAATAAGATCAATCTTGAAATTTCTAGTCTTTCAGGTTGCCTTCGCAAGGGAGTTATTTTTTTTTTTAATTCAAATTAATAAATTCGCGAGTATTTTTCTTCAAACTGAATATAATCTACTCCCCGAAACCACAAAGAAGACAAATTAAAACAACCCAGTCTTTACTCAGATTGAAATTTAATGCCAAATCCTTAAAGCCTTTTTGCTGACAAATTTCCTTTTACCAAAGTTTTCAAGTCTTACGAATCTTGACAGGCTGCTTTAGCTCATTGAGATCTAAACATTATGAAAATGGAAGTACTGTCAAACAGGGTTTATGAAGGTTGAAAAAGAAAAGAGTATAAGTTGAAATGGACTTGACTTAGAAAACTAGACTGTTTTGAGTTCAACTATAGAATTTTACGACTTTCTAAAAGACCAAAACAATAATATGAAAAACTGAATAAAAAATAAATAAAAAGAGAGGAAGATAGGAAAAAAATCAGGATCCGCGTTGAGCATCAAAACATGTTGAATTGATTTTTTTTTTCGACTCTGGTGATCATGTCCAGCGCAAAAGACGGGATATTAACTTTCCTCTTTTAATTCTGAGAATGGTTATTTTGCATTGACGTATCTCTCGACCCCGTGCCTCTTGGTCTAGCATGTTAATTTACACAAGCGACTTCTTCACACCTTGTCCACTAGGGGTCACGCCCGAAGAGCCATGCTATTATAATAATAATAATAATAATAATAATAATAATAATAATAATAATAATAATAACAACAACAACAACAACAACAACAACAACAACAACAACAACAACAACAACAACAACAACAACAACAACAACAACAACAACAACAACAACAACAATAATAATAATAATAATAATAATAATAATAATAATAATAATAATAATAATAATAATAACAATAATAATAATAATAATAATAATAATAATAATAATAATAATAATAATAATAATAATAATAATAATAATAATAATAATAATAATAATAATAATAATAATGATATTTCACAAAGTACCCGGTATCCAAAATTACAGCTTGTCGCCCCAGAATTATTTTGTCCTAACTATGTAACATCAAAAATGGTTACGGACTTAAAGGTACTAAGCCATTCTCCATTGCAAAATGTCCCATGTCAGTAATAATGGAAGAAAAACATTTTGAACTTTTGTCTCCACAGAAGATTGTAAATTGTCCTCAGTGCATTTTTTTATCCTCAGAATAGAATTATTTTGTCCTAACTAATAAATTAACTCTTAAATTGACTTAAGCGCTAGAAGTTCAAGTTGAGAAAATTGTAAATTGTCCAAAGTCAGTTTCAACCAATCACAAAATCGGAATCATACCACTTGTTTGTATTTTTTGGGCCCTTTCAAGAAAATCAAATGGCCACGCGCATCCTGCTGTAGAAGCGAGATGACGCAACAGTTTTGCTTTTTGAAGTAGGCAGCGATTCAGCTAAGGCATCAAGGTAAGTGTTTCAATCTTTGTCAATTTATTTTTATCTAGATCTAAATAAGAATGATTTGATACGTAGATCTTTACCTAAAACTAGATTATATTCAGAATTTAGATCTAGATATAAACCGTACTTATATATTCATTCAGAAATGATGTAAAGTCTCTATAAATTTAGGCTCCTCATTCAGATCTAAATTCGAGATCTCAATAACTGTGGCTAGAATTTATTGAGTTACTGAAAGAAATCAAAAACATAAATGTTGAAAGAAGAGGCCCGGCATGATCAAAGATCAATTGATGTTTTTTTATATTTTTGTTTGGGCGCTGGACCTCCTCCCTCTTTCTTAATTGTTTTTTTTTTTATTATTATTATTATTTTATTCTAACCGCTTGCTTTGGTTTGTTTGGTTTTTACTGTTTCAGTTGTGACAACTCTGATCTTGATCCTTCCTATGATCCGGAAAAGATGGGGCTGTCATAGATATGATGACCAATACGAAAACTGCCAAACGCAGAAAAGTCATCATTCAAGGCAGTGATCAGAAACTGACCACCGCAAAGGCCATTGCTGCAGATCAGTCTGCCACAGAAACTCATCAGACACAGGCGCCACAGA
This sequence comes from Elysia crispata, assembly GCA_033675545.1. Classification (NCBI taxonomy): domain Eukaryota; kingdom Metazoa; phylum Mollusca; class Gastropoda; family Plakobranchidae; genus Elysia; species Elysia crispata. The sequence goes on along the minus strand of JAWDGP010007407.1, from coordinate 213,158 downwards.
GCAATTTGCTGCAGATCAATCTGCCACGATAACTCATCAGACACAGGCGCCACAGAGCAATTAGCTGCAGATGAACCTGCCGCAGCAACTTATCAGACACAGGTCGCAACAGATGACATTGCTTTAGATGAATCTGAGACCGTTGTTCTTCTGGATAATGAACTTAAGGGAAAACCTCCGGGGAGGGGGGGGGGAGAAGAGGCAGTCCCGTGGTACCCAAAGGGAAACATTAGAGTGCACAACAGCAGTACTGCAAACGATCCCGAACTGTTGTGGAACCAAGCAGTACAGGTTGGGTGAACCTAAAGATCCGCCATGTGCTTCAGAAGTCTGAGCGGACCTACATCTCCTCGGTGTCCATCACAGCTCAGCGCCCGCGTCACTTTATGGAAGTGGCCAGCGTTAGGCAGTTTTGATTCGTGCATCCCTTCAAAAAAGAGAAGTTTTCCAAGACTCGTGGATTGAACACCAAGATCAACCAGGGTGACTTTACTTAGACGTCGCGAAACAATTTAGCTATTTGCCATCGAGCGCACATGTGCCAATGCGTTCCTAGCTCAGACCATTGACCAGAAATATTCAGACAAGGGACACTCCTGCTTTCAGAAAGTCGATGCTATGCATAGCAACATCGAAAGAATTATGGAACCTGTTGTTTCTCTCTTGTACATCTTAACTCAATTAAGAAGACAAGGAAAAAACTTTGTCCTGCAAATGAATGAAGATGATTTTCTTGACTTCCAAAGTGCAGCCAAAACCCTTCAGTTTTCTACTGTGCCATACACACAGGTAAAACAGTTGAAATACACAAAAAAGCTATATTATATTAATTTCAAAACGCAACATGACGAAGAAAGAACAACAGTGTCCATAAGGCAAGTCACGACTACTCGCAAAAAAATAAAGATCAAATTTTACAATCATTCTGCCCCAAATGCCGACGCAAAACTAAAAAAAAAAAGCTGAGAATGCTTTCTCTAGAAAAAGTGAAAGATTTTACAAACCATGTTAGCTTTTATGCCAGCTCTTGACAAGGAATTCATGCCATTACACTGTGAATTAGATTAGGCAGAGAAGGCCTGCAAGAAACCTTTTTTTCAAAATATCCGATTTTAGAAAAATCCAAAACACTGAGAAGTCTCTTAAATATTATTTGGTTCATCAAAGGAAATTTGGAAATGGAAATTGATGAATTCATCACAATGAAAAAGTAATGAACTTTCAAGAGTATTTTCCAATAACTTTTCTTCATTTCTTTAAATACCGCGTGGGACACTGATCTTGGCAGATCAAAATTCAGTAGATTGTGTTACTGTATATTAAGTGATTTAATAGGAGAGAGAAATCGAAGTTGCTTTTTATATTAAAGCCTGATTCATTTCTAGCTTTCTAATTTAAATGTCATGGCCAAGGCTTTGTATTTTCGTGAGGAGATTAGGACGATTCCGGTATCATATTGCAATGTGCTTGTAACTGGCTTCAATCCTACTTCATTTAGCACAAGGTGGCGCTAGCAGGCCCATACCTCGTGCAGCTCTCGGCTTCTGGTTTTTAAGGCCAAACTGCACACTTGTTTTTCGAAAAGGCACGTGATTTTGCAAAGTTCAGTAGACCAAGAACGAACAAAGAGAGGCAACAATGAGGCCAAGACACGCCCTTGAGCAGGATACCTTTATCGGCACAAAAATAGCGCATCTTGCGCAATGGATTAGATATTTAGCAACATTACGAAATCTTCACCCAAAGTCGTCGGGGCATGAGCAGCGGTAAAAGTCAAAAACTTCTGCTGCTGCTGAGTCATTTGTTTAAGGGGAGTAACGCTGTGATGTCAAAAGAGCTATCACCTTCAAGCGATGTTTTCGTTTTGGTTTTTTTTTAATTATGTCGACGGAGTGGCAAATACAAAATGCTCAGACATTAACTTTTTGTGTTGGCACCATTATTTCTCGAAAAACAATCGTTCTCTACTGTAATAATAGACTTGGGTTTGCAAAGGACACATAGGAAGAAGGTGGCATTTGAGAACCAAAAAAAAAGTGAGATAATGAGTAGAGAAGGAAAAGAGCAAATCATTTTAAGGTTCGTAAGCTGAGGAAAGTGAGATAATGAGTAGAGAAGGAAAAGAGCAAATCATTTTAAGGTTCGTAAGCTGAGGAAAGTGAGATAATGAGTAGAGAAGGAAAAGAGCAAATCATTTTAAGGTTCGTAAGCTGAGGAAAGTGAGATAATGAGTAGAGAAGGAAAAGAGCAAATCATTTTAAGGTTCGTAAGCTGAGGAAAGTGAGATAATGAGTAGAGAAGGAAAAGAGCAAATCATTTTAAGGTTCGTAAGCTGAGGAAAGTGAGATAATGAGTAGAAAAGGAAAAGAGCAAATCATTTTAAGGTTCGTAAGCTGAGGAAAGTGAGATAATGAGTAGAAAAGGAAAAGAGCAAATCATTTTAAGGTTCGTAAGCTGAGGAAAGTGAGATAATGAGTAGAGAAGGAAAAGAGCAAATCATTTTAAGGTTCGTAAGCTGAGGAAAGTGAGATAATGAGTAGAAAAGGAAAAGAGCAAATCATTTTAGGGTTCGTAAGCTGAGGAAAGTGAGATAATGAGTAGAAAAGGAAAAGAGCAAATCATTTTAAGGTTCGTAAGCTGAGGAAAGTGAGATAATGAGTAGAGAAGGAAAAGAGCAAATCATTTTAAGGTTCGTAAGCTGAGGAAAGTGAGATAATGAGTAGAAAAGGAAAAGAGCAAATCATTTTAAGGTTCGTAAGCTGAGGAAAGTGAGATAATGAGTAGAGAAGGAAAAGAGCAAATCATTTTAAGGTTCGTAAGCTGAGGAAAGTGAGATAATGAGTAGAGAAGGAAAAGAGCAAATCATTTTAAGGTTCGTAAGCTGAGGAAAGTATGGGAGAGTACGAGGCTCAGGAGTGGTTAGAACTAGAAGTCTGTACACGTCTAACTCAAGAAAATGATAAAAAATACGAAATAAGTTAAATCTAATGACTTTAGTGCTAGACTTTTACTGTCACGATGCCCTGAAACAAAGAGGACAGCGAATGAATTAATTGTTGGCAGAAAGAGCGATTTATCGACGTGAAACGACGGAGACTGGGCGAGGGAAGGCAGGCACTAGGCGGCGATGATTCAACTGAAACCGGCAAGGCAATACGAGCACACGGCGTTATAATGTGACTGTTCAAACATTGGGCAGAACTGCTTTACAAAATCCTGAGCATCATTTCTCAAATAACGTCCCTGAAAAACTACAAAGTTTTTCAGAATGAAAAACACATCTTATACTTCGCTCGTCCTTCTAAAATGGCATGTCCCGTGGTCCTACATGGATGAATTTTTTCCTCTTGCATCAACGACTTTTGTCACAAAAGTATTAGAAAAATGTGGGGTTTTTTTTTACATTCTGATAAAAAGTTTGTTTTTGGATTTAAGATTTAAGATCCTTTAATTGGTCTTGATGAAACAACCTTTCACCTCTTGAAAACTAGGCTATCATATATACTCCTTTAGTAATACCGTTGACCTTTCAAGAGCTTTTAACACAACTTAGCCTCATTAACATACTCTGGAATAGATAAAATAATGAGATACCTTGTTTCCCCGACCATTACTCTCCACGGGCTAGATTATTAACTTCACGTTCACAATTATCGTGAACAGTCAGTCTATCGGTAACATTTGACACTTGACTTACTGAAACAAACGTTACTGATGTTAACACCCTCCCTTTTTACTGATAATACACTGGTGTTGCAAAGCTCGATCTACCTTTCCTAGATGTATTTTACTGCGAAGGCTAGAGTGAATGTTCTTTACAAAATAATGTCCATAAAGCGGTCTTTCTTCAGTGCACGCTACACGGCAATTGTTGCACAATTTGATCATATGGATTATAGAATATTGATAGATAAAAAATGCACGTCTAGATTTGTATTCTAAATAGAGTTTTAGCTGATTCTGGTGCGGTTGTCATGTGACGTCAGAGCTTTCTCGAACGCCCATAAAATCTAATTCTGCGTTACAATCTCTCTCTCTCTCTCTCTCTCTCTCTCTCTCTCTCTCTCTCTCTCTCTCTCTCTCTCTCTCTCTCTCTCTCTCTCTCTCTCTCTCTCTCTCTCTCTCTCTCTCTCTCTCTCTTTCTTTCGCTTATCCTTTCCTTCTATTTCTTCAATTTCGCTCCATATCCCTCTGTCCATATCCCCCGATCTCTATTTTTCGCTTTATCATGTCCCTTTCACACTTAGTCACTTTGCATGTTTCCCTTACTTTCTCTCTATTCTTATCTCCCCCTCTCCCTATTTCTTTCTATGTGTTTTTGTCTCCACACCCTTTTGTCACTCTCTCATTTTTTGTTGTTTCTCTCTTCAAAATCAATCTTTATTAATCGCAAACATTAGGTAACTATACTTCACTATCTAATGGCATTACTTGTATAGCCTAGGCTATTTGTACACGTTGTGTACTTGCAACCCACGAAGTGTGCTGAAGTAACCTATGAGAGTTCATGCAGTGGTCATTTTCCCCATTGGATTTTGCCCTTGTTCAGTGACAGGGCCTTACTGTCAGCATTGATGTAATTATCTAATGTCTTACTTAATATGTTTGTTGTGCATCACTCAAATAACAAATTGTACACAAAGGGGAGGGACTGTAATAATATATAAAACCTAGTAAAGAAGGGGGGGGGGGGGGGGAAACACGACTTTGCAATGCTTATACCATAATGTTCTGTGCTGGAACTACTGCAGCCGTTGACTAACCTGTACTAACAAAATGAAGACGAGGAGAAAATGCGCTTTGTATTTGATAAAAAAAAAATCTCCATGAGGCAAAAAAGCTAGACAAAGGTAATTTGTACAGGCTTGGAAAAATAAAATCTTATAGTGCAAAAATGAAGCGTTTATAAAATTATTACATTTCTAGGACGCTAAACACAAAAGCTAGATAAAGGTAAATTACCCAGTCTTAGAAAACAAAGATCTTTTGATGTGAATCCAAATCTTCTATAAATACTTTCATCCTACTGATTGAGCACAAACTGCCCTGCTCTGCGGCCTCGATTGTTTGGGAGAATATTTCCAAGCAAACCAGGGATCATTTAGACCAGGGGTGTCCATACTTTTTGCAAATGTTTGGTGACATGAAAAGATATGAGGGCCTGGCATTCTTTGAACCGTTAACGTTTCATCATTATTGATTTTTATAACAGAGGCTGCAGGCTAGGGTAGACTTGAACACGATGTGCATTATTGGCTCCAGGGCCGGACTTTGGACATGCCTGGTTTTGGACCAAGTAAAGAAAGCGGCTGGCGGAGTGGCAACACTTTAGTGAACACGACATGACCTGAACGAGGAAACGGGGAAGGGCAAACACAATGCATTGACGGAATAAAGAGTTTTACAAGCCCAATCCAACACTAATGGATATAATTATGAGGATTTTCGCTTCTGTATTAACTGTTCTATCTAATTTTAGACTCAATGTGAGATTCTAGAAACTAGAAACTCATCTTGCTAACATTAAGAGAAGGATATCAGTAGGGCTATATCGAAAAGTTAAACTAGGATGCACGACATTCTGACGGACAAAACCCATCCGTTAAGAAACACAAACGGCAACATTATAGATTTCTTCTACAGGTACAGTGGTTAAGGATACCGAGGAGCTGCAGACATGCTCGGTCTTTCATAATCTTCTTGCATTTTACATTTTGAAAATGAATTTAAAAGAGAAAAGAAAAGTAAAAAAAAAAAAGTTAAATGGGTAGTTACACGAACATTGTAACTGTTTTATCCTTTTCTCTTGGCTTAGATATCTAAGGATGTATTAAATGAAGATCTTTCAGTTCCCATGATTTAAAAAGATATTAACCTTGTGTAAGTGTGTCGTGCACGGTGATTTATTTTATCGGTTTTGATTCTTTTTTTTATATCCGTCTAATTTTTGATAATTTCATTGCACTTTGTTATTTTTTTAATAGCTCACATGAGCACGTCATGTAATTTCCCATGAGAAAATAATAATTTTGATAGTATCTGTATTCTATATTCTGCAATAAAAAAAAAATTATCTTCAATAAAATGTGAGTCGAACGGACAAAAAAATTGTTCTTATTTTTTTCATTTATTTTCTTCTTCTTTTTCTTTTTCTTCTTCTCCTCCTCCTCCTCCTCCTCCTCCTTCTTCTTCCTCTTCTCCTTCTCCTTCTTCTTTTTCTTTTTCTTCTTCTTCTTCTTCTTCTTCTTCTTCTTCTTCTTCTTCTTCTTCTTCTTCTTCTTCTTCTTCTTCTTCTTCTTCTTCTTCTTCTTCTTCTTCTTCTTCTTCTTCTTCTTCTTCTTCTTCTTCTTTTTATATTATTATGATTATTATTATTATTATTATTATTATTATTATTATTATTATTATTATTATTATTATTATTATTATTATTATTATTATTATTATCACTACTACTACTACTAGTAGTAATAGTAGTAGTAGTAGTAGTAGTAGTAGTAGTAGTAGTAGTAGTAGTAGTAGTAGTAGTAGTAGTAGTAGTAGTAGTAGTAGTAGTAGTAGTAGTAGTTGTGATTGTAGTAGTGGATGTTGTAGTGGTAGTGGTAGTGATATCAGTGGTAGTAGTTGTTTCCAAACTAAATGTAGATGTAATACTTGTCTTATTTGCCTCCACGTTTGCACACATTTACCTACAATATCAAGAAAGTAATTGATTATAGTCTGACATCTCGACGGTAAAACGCTAAGGAAAACTCTATCATTCTTATCCCCCCTGGGAGTTTCACCATCGCATCGCAAGTTTAAGTTAATCCATAAACTTTTTGCAGGCGCTGCTCTAGACCATAGACCACCCATCTGTCCCCCCACACCAACGTCATCAAATATTTATCACGCGACAGTATATTCTGGTTTGGAATTCCCACTTTCCGTCTGGAAATCTGCTGAATACAATAGCCCTTGGGTTACAATTTATCACACCATTCACTGTCGAGACGGTTGAATATCCAAGCCCATCTGTAGGAGTTTCGGTTTCTAGACATATTTACTAATAGGCTGCTACTGTTAACCACCACTGACGCCATAATTAAGCGAAGAGAGGCGAGAATTAGACCGAAAATATGATTATTCCGTGCCCGTGGGCGTGTTTGGCCCTCCAGGCGTGGACTCTCACCTTGCCACCCTCCCGTGGCGTCAGAGGCTGCTCGTTATGTGACCAGGACAGGACGGCAGCCCAGGGGTAAGCTGACCTTTAGGGTCACGGCAACAGTTTCTATACCCAAGAACGGTGACAAGATCGAACCGCAGGGGCTGATACAAACTGACATAGGGCTTAAGGGGAGAAGGGAAGAAATATACAAAAGCAAACAGCAAAAAAGAAGTCAAGAGAGAGGCGGAAAAAAAAAAGAAGAAAAACAAGCGCCGAAAGGTAGCCAGTGACGCAAGCTGGAGTGTGAGTCAGTCACTGCACTGAACTCAGCCAATGTTTTGCCAATTTTATAAACCAGGAAGACTAAAATGTCTTCTGGACTCATAGGACGAGGGGATTGTCAAGCGTTTCTACAGACATCGTCGCGGTTTTTTTAAGCATACTAGGTAGATAGACCAGTAGGCGTCACTTCAGCTGATGAGCTGAGCATGGGAATCAGGGGGAGATAAGACTGGTCAGGGCCAGCTCATACCTCACAAGGTCTCTCACACTGTCTCGCCTGCTCTATCAGTATCTGTTTGTCAGGAAACATGCCTGTCTATCTCTCTGTCTCTAAAAATACCTGTCTTAATGTCTCATCTTGTCTTTTAACGTATTAGTCGAGCTCTGTCTCTGTCTGTCTGTCGCTCTCTCTGTCTGTCTGTCTGTCTGTCTGTCTGTCTGTCTGTCTGTCTGTCTGTCTGTCTGTCTGTCTGTCTGTCTGTCTGTCTGTCTCTCTCTCTCTCTCTCTCTCTCTCTCTCTCTCTCTCTCTCTCTGTCTCTCTGTCTCTCTGTCTCTCTCTCCTTTTCTCTCTGTCTGTCTGTCTGTCTGTCTGTCTGTCTGTCTGTCTGTCTGTCTCTCTCTCTCTCTCTCTCTCTCTCTCTCTCTCTCTCTATATATATATATATATATATATATATATATATATATATATATATATATATATTTCGGCTTTCTCTCTCTTCCTATTTTCATCCCCATTATCCATTGACCTTTCTATTTGTTTGCATATAATTATAACTTTTACCTACCCCCCAAAAGTTATCTTTTTTATCAACTTATTTGCCATGTGTTAGTCTTGCTTTTGTACCAGGCAACATACCTCTTTATCTATCATTTTACATCTATCAATCTACACCTCAGTCTCTCTATCTTCGGATCATATAAAAATCTATCTTACAAAATATCTATTTGTTCTGTCTATTAATTTACCTATTTATCAACCTCCTAGTCAATTTATCTACTTCCCCAAAGACCTGTTTCGTAAAAATTTAGCTCAATTCTTTAAATTTCTCTACCCACCACTTTCTCTCCATACTAATTCCGCGTGGACAGACAAACAGGCAGACAATAGGCCAAACAGCCCGCCTACTTTTGACAGATCTTCCTCCCCTTGTCTCTGGCACGTCAGGGTGGACACGATATATCTTTCTCTTACTCAGACGCTCCACTGCTGTCAAGCCGCAGACAAATAAGCCATCTCTATAATGAGAGAAACTGCTTTTATTTATCAGCTTTCTTGTTTGAGGACTGAGACAGACAGACAGACAGAAGCAGGAAGTAGAAAGAAGAGACAGAGAAGGGGAGAGGGGAGAGAGAGAGAGAGGGAGAGAGAGAGAGAGAGGGAGAGAGGGAGAAATAGAGAGGGAGAGAGAGAGAGAGAGGGAGAGAGAGAGAGAGAGAGAGAGAGGGAGAGAGAGAGAGAGAGAGAGAGAGAGAGAGAGAGAGAGAGAGAAGGAGAGAGAGAGAGAGGGAGAGAGAGAGAGAGAGAGAGAGAGAGAGAGAGAGAGAGAGAGAGAGAGAGAGAGAGAGGGAGAGAGAGAGAGAGAGAGAGAGAGAGAGAGAGAGAGAGAGAGAGAGAGAGAGAGAGAGAGAGAGAGAGAGAGAGAGAGAGGGGAGGAAAAAAGCGATCAATGAAGTGTTTGCAAGGAATTATTCAAAAAAAAAAAAAAAAAAAGAATCAGAAGCTTTATTCTAAAGTGTCAATTAGCTATGTCTAGCACTCACAGAAATTCCTGTGGAGTAATGAGGAGAAATAACTTTAGCATGACACTTTCGGATCAGCGTGCCATTGCTGGCTTTAAATAATCTAATCGGCAAAAATTGAAAGAAAGAGCGTGACACCACTGACGGTCTCCTGGTTTTAAAAAAATCTGGGACTTATATCTCTTATTCCGTAGCAAACGTTACGTGAAGTAGACAGTAAGTTCACCTCTCATCATCACAAAACTACCCCTGTAGAGAGCAAGAGTGAGCCAAGGTGTTCAAGCTTCTCCAGGTTCGCTTGGAACGATCTGGATGAAGAACGATGAAGGATAAATCATCTGGAACAAGTAATTGATAGTTGCTAAGTGGAGAAGTGATGTGGTTTCTTCTGCTAAGTGTCGTCACTCAAGAACTGAATTCATACTAGCGATATGAAAACAATTTCATCAACTAATGAGGCAAAAGCAATCTGCGATGGGAGAAAATTTCATCGGCACTAAAGGTGACAAGACGTCGGCTCAGATACGAAAAAAAATTAATCCAAAAGGCAAATAAACTTTCGCACAAGTTTGAAACCAATAAAATATTCTCATCAGCTATGTAACACAGTAAGGATGGAGAGGAATTTTTTCTCCAGTAAAAGATCGGCTTCTAGCACAGCATCGCCTTTTGAGAAGCTTATCCTCCTGAAGTCCGTATATCGTTCCTACACATCTAGAATTTTCGTGCTATACTTGAATGAGCAGAGCCGAGATCCGTGTATTTGGCTCTTCGGTAATTTCCGGATCAAAAGTGATAAAAACTCGCCCCTTATAGAGCTTCATCTTGTTTTGGTTCAGTAGCTGTTACCTCTATCGATTTATCTTGGGCTGGAGCATTTTGTTGAAAAACAGTCGAGATAAAGTGAAAGAAACCTCTGACAGTCAGATGGTTAGTTTGGTTAGGACTGGAGGTAGTAGGGCTTTTCACAGCTCCACCCAATGGGTCCATATCAATATGTCAGCCACTGACTGAATCACTGATTAAAATGCCTGTAGATCCAATTCTATGTTCAGTTTCTAAAGTTAGTTATAGGTTAGTTCCACGGTTAGTGGGCTACAAAGGGTAGAGATGTACAAATATTTAATTTGAAAATAAATATGGCATGCTTTCCTATTTTTCTACGACGTTGGATTGAGAATATAATTTAATAATTAAGATTTTTATGTATTTTAATTACTTTAAACCTAGAGCAATCAGTGCTTTCAAAATCTAAAAGGTCTTTGAAAACGCTCTTTATAAGAATATTTAGGCACAAACAAACAGTATCTTGTGGTGCACTGCCTTGTGGGTAATCATAGCAACTAGTTAATTTTAGTTTAATTCGCACGACAGTGAGAGTTTAAAAGGATCTAGAGATAGATGAAATTTAACGAACATTACCAATCAGTCATATTATGTTACAACAGTAACCTGCAAGAAGACACAATCTACTCTGTCTTTTGAGAGGAATGGATGGAAAGTTCTTGCTTTCATCGCTGTAACTGAGGATGTGAGGTGCGTATCTAATGAATGTCTTGCATTCTTCGTATTAAAATTATAACTTTAAGGACTGAAACGTCACTGGAGCGCCGATGGCTGTGCGGTGGGACAGTCCGCTCTAACACCCTCATGGAAATTCTTCGTAAGTTCGACTCACATACCACAAGTACGTGAGTTTGGGTTCTCATCTTTCCAGTTTTGCTCAATCTGCCCGACGTGGTCTGTTTGATATGCAGAAAAAGCTTGGGATCGTCACGCTTTGGACTCGCTACAGCAAACCACGGAAAATTTAGACATATAACTTTTCCCGACTTATCATGATACGGTACGTTGGGGAAAAATGAGACGGCCTATATGTTTTTCTCAGGGGGTCAGACTCAAGTTTTGAGACATTACTGATGGAAAATCGCTGTAAACAGACATTGATTTTCATCTAACAGATATCGGGTGCAGAGGTCATGAAAACAACCGACATTGTCTGCTCAACAAACGGCTGGAAAACTAGAGCCGTCCAAGGTTTTTCCCGCCTGTCTCGGTTCCCAAGAGCCTCAATGCTCGAGGTCAGATTTCAGCTCCGTCATCGCCAGCAGCCGGAACCCGAGCAAAGGACGACGTTACAGTCGCAGTCATGCAACCCGCCGATAAACTCAAACGAGGTTGCTCGGTGAACATCTGATGAAAAAAATGGACCATAGTTATGTGTGATATTATGCACAGTCAGTCACGCTCGGTGGTTTTAAAGAGGTTAAGTTTGCATTTTTTCGCCTAGATTAAGAGGAACCGGTGCAGTCAATGACTTTAAGGTTATTCACCTTTTCACGGCCCGTGTTAACAAGCACTGCGCGGAAAGCAAAAAAAAAAAAAAAAAAAAAATTAAGAAAAGATTTAAAATGTGTTGCAATGGTTAAGGACATCTTTGACAATAAAAGAAACTCCGTGCATATATCTGTTGGTTTTGTCCCACACCATTTGTTAGCGCTTAAGATTTGCGATCTAAATATCTAGGATTCGAAGTCAGCCGCTCTTTTTATGCTGTTCAAACAGTAAATGTTGACTTATTGAAAATATTAAGAAACAAAGGCTTTGTAAACTGGATTTCTAAACAAAAGATACCGCCGAGTGATTAGAACTGTGTTCACAAGGTAAGTAGAACGCATTATTAACATTTTAAATGATAACAATTCTCATGCAGACACTGAGAGTTATCAACCGATTTTAAAGGAAGCCTGTCTTAATTCTTTTTCATTCTCATTAATTACTTGCAAATGGTATTCATCGTTAAAAGCTGCTTTCAGATGAAAGCTGTTTAAATCTTGCCCAAATGTTCACCGCATGAATGATATGGAACTTATGATTGGAACTATTTTGAACGATTACCATACTGTAGCCAAGATAATGTAACAACTAATTTGTTTTTCTACCTCTGCTGTCAACCTAACCTATTCAAGCTGGCTTTCACACAAGAAACATTAAAACAGTGTCTCACTAATTTCCCTTTCTCTTTGTCTGCCCCCTCCCCCTTTGTCTGTCTGTCTGTCTGTCTGTCTGTCTCTCTCTCTCTCTCTCTCTCTCTCTCTCTCTCTCTCTCTCTCTCTCTCTCTCTCTCTCTCTCTCTCTCTCTCTCTCTCTCTCTCTCTCTCTCTCTCTCTCTCTCTCTCTCTCTCTCTCTCTCTCTCTCTCTCTCTCTCTCTCTCTCTCTCTCTCTCTCTCTCTCTCTCTCTCTCTCTCTCTCTCTCTCTCTTTCTCTCGGTATTCTTCTTCTTCCCTTCTTCACCCCCCTTCCACTTCCTCTTCCGAAAAATATTTCTTGAACTCCATTGATTGGAAACGACAAGCAGCAGTAGTAGTAATACCGTGCTTATCAAAAGTTTGAAGTCCTAGAGGTTTACATTTCGTATCCAAATTGTGCGTCTCAGAAATGGCTAACAGTGACAAACTTAAACTTGCTCGTCAATGATGCACGTAAGTGATGGTATTTAGGTTGAGGGAAGGTGAAACTTGGCGCTAGTCTAAAATTGTGTCAGTTCGGAAGAAATGTCTGCAGCCTACTAACCTTCTTAACGTGTAGAGAGGAAGATGGGGTTGAGTTGAAGGTGTATTGGCTTCTTTTGTTTGTGATAGTTGCTAACAAACTAATGATATGCATAAACACGCACAGAGGAAAAATTTTGGCGGGCCACTCTTTTCAGCTCAGTGTCAGCGAAATAATGAGAAAAAAAATTATATATTGACATCAAATTGTAACAATACTCAAATCTAGTCCAAGGTTCCAGGTTCGATTTCAGATTCCTTGCATGACCTCGATTCACTCTCGGATAACTCGTGAACTGCGCAGTAAGTGGCCCTGTAACTTTTATTTTCATCAAAATAGTATATTATTCACTTCTGTTCAAAATATTTACAAAAACTATTTCTGTATCAACAGGGGTATTCACCATTTCTAGAACTTTCGATGACGAGCAGT
>JAWDGP010007407.1:140000-195000 GCA_033675545.1 Elysia crispata | reverse complement strand
AGAATCTTTAGACACGAACATAAGTTTAATCTCTCAAAGATCTAGATCTAATCAACATGTAAGAATGTATTTTAAAAACTTAAGATCCATAAAATAGATTTAATCTAGACTTTTTTTTATGATTCTAGGAGTAATTTAGTAAGCTACTTACCTTTTTCTTTTTCATGGTTGAGAAAACTGAAATGTAACCGTGGTCAAGGGGTCAACTCTTAGAATTGTTTGAGCAGTTTATGGCACATCAATAGCTACCAGCTCTCTTTGGAACTTTGTCCATTATAGCCATTTTAAATTTCATCTTTCTCATTTAACACTTTCAAACTAAAATGGAGCGCAGATGTTTGTCCAACTGAGATGTAAGATGCACTACAGAGAACACCAGGGATTTGTTGACAAAGTGATCAACCAAAAAGAAAATGTGGATTTCCGTACTCTGGACTTTGGCGGCCTCACATGAAGAGGCGATTTGTAATTCTGTTCAATGCTCTGCCTAGAGCTAGAGCGAAATTTTTATGAAAAATATTGAACAGTTTAGGGTCCACTGCGCACAAACATAATGTACATCTCGGAGAGAGAGAGAGAGAGAGAGAGAGAGAGAGAGAGAGAGAGAGAGAGAGAGAGAGAGAGAGAGAGAGAGAGACAGACAGAGAGAGAGACAGACAGACAGACAGACAGACAGAGAGGAGAGAGAGACAGAGAGAGACAAAGAGAGAGAGTTAGTTTTTGTACACTAAAACTGAAAATTCAACCCTTGCAAATGAATCTCTTTACAACCAAAAATACTATTTGAAAAGAATAATTGTACCGTCTTATGTTGTTAATAAAATGTTCAGAGTCCACTGAATTGTTTTAGAATAAATCACCGATTTCTTTGGGCAATTTGGGTAGAGTTCAAAGTTGTATTTACCATTTCCACAACATACAGCTTTGATTTGTGTTTGAAATTTTGTAGCATTACAGCGAACGCAAATTTTCATTCCTCAAATGCAGCATGTGTTTGTTGAAGTTTTAATCACAGCATGAAACTACTATTGGTCGCGGGTTTTTTGGTGGCGGTAGTTTTACGTCTTGAGGTGGCGATGGCAGATCTAGTTGTAGGTCCGCTGGTGGTTGTGGGATTGGTGTAGTGGATGGTTGTGTGTTTAATGGTGGCGGCGGTGCCAACGTAGGAACGAATTTTACTATTTTTAGCCGAGGAACTGTTGGAGGTAGAGCTAGGTTGTGATGGGGTTGCTGCTGCACCGGCAATGATAGAAAGTTGTGCTGGGGTTGAAATGCCTCATTCTGCTCCTCATTATCTTTAGCTCTAAATTTGCATTTGTTTTGCCCTTGATGTCGAGCGTTCAATAGCAAGAAAACTCCCTTTCCGTGGCATTGTAATCAGAGATATATTTAAACTTTAAATACAGTCATTAGATCACGTCAATGGGTACCACTGGAGAAAAGTAAACCTAAAGTCTAGATTTCTAGATGTAAATTTAAAGTATATAATACAGCTAATCGAAAAAGGCATCTAACTGATCATTTTTAAACCATTTAGGAACGTCAAATTTGGCATTGAAGTTGTAAATGGACCTAAAGATTGAAGTGGTATTATTTTTTTTCACCACAATGTTTTTCGAAAATTAAAGACAAAATGTGATTATTATTTTCTTAAAAGAAAAAGACGAATGTGCGAACTACTTCCTGAAAGCACAACTTAAGAGAGATGGCAGGAAGTAAACTAAAAGTACGCATACAATATAGGCGGCGGTAGATCTAAAAACGCCTGGAATAAATGTCGAAGTTATAGTATAAGATTTAAGTAACTAATCTAAAAAAGTTACTTGGCCACAGGTTCTTAATCCAGTGCCTATACTCAAATCAAAAGGTTAAGATGTGGTTGTAGACAGATCTAGATTGTACTTTTAAGCTTAACATTTCAAAAGGATTTAAGTCCTAGGTCTAGATTTTGTGTTAGGATAAGAATTATCGAGATATCTTTATCAAGATTCTAAGCAAAGAAAGATAGATGGGGCGTAAGTCAAAGGATAGTTATCCAGACCATTTGTATGCCTATTTAATAAACACACGCACCTCAGCTGTGGCAAATTGACACCAGGATCCCGTTCGTAATACGGGGTTTTGCAACTTGTAAAGTTAAAGATTAGATCTAGGTTTAGATCTATATTTTTTTATCCTTGACTGTAATAAGATTTAGACTTTACCTTGTTAGAACCAATTGCACATCACAGATTCTATGGAAATAAAATACTCAGACGTAAATCTAGATCATCTAAAAGTTTTTTTACTGGTATCTTAAAAGGGTACCAGGACTGTACTGATTTCCTTTAAGCTATTGGCCTTGATTTTTATCCCCCCCCCCCCCCAAATTCCTCTCTCTCTCTCTCTCTCTCTCTCTCTCTCTCTCTCTCTCTCTCTCTCTCTCTCTCTCTCTCTCTCTCTCTCCATCTATCTATCTATCTCTCTCTTTCTCTCACACACACACACACAACAAGAATTTGATTCCTCCATTAAAAAAAATAGCTCCGTCCAGTTGAGATTCTATCCAAAGTTTTACCATTAGCAAGGACGAAAAACAAGATAAAAGCATCAAAATCGCACAAGAAAAAAGGAAAACCCAATATTTCTCCTTCTTGTTTCTATTTTCATTTATAACTAGGCCTGTATTTACATACATACACACATATATATATATATATTATTTCAGAACAAATGCACTCGTTATAAACAAGAAATGGATTATTTTCTTTTACTGATATCTCAACTTGACAACTGAACTGCAAGCATCCTTATAACAATAAAATCATAGACTTCTTTAGAAATTTAAAGAATGAGAAAGTCAAATAATAATAATTACTTAATCTATTTGTTATAAAAATTGTTTCCACAACTTTCAATTATATCTTTTTTTTTTTTTGTGAAAGAGTTGAAAATTCAAGAAATATATGAACTTCCATAAGTCAATCAATTACTCCCTCTCTTCTCTCTCTCTCTCTCTCTCTCTCTCTCTCTCTCTCTCTCTCTCTCTCTATCTCTCTCCATCTCTTTCTCTGTCTTACTATATCTTTCTCTCAGAATGTTGCACTGTCCAGACAGTCACGTTTTCTGAACGGCCTTTTCGCCCCAAGAGTTCCGGCGAAAAAGTGAAGCTGCCACTTAAAAGAATTTCTTCTGGTTATCCAGCTGAATAAGCCTTCGCATAGATTCTAGACCTGTGATTAAGCAGAGGTGTAAGTTGGTCTTATTTAGATGGAGGAATTTATCATTATAAGAAAATTTAGGAAACCCAAATTTGGAGTCAGTGAACAAAATACCGGTATCTATAAGTTGAGCACACGAGTCACAAAACGTGAAGGGCTGTTTTTTTTTTTTAAAACTCTTCCAGTCTATAGGGTCTCTTATGGTCCTTGACTGAACCGTGTTCCGGATCCCTATTGGAAAGGACATTTTGTAGATTGTTTGAACAATTCAGTGTAATTTCGTTGTTTTTATTCTTCCTTGCAATCGTGGGTCGAGCACGTGAATGTTTAATTTCTTCATCAATAATAATAATAAAAATAATGATAATAATAATGGTAGTAGTAGTAGTAGTAGTAGTAGTAGTAGTAGTAGTAGTAGTAGTAGTAGTAGTAGTAGCAGCAGCAGCAGCAGCAGTAGTAGTAGTAGTAACAGCAGCAGCAGCAGCAGCAGCAGCAGTAGTAGTAGTAGTAGTAGTAGTAGTAGTAGTAGTAGTAGTAGTAGTAGTAGTAGTGGTGGTGGTGGTGGTGGTAGTAGTAGTAGTAGTAGAAGAAGAAGAAGAAGAAGAAGAAGAAGAAGAAGAAGAAGAAGAAGAAGAAGAAGAAGAAGAAGAAGAAGAAGAAGAAGGAGAAGAAGAAGAAGAAGAAAAAGAAGGAGGAGGAGGAGGAGGAGGAGAAGGAGGAGAAGGAGAAGAAGAAGAAGAAGAAGAAGAAGAAGAAGAAGAAGAAGAAGAAGAAGAAGAAGAAGAAGAAGAAGAAGAAGAAGAAGAAGAAGAAGAAGAAGAAGAAGAACCGTTAACACACCGATGGGGGCCTTGTGATGACCGCTCATGGTAAAAAGTTTTATTCGAAGAATAAATCAAGCGCTATGGAAATGATAGCCTGGACTCATGACTACTCTGTCCTTGCAGTGGATTGAACCGGCACGGTAAAAGCCTGTCCATTTCAAGGCGAGTATGCTATCCAAAAGAGCGCTATTCTCATTCCCGGCAGCCCATTAAATTTTAAACAAAAGTAAAAAAAAGATCGCAACTGATGGAAACGCGAGGAGTCAACTAGAAGATGAGACCTGCTGTAAATGTAATCAAAACGTGCGTCAGCACTCATTAAAATACTCGTGGGATTGTAGCTTACACAAACATGGGGTAAACGAGGACGTCTGAAATGTAACTGTAATTGAACTGGAATTTTGGAGTCACTCCTTTCATCGAGCCAAATCCAATTGGCTCTGGCTTAGGGACACGAAACGTGACGCTAACGTCATTAGATTTGTTCTCGGAAAGCCTCAAGGGGTCAATTTTGCTATAATAGAGAATAATACTGAGCCTTCTTATTGGCCGTCCACGCACTAGAGGATGCGCATAACGAGGTTTGGATTGTTTTCAAAGGCCCTCTTGTCTGAGGTTATTGTTGTAATTTTAAGCTTTTGAAATTTTTTTTCCATCGTATTTTTACCGTTTAAAACCTGGTGGACACGTAAGCTTAAATATAAATAATCGATTTATGTGTACAAAATAAATTCAAAGGCTTGTAAATACATGAATATATATAATAATCAGTTTACGGAAATAAAACAAAACGACACGCTGTAGCAGACTGATTTATACATGTGCGAATGCTATTGTCAGGGAAAGCTTAAGAAAAGAGAAATTCTGATAAAACAATGTGAAATAAAATATCTTTTTCTTACCTAATACTTCAATTACATTGAATTTCTCAAATTTTACCAACTTATCAATTCTGTTGTAACAAAGATATTGATTCATGTTGAATTATGCTATTAAAGTTCCGTAACATTTAATTTTCACTCTGTATGCAGACAAGTATCATGGTCATAATTGTTAAATTTTGAATGGTTGATTAATATTCAAATATTGATAAATGTTTAAGCACATTTTGGATATCCATTTTTATGAAGGACGAAAAGAAAAAAAGTCAATGCATCTAAGTTATTTCCGTTTACAAAATTAATAAACAAATAATATCCAATTCTCTCACTATCTCTGTCTCAGTCTGTCTGTCTGTTGTGTGTCTGTTTGTGTTTCTGCCTGCCTGTCTGTCTGTCTGTCTGTCTGTCTGTCTGTCTGTCTGTCTGTCTGTCTCTCTCTCTCTCTCTCTCTCTCTCTCTCTCTCTCTCTCTCTCTCTCTCTCTTTGTCTTTAGTGTATCTCAAACCAGCAATCTCAGCAGTTATTTTCTGAAGAACGCCCCCAGCTATTTCTCTATTTTTCAGCGTAAACAAAACGAAAGTGCCGAGATCAAAAAGGTCAATATTTTGAATACCAAACGTGAATGTCTGGTGCCTGTATTAACGTTCGGGCTAGAAAGGTTCACCATTACCCTACGGAGCGTCAACCCATGGGGAAACCCGCCAATTGTAGTCTCGTTCTACGATGGTTCAGCTCAAATCCATAGGTCAATACAGACCATGCCCTCATAACTGGCCTTTTTTGTAGCGTTATAATACTATGATGTGATCAGCCCATATGTCATATTTGTTTTTTACGAAAACCAGAAGAGTATTCTTAAAGAGTTTTGGAAATGGCAAACAGGCTAATTACAACTAATTAAGAGTCATTAAATCACACCGCAAATAATTATTAAAAAGGGGTATCCCCTTAGTTATAAATCTTTATATTTTTTTTTGGTTGGACACATAACAGAATTTTAGATCAAAGAGCAAAATATTTAGAGAACAGAGTTGTCAAAAAGTTATTTGCTGTATATTTATTTAAATTGGGCACTAGATGGGTTCAGCCATGTAAAATAACTGTTCTTAACAGGGGAGGCCACTGTCGGTTGGTTTACATCTAAAATTGCCGGTATCGGTATTTTTTGCTGCCATTACTGTTATTGCTGTTGTTGTTTTGTCAGTATTATGTTTGTTGAGAGCAACTTTGAATGTAATAGATTGAGAGTAAGCAAAAGAAGACTGCCCCTACCTTTATTTCACCCTTACCAAGACCGCAAAAAGGGCAAAGAAATACAGTATAAATCGACAGAAGCTGCATTTTTTTTACACGCTAGTCCATTTCAGTCAGAAGGGTGGATTCGATTAATCTAAGTCTTTCCTCTTCCTCCGGTTTTCTCCCCTTCTAACTGATCGGAAGAGGCTCAGTAAGCAAAGCCAGAAGAGCAGCGAGATTACTACATCTCGGAGGAGCTGTGTGTAGATAGGGGAGGTCACCTAGACACACACTGGCTCAGGACAACTCGAGAAGCTCATCGAATTGAGTGGTCTGCGCTGATACGCCACACCGATCGCTTTCATCGTCCGAAAAAAAAAAAACGAAACAAAAACACTAACTGAATACTATAGGAAAAGCTCCTGCTGTCATAATGATGCGAGATAAGTTATTGTCCGTCTGTTGCGGCTGTTACACGTCTGCTGGTCTTTTGCTTTCCTTTTACCTTTTTCACTTCTAACCTTTTCTTTTCAGTTGGAAGAAAGGAAATATCCAGGGGAATGTCAACGCTGTTTATTGAAAAGGAGTTGTCGTGATAAGATAAGGAGGGTGCTGAGTTGGGTGGCACCAGTCTCACTCACGATGCGTCTACAGTACGATGCCCACATATTAATTTGATATATTGAAACTATTTGGGATAAACACTTTCTCTATATATTAAGTTCTTTAGATTGTTTGAAAATTAGACAGATTGTAGGCATATGTATCTGACCTTTGAGATTCTTTTCTACATAATTTGGACCTCATCGTGTTTATGGGAACCATAGATAAAAACAAAAATTATATTGAAAACAAACTTTAGTATTACTATTAGGCGTTATCTCTTTCTTTTCGGTTGGTAACTATATCTAGCGCCGGTGGTTGTGGGTTAGAGTGTCCGAGCTGGTATCGGCAGGAACTGATATAGCTGATTCGATTTCCACACTTTCGATAGGTCAGTTTAGGGCCTCATCTTTTCAGTACCGCCATGCCTGATGCGGGTTTAAAATTGATTGATATGCAAAAAGACGAGACTACCGCATTTTGGCAGGGACAAATCTAATAAACGAACAAAGCCTCTTCCATTTTCTCCCCCCCCCTCCCTCCCTCCCTCCCTCCCTCTCTCTCTCTCTCTCTCTCTCTCTCTCTCTCTCTCTCTCTCTCTCTCTCTCTCTCGAATTTCATGGAACAAGCGATTTGGAACTGTCTCTTTATACTTCAGGCACTCATACAAGCTGATCCTACGTAGTTAAGCATTTGATGTTTTATTCTTTTATTGCTACAACGACTACTACTGCTGCTACTACTATTACTGCTGCCACTACCACTACTACTTCTACTACTACTACTACTGCTGCTGCTGCTGCTACTACTACTGCTTAACTACTACTACTACTACTACTACCACTACTATTGTTACTACTACCATTACTACCACTACTAGTACTATCTAGCTTTGATAGTGTTCTAGGAAACTAGAGGTGTTTATGAATTTTTGTGATTGGAAAGGTTGCTTGGTCGTTGACGTTAATACCGATACTACGTGTTTTTCGTGTCTGTAATGTATGACTCCAGAATGTTTCTTTGTTTAGTAGGCCTATCATATCTGCTGTGAGTAACTGGTTTATTGGTGTGATTTTTGCGTGGTTGATGTTGTGCCCGTGGAGATTGAAAAGTTTGGCAACAGCGACGCTTTTATCATTGTTAATGTTGAATCTGTGTGTGTTAAACCGTTTGCGTAGTGTTTATGATTTAGTCCTACATACCGTTTGCTGCATAGGCTACGTGTAATGAGATAGATGACGTTGTATGAGTGGCATGAAAGGTTATGCAGAATGTTGTATGTTGTGGTTGATTGTTGAGGTGATTGTAGTCGATGATGTGTGAGTGTACAAGTCATGCCTCTTGGGATTTTGCATGGCCTACTACAGTCCTACTGTGTCTCGTCTTGACGCGGATGAATGCATTAATGAGTCACGAGAGTTTTTGGGCCTCCGAAAAGCTGCCAATAGGGAGGGTCGGGATGGCTTTTTACATCGATCTGACGTTTGGAAGATGGGGAAATATTTTTTTTTTAATTTGGACGGGATTTTTGGTAGGGTTGGATTATACTTTAATGCTAAAGGAATTCTCTCTTTATCTATCAGTGGTCTATCTTTTCTCTGTAAGGCCTACGATCTAAGGCTTTGTTTATGGCAGTTTGAATGTGTTTGTTGGAGAAACCGCGTGTTTTGAGATCGGTTTTTGCTTTCTATTTGGACTCTCTCTCTCTCTCTCTCTCTTCTCTCTCTCTCTCTCTCTCTTTTCTCTCTCTTCTCTCTCTCTCTCTCTCTCTCTCTCTCTCTCTCACACACACACTGTCTCCCTCTTTCTACGGCTTTGTTATTTCTCCAATTCTCCTCTTATTTGCTTGATTCAGAAATATCCTGTGTGTTGAAAATGAGGTAGGAGATACGTCCCGTTTAAGTCTTAACACATATTTTTCCCAGTCCTCATCCATTAGAATCTTTGCATGAGGAAGACCCTAGAAATAAAACGGTTCCGTTATATAATTTATGCGGATCTAATCGCGTCAGTGCTCATAGGATGGGAAATGGCAAGGCTGCATAGAGATAAAATTGAAGCAGTCAATGGTGTCTTTAGATAGTCAGTCTTTAGGTATCACATTCTACGTAGAAAATGATGTTACAAAACAACAAATACGCTTTTATAAGTGGATAAACTGTTTGGTTTAGTTTTATTCATTTATTGATCAATGATAGCTGACTGATAATTATGCTGCAAATCTTTTCTTCATGACTTTTGTTTTCCTACTCAAAGTTTGTTTGTAAACAATTAGTGAATGGTGTGGATTTGTTAAAACTTAGCGGGCAATACAACTAGTAACAATATAACTAGAAATAATTGTAATTTGATATCAACAACAACAGCAGCAGCAGCAGCAACAACAATAACAACAACAATAATAATTATAATAATGATAATAATAATCATCATCATAACAGTAAAGTAGTAATAAGTGAAGTAGTAGTAGTAGTAGTAGTAGTAGTAGTAGTAGTAGTAGTAGTAGTAGTAGTAGTAGTAGTAGTAGTAGTAGTAGTAGCAGTAGCAGTAGCAGTAGCAGCAGCAGCAGCAGCAGAAGCAGTAGCAGTAGCAGTAGTAGTAGTAGTAGTAGTAGTAGTAGTAGTAGTAGTAGTAGTAGTAGTAGCAGCAGCAGTAGGAGCAGCAGCACCAGCAGCAGCAGCAGCAGCAGCAGCAGCAGTTATAGTAACAGTTGCACATGTAGTAGTAGAGATACAAGTATCATAAGTAGCAGCAACAGCAGCAACATTAGTGGTAGTAATAGCAATGTTTTAGTAGCTCTTGTGTGTGGAAAGTATTTTGTTATTCAGAAAACGAATAAGAATATAGAAGTTCTGGGTCAGCACTTTTGTTTTTTACACCGCCTCATACTTAAACCTGAAACGATCTTTCTATAAATATATGTAATTGATCTATCAAATCATGGTTTACTTCCGAACTGTTCTCACAGACAACCATCTTCAAAAAGTGCCCTCAGCTGAAATCGTATCCAATCCAATAATTCCTCTGCTAATGCCTGATTGGATTATTTTCCCTCCCCACTCGGGACAAAGATCATTCTGGCCCGCATTCTCTTTTTTTTTTTTATTTAGGTCAAGGTCAGCTCATTTTGCTTCGGCCGTCAAGATCGGCTGTGTTAATATTCCAATAAGAAAAATGCTTGAAAAGTAGACTTGTTTTGATTCGTAAATTGAGCTGAATCGAATTTGCATGATTACCTTAAGCAGCCCTGGTGACCAAAAATAGTTTAAACTATTCTAAAGATAGTCACAGAGCCTGGAATAGAATCGGTGCGGGTGCTGTTTATAGAAATGTGTTTTGGGATCGTCTTATTATACGAAAATAAGGGTTGGAAACGTGTTCTCATTTTTTTTCTTTCCTTTTAAAAACTGATTCTGCCTCCGCGACACGATGAAGATAATGCTGCGGGATGTAAGTTTCCGTGTGATTGAAAGCAAGGATTATTAATTTAAATATACATTTTATTAAATGAACAATTTATGTGTATTTGTTTATCTTTCATTTAAGAGACTTGCAAGTAAATCTTTGCCAAAAGATTTCGCCACAGCTTGAAACATTGATGACCTTAAAAATGGATGCAAATTTTAAGCCCATTTAGATACTTCTAACTCAAAAACTGTCTATCGTATACTGCGACATTTTGTTTGCAAGCTCTAGGATACTTAGGCCATCTTTTCGAATCTAAAAACGTGCAAGTAATGTAATGAATAGCTGGGATTAAACCTCTTTTTTTCATTATCAACTCCATTAAATAAAGATGTGAGAACCCGAACGCAAAGAGTGACCCATCGTAGCTTCTGCTACTTTTTTGTGCGCTGAAAAAGATTTAAGATTGATGACCAGTGTGGTGAGGAGCTACCGAAAAACACTACAATCACTAGTTCTGTGCTGGAATGGTACTTTCCCTGTATTTCTTTATATATTTATATTTATATTTGTACAAATCTTGACAAGTTCAGTACTAAATTAGAATAGTGCTCAACTTTTCGATCAAACTATGCATACGATTGTGTTTATAATTATTCATATTTGTATTTGAACAAGTATGCAGCAATTTTTTTCATGTTATTTGTATGAGTAGCAGCGATCGCAAAGAAGAAGAAGAAGAAGAAGAAGAAGAAGAAGAAGAAGAAGAAGAAGAAGAAGAAGAAGAAGAAGAAGAAGAAGAAGAAGAAGAAGAAGAAGAAGAAGAAGAAGAAGAAGAAGAAGAAGAAGAAGAAGAAGAAGAAGAAGAAGAAGAAGAAGGAGAAGGAGAAGAAGAAGAAGAAGAAGAAGAAGAAGAAGAAGAAGAAGAAGAAGAAGAAGAAGAAGAAGAAGAAGAAGAAGAAGAAGAAGAAGAAGAAGAAGAAATATATGTATCTTTATGAAATTCTGATTGCATGCCAAAAATGTCATTACTATCTATTATAAGCGGGGTTTTTTTTTTTTTTATGTGTTACTTTGTATCTCATGGCAATCTTAAAAAAGGGGAGATAATTTAAAAAGACTTAATAGAGAGAATAGTTTTCTGGTGATATTTTAATAACCACTGGTAGAAGTGGTTGGAAAAAAAGGATAATAATAATGTTGCTAATGGTTATCGCGTGAAGCAGACAGTTTTCTTTTAAATTTAATGGATTTATTAAACATTTTAAGGGCAATTTTAGAAACTATATTTTGGCTATTTGATTTCAAAAGTTGTCTTGATAATTTACAATCTTCATAACTTATACAGATTGATTATTGTGCTTCATGCCATAGGTATGCCTTAATGTCACATTGTGTGAACGAAAAAAAGTTAAAGATCAATGCAATTAACAATAGTAAAATTAATAATAATAATAATAATAATAATAATAATAATAATTTATCTTCCCTCAGTGTATCAAGAATCTAAACGCTTTTGATAAAAGTTCTTAGCATATCCTTTCTTAGCGATGGCACCGTCGACCTTGACACACTCTCCGCTGACAAACCTGGCAGCGTCACTAGCCAGGAAGAGAATGACTTCCCCTTGCTCCTCTGGAGTGTATTTTCTACCGTGCAGAGGGTGAGACGGATAATTTTCCACGTGCCGAAATATCCATGTATCCACAAACGTCGGGTTAATGGCGTTGATTCGAATACCTGAAGATTGGATCAGTGGGATTACTAGATATGCTAGAATTAATAGTGTACCACATAAAGATTTACTTTATTTAAGTTATTCTAAAGGTGAATCAATATTGAAAAGTTCTGTTTCTTTATTCTATCCATTTAAATCTACAGAAAACCGATTAGTCGTCTGCTAATACTAACCATTCCATTTCATAAGAAGGTAAATTAAATTGACCAACAGCCGCCTTTATTAGCCCCTGAAGTCATCGATCGATTCTGTAATATTATAAATAAGTTGGCCTCCTCACCCGCCCCAAATATTCAATTCTCCCCCTTCCCCCTTCTCTCTCTCTCTCTCTCTCTCTCTCTCTCTCTCTCTCTCTCTCTCTCTCTCTCTCTCTCTCTCTCTCTCTCTCTCTCTCTCTCTCTCTCTCTCCTTCTCTCCCCCCCCACATCGCTCACCTCTGTTCCAACCTTCCCATAAGCTAAATACATGCTTCAATCCCCCCCTCTCCCCCCCCCTTTCTTTTTTCCGCCTCGCACCAGCCTTCCCATAAGCTAAATGCATGCTAAAATCTCCCTTCCCCACCCCTCGCTTCACCTTCACCTAACTAGCTAAATACACGCTTCAAACCCACCCTCCACCCCTCGCATCCAACTTTCCTATTTAAACCTAATCACACGCTCCAGTGCCTTTTTCTCGCCTTACCTGTGTTCTAGCCTACCCATAATCTCATTAAACTATGACTGTTTGTAAGCTGTATTCGTGAGACACGTTAATAGATTTAAATCACCTTTTGGGCCCAACTCCAGAGACAAACAGCGAACCATGTGGTCCACAGCTGCCTTGCCCATATGATAGGCGATGTTCTGGACCCCGCTCAATGTACTTGCTATGGATGAAGTGACAACTACTGAGCCGCCAGTTTTCTCTAGGTGTGGAACAGCCACTTTTATAAGGAAGAACACTGATTTGACATTCACATCCATATTTTTATTGTAGTTTTCTTCTATCACATGATCCATATTAAAAGAGGCATATTGGACTCCGTGATTGGCTACTAAAACGTCTAGTTCTAAAAAAGTTTCCACTGTTTTCTTAATGGTGTCCACTCTAACGTGAGCACTGGTCAGATCTCCCGGTACAGCGATGACCCTGTTGGTGTGGCCGGCATCCTGACCAGCGTGAAGACACGAGTCCACAACCCGCTGCAGTCTGGTCTCGTCCCGTCCACACACGGTAACATTGGCGCCGCGGCTGGCAAACAAGATGGCCGTGCTCTCTCCTATACCGGAACTGGAGCCGGTCACTACCACACACTTGTCTCTGAAGTCCGACATGTTACAGTTACTTGTGGTCAAGTCTGGTCATTGAGGAAACCAAAACAGTTATTAACTGCTCGTCATCGAAAGTTCTAGAAATGATGAATACCCTTGTTGATACAGAAATAGTTTTTGCAAATATTTTTAACAGAAGTGTATAATATACTATTTTGATAAAAATAAAAGTTACAGGGCCACTTACTGCGCAGTTCATGAGTTATCCGAGAGTGAATCGAGGTCATGCAAGGAATCTGAAATCTAGCCTGGAACCTTGGACTAGATTTGAGTACTGTTGCAATTTGATGTCAATATATAATCTCTTTTTCATTATTTCGCTGACGCTGAGCTGAATATGTTTATTGCCATTCGAAACAGTGGCCCGCCAAAATTTTTCCTCTGTGCGTGTTTATGCATATCATTAGTTTGTTAGCAACTATCACAAACAAAAAAAGCCAATACACCTTCAACTCAACCCCATCTTACTTTCTACACGTTAAGAAGGTTAGAAGGCTGCAGACATTTCTTCCGACCTGACACAATTTTAGACTAGCGCCAAGTTTCACCTTCCCTCAGCCTAAATACCATCACTTACGTGCATCATTGACGAGCAAGTTTAAGTTTGTTACTGTTAGCCATTTCTGAGACGCAGAATTTGGATACGAAATGCAAAACTTCTGGGACTTCAAACTTTTGATAAGCACGGTATTACTACTACTGCTGCTTGTCGTTTCCAATCAATGGAGTTCAAGAAATATTTTTCGGAAGAGGAAGTGGAAGGCCATAGATGAGGAGGAAGGTGAAAAAGGGAAGAAGAAGAATACCGAGAGAAAGAGAGAGAGAGAGAGAGAGAGAGAGAGAGAGAGAGAGAGAGAGAGAGAGAGAGAGAGAGAGAGAGAGAGAGAGAGAGAGAGAGAGGGAGGGGGAGGGGGCAGAGAAAGAGAAAGGGAAATTAGTGAGACACTGTTTTAATGTTTCTTATATGAAAGCCAGCTTGAATAGGTTAGGTTGACAACAGAGGTAGAAAAATAAATTAGTTTTTACATTATCTTGGCTACAGTATGGTAATCGTTCAAAACAGTTCCAATCGTAAGTTCAATATCATTCATGCGGTGAACATTTGGACAAGATTTAAACAGCTTTCATCTGAAAGCAGCTTGTAACGATGAATACCATTTGCAAGTAATTAATGAGAATGAAAAAGAATTAGGAGAGACTTCCTTTAAAGTCGGTTGATAACTCTACTTACCTTGTGGACACAGTTCTAATCGCTCGGCGGTATCTTTTGTTTAGAAATCCAGTTTACAAAGCCTTTGTTTCTTAATATTTTCAATAAGTTAACATTTACTGTTTGAACAGCATAAAAAGAGCGGCTGGCTTCGAATCCTAGATATTTAGATCGCAAATCTTAAGCGCTAACAAATGGTGTGGGACAAAACCAACAGATATATGCACGGAGTTTCTTTTATTGTGAAAGATGTCCTTAACCATTGCAACACATTTTAAATCTTTCCTTAATTTTTTTTTTTTATTTTGCTTTCCGCGCAGTGCTTGTTAACACGGGACGTGTACTTTTTATACTCGTGAAAAGGTGAATAACCTTATAGTCATTGACTGCACCGGTTCCTCTTAATCTAAACCAAAAAATGCAAACTTAACCTCTTTAAAACCACCGAGCGTGACTGACTGTGTGTCGGGTGCATAATATCACACATAACTATGGTCCATTTTTTCATCGAATGTTCACGGAACAACATTGTTTGAGTTTATCGGCGGGTTGAGTGACTGCGACAGTAACGTCGTCCTTTGCTCGGGTTCCGGCTGCTGGCGATTACGGAGCTGAAATCTGACCTCGAGAATTGAGGCTCTTGGGAACCGAGACAGGCGGGAAAAACCTTGGACGGCTCTAGTTTTCCAGCCGTTTGTTGAGCAGACAATGTCGGTTGTTTTCATGACCTTTGCACCCGATATCTGTTAGATGAAAATCAATGTCTGTTTACAGCGATTTTCCATCAGTAATATCGCAAAACTTGAGTCTGACCCACTGAGAAAAACATATAGGCCATCTCGTTTTTCCCCAACGTACCGTATCATTATAAGTTGGGAAAAGTTATGTGTCTAAATTTTCCGTGGTTTGCTGTAGCGAGTCCAAAGCGTGATGATCCCAAGCTTTTTCTGCATGTCAAACAGACCACGTCGGGCAGATTGAGCAAAACAGGAAAGATGAGAATCCAAACTCACGTACTTGTGGTATGTGAGTCGAACTTACGAAGAATCTCCATGAGAGTATTAGAGCGGACTGTCCCACCGCACAGCCATCGGCGCTCCAGTGACGTTTCAGTCCTTAAAGTTATAATTTTAACGAAGAATGTAAGACATTCATTAGATACGCACCTCACATCCTCAGTTACAGCGATGAAAGCAAGAACTTTCCATCCATTCCTCTCAAAAGACAGAGAGGATTGTGTCTTCTTGCAGGTTACTGTTGTAACATAATAAGACTGATTGGTAATGTTCGTTAAATTTCATCTATCTCTAGATCCTTTTAAACTCTCACTGTCGTCCGAATTAAACTAAAATTAATTAGTTGCTATGATTACTCACAAGGCAGTGCACCACAAGATACCTTTCCTCTACACCCAAATGGTAGATGTAGTGAAGTGACGTTATGCGTATGACGCGTCCTAGCGACCACGATGTCATGTCGTTTATGTAAAGGACTGTAGATCTATGGTAGAGTTAGTAATGACAATCTCCTTGATCGGAGCAGCACTAGTTATAGGAGGCGAAAAGCTAGTTGAATATATAGCGGATCAAGCAGTTGACTATGCTGGTCGCAAAGTAGGCCGTAGATTCGACAATAGATAGTATTAAAAATAGTATAAGAAGGACAGCAGGAAAAGGTACCGTACTAGAGCACCGAGGAGGCACAGCCGTGAGAGATACGCTAACCACCGATACAAGGCAAGTTGGTAAACTGGTGAAGGACCGTGGTATTTGCGAGGTGAAGCGCCTTTGGAGTCGATCGACTAGATCTACAGGTTCACATGCCGTACCCCAAAGGGTGCCTAACAGAGCATCAAGTGAGACGGTTGAAAGCAATACCTACCAAAACACGCCTTGGTCCGACCAACCTAGGAAAACTAGTACGTGGTATCCCGGGGGCGAATAATCATAATAATCAGAATGCTAGTGATTCAGAATATAATGATCGGGTAGATAATGCCGATGCTATCGCCGTACCACCACGAGCGAAACGGTCTAAGAATCTCATAATGCTCGACACTCTGAAGGTCACCATGGTCAAATGTCCGCAATGCAGCACATTTGCGGACCTGGTCGCTGCTGTCCGTGGAACCGCCCTGTACGACATCTGCAACGCTTACCTAGACAGCCGGGCCGAAAAGCTCTGGACACTAGCCCGTGACGATGTGGCGCCCCCGGAGCGGGATGTAGATCTCATGGAGATGATACAGAAACTGCCAGACGACTTCCCGAATAGCCTGTCACAGTAACAGACGCTCGCACTATTCAATGCATGGTGTGCGGAGCAGTCGATTAACGCACATCATATGGCCTGGTTCATGGTGACCCGCCACGAGGGATGGGTCTATAAGAAAATTGGCCTCTACCTCCAGGGCGCTAGTAATTCGGGTAAAACCTACTGGACCAGCCAGCTCTTCGCACCCCTGTCCGCAATGGTAGGAAAGATGTCCACCGGCGGCCGTTTCTGTCTCCAGGACTGCGAGCGGAAGCACATAATAATTGGAGAGGAACTGGCGATAACCCTGGACATAGACCGCCTCAAGGAATTAATGAGCGGGGATGTTACGATGTGCGAGAGGAAAGGCAGGAGCGTGGTGAAGTGCAAGGCTAGCCTTGTCCTTCTGAATTCCAACAATATGCCTGCGGCAAACGTCCCACAGGAAAGACAGGCGTTATTGAACAGAATGCTCCTGATTCGGCACTTGAAACCGCCATCTATACTGACATGTGCACTGAATCAAACGAAGCGGACGAAGCCGCATGCAAAGTTCCTCACCCTGTTCTCCCCACCAACGGATAGCCATAACCCAAATTGTCGCGTTAGAGTGTAAAATGGTGCAACGTCAATTTGTAACTATGTGATGTTATATAGAAACGGTGACGTTAGATCTAAATGTTTATTTTTCATTCTTCTATAAAAATTCCACGCAACATCGGGTTATTCTATTGTATTAGAAGTCTTTTCTATATATGTTAGATCTACGATCTTAACTATTGTACTATTTATTTAAGAAGAAGATGGATAGATTTATGACTGTATCCAAAAGTCTAAACCATGTGATCGTTACGCCTATGCGTACTAGGTTTGTAGATAATAAGAATTTCACGCCCATGCGTGCATTGTATGACGATAAGGGCAATGTTAAACTGCATAAAGTTTATGGATTCGTGATGACGAAGCCCATGACAGCCGGAGACTTCTTGGAGACAGAGGTAACAAAATAGATTGCGCCTGCGCAGCAGATGCAGAATATGCCGTTTGGAGAGAAAACCTTGGTATCATGAATGCCAAGGCGTCTGCAGTATTTCTGCACAACACCCCTAATGGAACATCTACTTCTGCACCAGGAAAAGGACCAAATCATATGTCCAACTATAGAAAGGATCCGCATTTACACATCGTTACACAGTCAACGGTTCATTATGCTCGTGACCTCTTAAAATTTCGCACTTTGGAGAATACATTGAGAGGTACTGACACGGAGTTATTCACTAACAAGGTTAGTACTGATCCAACAAAACTCTTTGAGTATTTAGTGAAGGATGAACAGAAAGTCTTTCTCGGCTCAAACAACGAGAACATGCGTAACATAGTGAAATCTATTGTTGAGAGAAGACCATTGTCATCCATTAATAATAATGTTGACGATTTTCATTTCGATGATGAAGATCCTCCTTTAGTTGATGTGGATGTCATTGGTAAACAACAAGAACCGCAGCCACAATCTACATATACTATATTGTCGTCTTCTAAAGGTAGATCGATACCGACAATGCGACATATCAAAACAAATATTCCAGCTGCCATTATCAACAACAGAAAAAGGAAACTAGACTTTGATGCAGAGAGTGTCTATAGTAATATACAAGATGACAATAATGGAGATGATGACTATGATATTGGCGTATCACCACCAACGAAAAAATCAAAAATTTAATAATGCTAGATGCTCTAAAATCCACCATGATGAAATATCCGCACTGCAGCACATTCGCTGACTTGGTTGCTGCTGTAAGAGGAACCGCTCTATACGATCCAATTTGTAATGCGTATCTGGACAGCCGAGCCAAGAAACTATGGACATTGGCACGCGATGATGTTGCACCATCTGAGCAGAACATAGATCTAATGGAGATGTTGCATAAACTACCAGATCAACTACCGAATACTATTTCGCCTGAACAAACACTCGCATTGCTCAATGCATAGTGTTCAGAGCAATCCATCAATGCACATCATATGGCATGGTTTATGGTAACCCGTCTACAAGGAAGAGTCTATAAGAAGATCGGCCTATACCTACAGGGAGCCAGTAATTCTGGCAAAACATACTGACCAGCCAGTTGTTTTCACCACTGTCAGCGATGGTCGGAAAAATGTCGACTGGAGGCAGATTTTGTCTTCACGATTGCGAACGAAAGCGCATCATCATTGGCGAAGAGCTTGCAATAGCCTTGGATAACATAGATCGACTCAAAGAACTGATGAGTGGAGATGTAACGACTTGTGAACGGAAAGGACGGAGCGTGGTAAAGTGCAAGGCCAGCCTTGTTCTTTTGAACTCCAGCAACATGCCTGCAGCAAGCGTCCCCCAAGAACGGCAGGCTCTATTGAATAGGATGTTACTTATACGTCACTTGAAAACATCATCGATTCTAACATGCGCGCTTAATCAAACTAAACATGCGAAGCCGCATCCAAAGTTTCTCACATTGATCTCACCACCAACACATAGTCAGCTGAATGACATGGAACGAGGTGAATTACCAATTGATGAAATGTTGCAGATGAAGAACAATGGTAAAACATTATTATTTGAAGAGAGTTGGAAATCATTTCTCACAGACAATGTACATGGACTTGGACATGATCCTGATGAGGATGATGTTAATGTTACACCTTCGCCACTCCCATTACAGATACAAGAGGACGTAAAAGAACAAAACAACACGGATAATGTGGTCATCATCAATGGTGATAAGAACGCGGAGAATAATGATGATGAGAATGAAAAGGAAGATATCAATGCCAAGCTGACGTTCACCACAAAACCGTACAATGATGTCATTGTCTTCGATGAAGTCTATCTTTATGTATTAGACTCATTTGGTCTAATAGCCGACATGAGGGTAATGCATAAGGATGCCAAAAAATGAAATGGATCATTCTTATGGTAGCACGAATATCATGTATACCGCCGATATACGCAAAGAGAAGGATGTGCATCTCATGACTGTGCGTGTACCACAAATTTACAAACTATGCCGCGTCATAGTTACTGTGACGTAAATAAGTGTAAGTAAATTAATGTAGATCTAGTTTAGGTTTAGTAATGGCAATCTCCTGGATCGGAGCAGCACTAGTTATAGGAGGAGAAAAATTAGTGGAATATACAGCCGATCAAGCAGTTGATTACGCTGGTCGCCAAGAAGGTGAAGTAGTAGATTCTACTATATAGATAGCATTAAAGAAAGCATAACAGGTACCACTGGCAAAGGTACCTTCATTGAGCACGTTGGTCATAATGTAGTTGATCGTGGAAGCAAATCAGTTGGAGATTCATTGACAAGATACATACGAGACAAGTGGGTAAATTAGTGAAAGGTCGTGGGATTCGTGAAGTAAAACGACTTCGTGGTAGATCTTATAGATCCACAAACTCACATGCCTTATCCTAAAGGTTATCTAACGCACCAACAAGTGAGGCGATTGAAGAAGATACCTACCAAAAAACGCCTTGGTCCGTTCAACCTAGCAAAACAAGTACGTGATGATTCCGAATATAATACTGCTGAAGAATTATCAGAAGAAGAATTCTTTACACCACAATCAGAATCACCGCAAGACTCTCCTTTACCACTACCACAACTAGATGGTCGACGTCGACGACGAAGAAGACGACGATAGCATTGTGGCGCTATCACCATCAACTAGTATTAATTGGACACCACCGTTTGCTCATTTTTCTCAAGAATTAGATAATTCTTCTGTACCAATTCTACCACATCATTTAGTAAAGAGAGATACAGCAGTATCGATGTCGGCAGAAAAACGCAGTGCAACAGATGACCCCGGTCTATCAGCAGTACCATCCAAAGCACCTACAATAAATGCAGAAAAAACTGCAGCAGCAACATCCACTAAACATCATCATCATCATCATATGGAAATAGTGGATGGCTTGGATGAACCGGATGGATCTGATGATTTTACAACTCCTGAAGGTCAACATTTCACCACGTATAAAAAGACATACAAGATGTATTGCACATTCGATGGTACAGGAAAATGTGTCGTCAATACAAAGGCCGGATCAACTGATGTAAGTGTTACTATAAATCATGACGGTAATATATTTTCTTATTGGAGAAGACTACCATCTCCATGCGAGGAAGATTTCAATCAACCCAATAATGTATTGGGATTCAGATGTACCAGAATGGGTTTCAACGTACGCAGAATGGAAGTTGTACCTTGTCCAGGTAATAATACCACCGATCATGAAGTCCCTATGGTACCACCCAAAAACACCGAAACGTGGATGACACAAATGGAATCTTTCTCTTCTGGCAGCACGGGAGCTGTTAGAAAAAGTTTGAGTCATTTGACCAAAAAAGTTTTGGTATTGTTTTTGTATAACTACTGACGAAGCGATTAAAGCGAAACGTCTTTATGTCAAATACAATTTTGTTTTTATTTAGTTCATTGATCTTGAGTTCAAGTTGGTGACTGTTATATATTTTTTTACATTTCCCAGAAAGATATAATTGACATCCTTACAAGAGACCCAGACCAAAGAAAAATACAACGGTTTTGGGAAGAATAGGGCATTGCCGGCAAAACCTTTCTTACGAAATATCATGTAGCGCAGCATGGTGCCGCTAGATTTGAAAATGGCCGAAGTATATTGACATATTAAGACATGCCTATAATGGAGAGAATGTAATGATCTTCGATTATTCTACATCTGCGGAGGAACATCTTAGTTATAAAGTTTTGGAGTCGATAAAGAATGGCATATTATTTTCGTCCTAATAAGAATCAAAGGTAAAGGTTTATCCTATGTCTAACGTCATTATCTTCGCAAATTTTGAGCCTGACAAAAGCAAGCTAAGCCAAGACCAATAAGACATAAGGCGAATATCCCTAGGGAACTTAGAATCAGCACCACCAGAGGTACTGGTTTTAGATACTCCGCCGGTCTGTCGGCCTCCGGTTACCCCGAGTACATGGAGCAAGAGTGAGAGGGGTGGGGCAGAGCTGTGACTTCCAGTGGGACAACGACATCGATGAAACAATACTTGGACAAGCCCAAGACATATGGTCGGCTGACAGCAATGACTTTTTTAAAGACGATTTCTTAAACTTTCAATTTTAACTCTATTAACTTTTCAATTTTTGTAGCCTTGTCCGTGATCAGGAAGTGGACATAAATCAAGAAATCAAGTGGGTCGACGAAATTGACGACACGGATTTGATTGACAATGGGACAGATATTTGGAGCTTTGCTTCTCCTGATTTTCAAAACTCTTACCTTCGTAGTTTTAAATTTTAACTTTTGTTAAATCTTCATTCATCAAGTTAATTTTAATTAAGGATTCGAAAAAAGGGTTCAACGTTCCTGAATAGCGAAATACTAAACGTCGAATGGCCGGACATAAGAAGATATTTAGAACCCTTCGAAGAATTAGTTCTGAGCTAATACCTACAAAGAACGGGGAGATCCTGCACCTGACCTTTAGAAATAAGAAAGACTTCCAACGCCACAATGGAGCCAAATGGTGTATCGTTAAGCCTTACCAAGTGAGGACAACAATACTAAAACCGAGATTCAGTGTAGTGGGACAAACCGGAAACACACAAACAGCAGCAATGACGAGAAACATAACAAGCCGATACCTTACATCCTAAATGTAAACAAACAAAATGGCGTCAAGTTTGCTATGACGGATAGAATCTATTCTGTGTGTACACGCCGGGGTAAATAATAATATTTTTGACTCGTCACTAGACCAAAATCCAAGATGGCGGCCAATTCATATGATTTATATAGGCGCCGCTTAACTTTAAGGTTAAAACACGAAGTCTTAAAGGCTTTGCTTATTGATAGAATATATTCCCTGTGTACGCACGGGGTAAAAAATAATATTTTGGTCTGGCACTAGACCAAAATCCAAGATGGCGGCAGATTCATATGATTTATATAGGCGCCGCCTAACTTTAAGGTTAAAACACGAAGTCTTAAAGGGTTTGCTTATGCGGCGCCTATATAAATCATATGAATCTGCCGCCATCTTGGATTTTGGTCTAGTGCCAGACCAAAATATTATTTTTTACCCCGGTGCGTACGCAGGGAATAGATTCTATTTAGAATCTATTCCCTGCGTACGCACCGGGGTAAATAATAATAATTTTTGTCTGGCACCTAGACACAAATCCAAGATGGCGGCCGATTCATATGATTTATATAAGCGCCGCTTAACTTTAAGGTTAAAACACGAAGTCTTAAAGGCTTTGCTTAATGCGGCGCTTATATAAATCATATGAATCGGCCGCCATCTTGGATTTGTGTCTAGTGCCAGACAAAAATTATTATTATTTACCCCGGTGCGTACGCAGGGAATAGATTCTATCCGTCAAGGCGACTTGGGTCGGCCATTTTGTTTGTTTACATTTGAGATGTCTATAATCGGGAATTATTGACGTAATAGATTAGTATATACAGAGAAAAACTCTCTAAACCTAAATGTTGTAATAATGGTTGTTATGTGACATTTAGATCTAGGCAACCAAACTAAGGAAATTACGTGTCTTAGTGATATAAACTCTAGCAACGTTCTCTTTTCAGTTTTCGAACTTGAAGTGAACAGACGTCTTTTGTGTAGATCTAGAGATTTTTAATCGTGATAATGAAACGATTCGTACAACCAGCAATGAAGGCTTTGCATCACTTTATCGTCACGCCTATGCGTGGCGATGCTTGGAACGCTGATTTGACCCATGTACGGAATTTTGTACCAATGCAATCGGTACTTGATATGAATGGTCAATCAAGAGTCCATTCTAAGTATGGGTTTACTTTGACTAAACCCATGGATCACGAGGATTTGATGACCACCAGCGTAAGCAAATGGGTAACTCCTGCGCCCGCCATGCAGGCAATGGATCATAGTATTCGAAAAACCGTAAATGTGATAAAAGGCTTTGTTAATGTGATTGGTACGGCTATGTTCCTTCACGATACAACTACGGCGAGCAAGGCAAATCGCCATTGCAATTTTAGGAAACATAGTCACTTGCATATATTGATACAGAGTACCAAGGCGTATTGTCGCGATCTACCAAAATTTAGATCTATGGAGCATACCCTTAGACAAAACGAGGTAGAGCTATTTACAAGCACAGCCAAATGTACGCCGCAAAGTCTTCTCCACTACATGACATCGGACCCTGAGAAATCATATCTCGGGTCCAATTTAGCTGAATTGCGTGTCGCTATTAAAAGGCTTTATGACGATGCTGCTGAGGCTGTGGACGCGTCTATGATGTTATCATCACCATCGGTACCATCAATGATGTTGGAAAATGAACCAGACAAAGTCTCATCTCATGTTCCACAAGGGTCTAAACGGAAAAGACAGGATGAAAAGGATGTATCCGATAACGATGATAGTGATGATGAAGATGATGATGATGAGGAAGAGTTAATTATTGCTATTCACGATGATCATGAAGAGGCCACCAATATATGTACTACGAAGAAGAATGAATATACCAATAATAAGTCTATCAATGAATGTCTACGACAACCACCGATGAAAAAACAAAAGCGTTCTAAAAATCTACTCATGTTGGACCAACTCAATGCAGTCATGTTAAAGAACCCACATTGTGCAACTTTTCCTGAATTGGTTGCTGCAAGTAGAGGAACCGATGATTATGACAACATAGCAAATTGTTATCTAGATGCAAGATCGGAAAAAACTCTGGGCCCTGGCTAGGGATGATATCGCTCCCCCGGATACGTCCATAGATCTAATGGGATGTCTAGACGCTCTACAGGACGACCTTCCTAACACATTAACACCAGAACAGACGCTCGCATGTTTAACTCTTGGTGCTATGAGCAAAATATAAATGCTCATAAAATAGCATGGTTTATAATCTCGCGACTTCAGGGCCGTGTATACAAGAAGATTGGTCTCTTTACTTGCAAGGAGCTTCAAATTCAGGGAAGACATACTGGACATCACAATTGTTCTCACCCCTTTCATCTATGATCGGAA
Organism: Elysia crispata; assembly: GCA_033675545.1. Taxonomy (NCBI): domain Eukaryota; kingdom Metazoa; phylum Mollusca; class Gastropoda; family Plakobranchidae; genus Elysia; species Elysia crispata. The sequence goes on along the minus strand of JAWDGP010007407.1, from coordinate 170,268 downwards.
AGATGTCCACAGGAGGACGCTTCTGCTTACAGGATTGTGAGCGAAGAAGGATTGTAATTGGTGAAGAAATTGGAATAACAACTGATAATGTGGACAGATTGAAGGAACAGATGTCAGGGGAAATTACAACATGTGAGCGCAAATCTAGATCGGTCGTGAAATGTAAAGCATCCCTCGTCTTAATGAACTCCAACGCGATGCCGGGAGCCAATGTTCCCAGTGAAAGACAAGCCTTGCTGAACAGAAATCTGAAGCCTTCCAGTCTATTACCAACTGCCCTATGTGGTACTACGCGTAGCAAACCACATCCCAAGTTTTTAACTTTGATTGCACCACCCACTGATGCAGAACTTGCACAACTTGAGAGAGGCGAATTACCAACTACACAGATGCTTCAAACTAAGGGGCCACATCCGCGAACGTATCTATTCCAAGATACGTGGGAACATTTTCTACTAGATAATGTACATGGAATCGGTACCACTCCACCAACATTTACATTGAATGCATCTACCGTTTCTGTTATAGAAATACCATCACCATCACCATTATCACCAGCGACTGATGCCTTATTGGACCAAGTCGTCGCCTTGAATGAATCAACACTATGTGGTGACTCTGTACACACATCATTCTATACTTGTGATGAAGAGTCATCAGCAATAACAACGGGACCAGCAGCTGCAGCAACAGCAACAACTGGTGGTGATTCCTCCTACATCACTCCATATACACCATCACCTTATTCAATGCCATCCTGTTTCCTCGAGTATCAAAAGATGATGTCGATGACGACGGAGACATATTCGGTTGATGAATTGAAAGCATCTATCGGTGATGCAGTTGATGCTGCTATACGTGCTACTACTACTACTACTACTAACAATGATAACAACAACGTTGCTACAACAACATCATCAGTAGTAGACAATGAGAGTCAATTGAGAACAACAGTCTTAGTTGCAGAAAATGTAACATATCAATTAACATTGGCTTTGGGAGACCCATGTGTGTTTGATGAACTCATGTATTATGTTCCCGATGACTTTGGTCTCACAAGTGACATGGGAATCATGCATCATAACGCATCGGAAGAGTTCCATCATGGAACGAAAATTGAATACGTGGGAACAATCAGTGGCCAAGATGATATTCATTTAATGACGGTACGTGTACCTCAAATATATAAATACAATGAGGCCATCCACACTGTGCATTTTGATATGTCCAATTATTTGGTCACAATAATCGTCGGAGACAATATTTATGTCCGAACATCATCAGCCATGTATGCTTTGCCTAAGAGACCATGCATGGTCAACACAGTATTCACGGAGACAGAACTTCATGATCTGCGTTTACTGTTTTTTATGTTGGCAAATATACCCAAGTCACTTAGACCGGTGTATCGGAGATTTGATCCTGTGTTGCGAGACAGATCCAATCTATTTTCTCAATGGCCAGTCGCACGCACAATTGTCACTGATATGGACATTCTCGATGAACTTGAAGGATCCAACAAAGCTAGCTTGCAAGCGTGGCTTGATAGACAGCATAGACCAATTCGTGCCATAACAGCTCAATCTGTTTCTATTAATAACAACAACAACAACAGCAGCAATGTTCATGATGGTGCCTGTGTGGATGGTGTAAGCAAGAAGAAGAAGGACGAAGACGATGATGATGACTACGACAACAACAGGACGACAACATCGTGTTTTGGCAATTTTGTGGAACCTACGACAGACAGACTGTTGGACTTGACGGAGAGACTCATCAAGGGGACACGTGTGGCTTTACGGATGACACATCTCTTTGCCAGTATTATTAGACGACCCTACGCAAGACATGTTTATGAGTTTGAATGAAATTAAAAGCAAAAAAAAAGATATAAATTTGACAAACATCTTATATGATTGTATTTTGTTTCTTTATTAAATATAATTGCTTCCCCCAAAAAAGTTTCCATCGTAACGTCCTCCTGTCACACATCTTTTCTTGTATTTGTCAAACTGTCGTTGAATCGGTGTCTTCTTCTCTGTTCCTGATAGTTTTGAATGCTCAATATTATCAATTCCTCCTGGACCCAATGGAATATAACTTGGAGAGGGTGTTGCGATCAGCCACTCCACAGTTGAAAAATATGTAACGTTTAAGTTTGCAAAATAATTATAAGGAAATACTCCGTTCGCCTTGCGTTCCATATCTGGTAATACACCAAACATAAAATATGGTGGTCTATCTGTAACATCATTTACTTTGCCGTTAGGAGTCACACCTGGTACTAAATAACGTGTGACACAATAGCCACCCTTTGAATTATCCAGTGCTGGATCTATAATTTGCATGTCTTGGTTATCAGATTTGCTATAAGTATAGGTTTGTATAGGTTGTCTACTTTTTAGATTATTGGAATCCATCTTGCCCATACGGCCAGATTTTTGTTGAATATAAGCTAGTCGTAATTGACTAATAGTACGACCGTCGTTTGATAGTTGTACTGCATCATCTGCTTTCTTGGTATAAACATGATTGATTGGCCCATCATCCATCTCGCTATTATTGATAGATTTATCAAATTCTGTTTTATCACTGTCGAAACGCACTCCTGTGGAGCCTCTATATCCTGATACATCAGCTGTTTGTCGATGTGGAAAAAACGTAAAAGATTGATTGGCCGGAGTGTAATCCATTCCAAATGCTGTTGTAGCATCCTCGGTATACAGAGTCTTGAATCCAGGATGCAGGGTCAAATCGTACACATCAGCAGGTTGACTAACTTTAAATTGATCTTTGGTCTTATCATAAGTATGATTTCGACCTAGCTCTAATAATACTTGTTTATCCCATACTTGTAATCGATCAGGCATCTTTGGGATCTCACCACCCCACACATTACTAAAGTCTTTGGAATGATTCGGAAACGATTAATCGTGATCACCAGATTGTAGTAGTCCTTATTAACATCGGCAACATTGGATTTGTGTCTAGTGCCGGACAACAATTTTTTTTTTATTTACCCCGGTGCGTACGCAGGGAATAGATTCTATCCCGACACACTATCAAGAAAAAAAAAATCTACAATCAAAGATGCAGTTCACTTTGCACAGAGGATGGCAGATTTGAGATAGTGTTTTTGATATCACAAAAGACGACGATGAAATGCGCGAGACTTACATAAAGCATTCTCGTTCCATTAAGGAGCTTGCAGAGGAAATACAAGCGGGTAGATCTAGGACTGACCTTCTTCAGTCTTACGATAACATCCAGTGGAAAAGATTCAAGAAGGATATCATCGATATCGTTTCCTCCCGGCCGATGGGAACGACATCACAGACATCGCTGAAGACGATGACAAGGCCGAGGCCTACATTAAGCTTGGTAGAACCATCAAGGACTTGGCACAAGAAATTGCTAGCTGTAAATCGATAGAAGCCTTGAAAGAACGGTACACAAATATTGATTGGAAAAGATTCCAGAAAGAAATCATAAAATGTGTATTAGTTCTGCTTGAGCTTTTGATTGTTGAACGGAACACACGACTCAAACGTATTGCCTATGTTTTTGTATATCTACTGACGAAGCGATTAAAGGGAAACGTCTTTATATCAAATACAATTTTTTTTTTCATTATTATTATTTTAATCATTGTTCTTGATTTCAAATTAGTGACTTTATAATTTTTTTACATTTTCCGGAAAGATATAATTGACATCCTTACAAGAGACCCAGTTCAAAGAAAATACAATGGTTTTGGGAAGAATACGGAAATGGCGGCAGGACTTTTCTTACGAAATATCATGTAGCACAGCATGGTGCCGCGAGATTTGAAAATGGTTGATATATATTGACATATTAAGACATGCCTGTGAAGGAGAGAATGCAGTGATCATCGACATATGGTCGTCTGACAGCAAAGACTTTTTTAAAGACGATTTTTTAAACTTTCAATTTTAACTCTATTAACTTTTTAGTTTTTGTAGCCTTGTCCGTTGCGTAGGCCATGGAATAAAACAATTAGTGTATAATCGGCATAGAAATAATTTTGTAGCTTGAATTATTCTTGTTCTGCAACTTCGGTCCAACAAAACAGTGTTGTATTCTGTTCTGTGAAAGTACTGCCTGGTTATCAGATATGGTTCTCTCTATGGCTTATCCACTATCTGCGATGTCTATTTTGTTGTTGTTGACTCACAAACACTCCATTTTGGTGACAATGTTGTCGTTTTTGCTTGATATGGTTTAAATATTGACCATTTAGCAGATGGTACATTCATGAAATCATCAACTTCACGCAAGCTTCAGCCTCGGGCATCAGGGTCATAGCAAGACCAATGCACAATATCAGCGTGGACAGTGTCATGTTCAAGAGGTCCACTCTTCTCTTATTTTTGTATTCATCATACATTTTACAATAAGCCGAGCTCTGTACCAGACGTTTTTTTTTTGTTTTTGTTTTTTTTTGGAAAACGGGGCGTGGGGGGTGTGTTTGCTTACCGATTTTGAGGGAAAGAAGGTGTTTTGTGACGCGCCCAGCTACGAAGTGTTAGAAATTTACATCACATACGTCTTTTGGAGATATAATTTCAAGATGGCGGGAAGGCAGAAGGCAACAAGCGTTAATAAAAGATGGATTTTCACGATTAGCAACAAGAGTTAGAGCTAGAAAGGATCAAGACCATAGTAACAACAGAACTTGTCTCATTATTTATCATGGGACAAGAGGTAGGTTTGCAGAAAGGTGTGTCTCATTTGCAAGACTTCATTAGTTTAAAAGCAAGGAAAAGAACAACTTATGTAGTCAATTATTAGGAGGAAGGGCATTCGTAGACTCTGCTGGAGGATCGGATGAAGACAATGTTAGATATTCGTCAAAGTCAGATCCAAACTCTTGTGCATAGGAAAGCCTAAAGTAAGAATTTCAGAAAATGATGGAGGTGCAAAAGTGCACGGGATGCTGTTAAGTGGGGGGGGGGTGTTTATTTTTTTTTTTTTTTTTTGGCAAAGCGTCTTGCCGACGGAAATACAATAGCATTGTTGAATTAGCGGAAGGTAATGAAATGACTGAAGCTTTTATAAAGAACTATAAGACCATCAAAGAGCTAGCCGTGAGATCACCAGTGCCAAGTCTTTAAAGGAATTGAAAGGTACATATGAGCACATTACATGGAAAAAAGTCCACAGACAAAGTGGTTGACATCGTACAGACCACTCCTGATTCTCGTAAAATACATTGATTCTACGAAGAGTACGGAAATGCAGGGAAGACGTAGACCTATATCACTAAGTACCTAGTAGTGGAACATGAAGCTACTAGGTTTAAAACGGGCGCAACCTTGACATTCGCCACGCCTATAATGGCGAAAAGGTTGTGATCTTTGAATATAGCAGATCATCCAGGATCATTTGAATTATGAGGTACTTGAATCAATCAAGAATGGGGTACTCTTCAGTTCCAAGTATGATTTTAAAGTGAAAGAATTCCAAGTACCTCACTTTATTGTATTAGCAAATTTCGCCCCGGACGAATCCAAGTTATTTTATGACCGTTGGGACTTTTGTCGAATTGCTTTGGAGAACCTGGAAAATGAGGAACCAAGGATCCCCGTACCAGATACTCCACCTGTCGAGCTGGCTCCGTTCCCCCCCCCCGTTTACATGGAGCGGGAGGGGATCAGAGGCGCCCCACCAGCCGTGCTCGAGACGCAAGACAGCACAGAGTTTGTCTGGGACGATTTAGACGAGAGCCTCTTTGCACAGACAGACAACATGTGGACGACATATAACAACAATGACATTTTCGATGACTACTTTGTTGATTTTCAATTTTCAATTTTTTTAATTCTTGTAGCCTTGGCGATTTCGTAGCCTTCTAAACAATGCAACTATCGTGTAATCTGCAATAATCTTATTGCGTTGATCATTCTTGTGTTCTTGAATTTTGGACCCAAAAATATATTTTGTATTCCATTTTGAGAGCGTACTGCTTGATTTTCAGATATGTCTCTGAATGGAACACTCACAGTGCAGACATGGCAATAAGGTCACACCAATCCACAACTCCTCTTGTATTCAACTCGAAAAAGTAGCCCTGGGATCTTTCTCCCATGGACTGATCCCAGTATCTCCAATACCTCTTAGACTGATGCCACGATGGCGTCAGCCATTTTACCTTTTTGACAGCAATTGCCTCTGCAGGCTGCTCTCAGCCCACGTCATTTTCCATGACGCAGCCCCAAATTTAGTCGTTTTTGATGTACATGTATCTTCAGTAATAAACTATCACATCCCCAGGCTGCCCTCAGCCCAAATGTGGAAACGTCATCTTCCATGGGACTGATTCTCCAGACAGCCTTACGTCCAGTCACAGTTTCTGAAGATGTACATGTATTTTCAGTAAAACCTCTGCCTCCCCCAGACTGCCTTTAACCCAACTAAGAGCATGTCAACTTCCACAAGACTGATTCCTCAGACAGCCTACAATGTAGTAATAACACCACACAAACAATTTTTTTCCTGAAATAATGTATTTCTATAATGTAATTTTGTCACGTTCTGCTAACAATTATTACCCTCAGAGAGCGTTGTGCTTGGTTCCATTTGAGAGAAAGAGGAAGCAAACACCGATACATGAAACATGACATAATAGGAATCATACTGTAAAGGAAATCGCATGCCCTATATTTGTAATGTTACCGTACTGATGAAGCCCATTTCTAGGCGAAAGGTCTATCTGTAATTTTGATTTCAGTCATCTTTGTCCATACAAGTTCCGGCTGGGTGATTCTTTACACCTTAAGTAAAGATATTTATAATTCCATGTCTTAATCATGAATTCAACAGATATGAAGTGTTATAAATTCATTTTGCCCCTTATCAATACAAAGCTTTCATTCATGTTATGGTTATGATATTTTTAATGTTGGTATTATAATTCTTGAGAGTTTTCACGGAGTTTACATGGCATATAAAAAAACCGAGGACCGTTGAATGCTTTTAAAATTCGTGTGTTAAATGTCCATAATACGTACATTTGAACTCCATATTGTTGCTGTGAAGTGGCTGCGCACATATGACATAACCAATTCTTGTTGACACACCGTTTAAGATTTTATTAATTGTATATCTGAGGGTACAGATAAAAAATTTGACTTTAATGAGAGTATTTCATTTTTTGACCTTCTTCACGCTTTTGTGCACTTATTTGGAGAATGAGCCATATGTATGACTCCAGTTAGCTCTTCCATCATGGAGGCCCTGAGGTCTCTGTGGCTGATGGCACCTGTTGAGCTGTTCAGAGACAGGTGCTGATTTAACAGACAGGAAAACCCACAGAAAGATCTTCACGCATAGCCATTTCTCGGTCTGACTCTTACAGTATATTTTACTAGATGCATGATATACTATGATAATGCTTTCCTTTAGATTCATCTCAATTCGAGAACTTTCCCCAAGATCCTAACTAGTTGAACGGAACTCACGACTTTCAACAAAGAAAATCGCATTCCGTGTCTGTTTTCATATTTTCGAACTGATTAAGCCAGTAAAGACGAAACTTTGAATTTAGTTATATAATTTGTCTATACAAGTTCAGGTTGGGTGTTTTCCTATATCTTAATTTATTTTATTCCTTCTTTCACCGATGTATACTGTGGATCCTTAGACTGATTATAATTATAGTTTCATCCAAGAGCTAAGAACTTTTTTTTAAATTCTATAATTTAAAGTATAGTTTAACCAAAACACCACCATTTTGATGTTGGACGACGTAATTGGCTTCTGATAAAACTATGCTTAACAGCTGCTCTTGAAGATCCCGTACCCAAACGGGCGCAACTGGAGTCAATAAAATAAAGATTTTTAACACCAAATATAAGAAATACAGAAGAAATAATATGAGGGCTAAGGAGAAAACCACTCGAGGAAGGACGGTTAAAACTTGAACTTTCACTATAATTCTGTAACATAGTTTCCTCCACAAATGGCTGGAACAAGAATCTGATTGAAACGGGTGAAATAGAATATCCACGCGTTTCTCAATAAAAAAAAAAAAAACAAAAAACGAAATACCCTCGAAAGACAAGCAACAAGACGAAGCAAAGAGACTGAATTTGGATGAAAAAACATCGCTTTATCAAGTACATTTCATAGGAAAATCAAGCAAATTGTCTAACGAAGCTACGTTGAGAGTACTAAGACATCCAGCCTTTTGATTTACGTTAGAAGACGTTTGGAAAATTAACCACAGGTAGTTCCGTCCAGTTCAAGTTAAACCACAAATTTAACTTTCTACTGAACCGTGACCTAAGATGCCATAAATAAACATCCGCGATGACAGTAATCTAATTCTAACATTAGGACCTGCACTTCCGCACTCTATTTCATAATAAATTTCAACAAAAGACCTCAAAATTTGATTCTTTACAACAGAAAAACACTATGCAATATTCGGGGCAAGTTTCGTGAGGATCAACGTCATTAAATTCAACTGTGACAAAATCTAGATTCTAGATATTATAGGTCAGACCTAGTTTTAAGTACCGATACTAGATACCGCTCTTCTCCGTCATCATGGCGAAGCGTCTAGTTACCGGCAGGTGTGCAGAGAAGGAGACAATTATTATTGGATGATATTAAGAGCCCAGCTCGGCCAATGACAGAGAAAGATGATCAGGAACTATGGACAGCAAACAACGTCTATCATCAATCCGCTGCAAAATATATTTTGGCGAATCGAAATGAAAAACGCTTATAGGAGAAAGGCATTCTCACTTATGAGAAATCAAAGATACAGAGCTTTTTTTTTTTTTTTGGAAACTGAATTCATGAACAACCTGTTAACGTTCATTGACTGGGGCAGATCTATTCTGGCGGCTTCTCTCTGCGACAACACACCTGCTAGTCGACAACAGTTGCGTCTCTCAGGATAAGGAATATACCGCACATGACGGTCAGTTATCATGAACCTCTATTTAGACCGCTGGCAACATTGCTTTTCTTAATTCACTTTCACTTTTAAAGAAGATCAAACACGGCTGGCCAATTTACATTAAGCGGTCAGGCCAGCTGATCTCAATAGTTTGAGAGATGTGTAACAGGAATGTTTGGCCCTCCCAAAAGAATATATAAACTCGAAAGTAAATGCCGAAAGGTCTAGATTTTTGGAGGATCTGTGGTCGATTACTACTTTTACGTTTGATTAAATTGAAAAAGAAAGGTTCTCAGGTTCATAAGAGAGATGGTTTGAAAGTTTGATTGATAGAAAATCTTTAAAAGCACAATCCATTATACGCTGTAGTCTCCGTCTGTTTGTGTTATGTTTCATAAAATTCCATTATTTAGGTGAGTTACTCTTGAAACAGTCATCTCAAAAAGTAAGATGAATATATAAAAAAGAAAATAAAATCCAAAAGATTCAAGGTGTTTCGCTAAATCATTATTTTAAATGTGGGTGTGGAGATAAGGGCTACAGTTATGATAATAGACCTCGTCAAGAATCTTTTGATCCTTTCCCTTCCAGCTCAATGTGTATTTTAATGTGCGTTTCGGAGCTGTTTTCCATTGTTACGTGGATTGCTTTATAAATTCAAAAGAGTATCAATAGTGAGGTTCTATAAAATCAAAATCAGAGTTAATGCATACTGCTGTGAAAAAAAAAAAGTTTAAACTAGTTTCCTGGTTATTTCAAATTTTATATAAGTTTCCTTTCGTTGAACTTGTTCTGCTGCCAAATGGCGACAAGAATAGAGGTGTGGATATAGCACTTTTCGCACAAAATGACAATTTGGTCTCTAAAGAGTAAACAGATCAAAATCAGAATTTCATTATCTAAGAGAGGAAAAGACGTCTAAAAAAGGACGAACAAATACATTTTTAGACCATTCAAAGAAACTATAAAAAATTAGTCTTAAGGTTTCCTCAGGAAGGCGATAAATTGAAAGCTAGTCTTTAATCCAAAATAATGGTCCCGTCATCTATGTTCTACTCCGCTAAAATCTCCAAAACCACTCAATGTACAGTGATGAATTTTACTGGGTTTTGATTTGCTTAGATCAGTGTCCTAGGTAGTACAAAAAATTTTAAGAAAAATTTGGATTTAGGCTAAAAACAATGCTTATTAATTTTCTTATGGTAAGAAGTTCATCAAAATATTTTGGAAAATTTGTTATTATGAATAAAATAAAATTTAAAAAAATGTTCTCAGCGTTTACAATTTTCAAAGCAAATAACATTTATACAACAATTATTGTATTTTGTAAATAGAAACATAGTTTTTTAATGTTTTTTCACTTTACTGGAGTGATAGCTAAAAAATAAATACTGAAATATAACCTTCTCCACCGCAAAGTCAAAGGTTCAAGGAAAAAAACGTCGTTCTGAACAGAAGAGTAGTAGTGATTTGATTGGTCAGTATTTTAAAAACTGCCATCGACGACTTTCCTTCCTGAGCAGCGGCTGTGAATGTAAACGCCACTTCTGCTTCTTTTGCAAAAAGTGATTTATTGCGTGGTTTATTTTTATTTTTTTTTTTTTTGGTGGTCACAAAACTTAACGCAGACACGATAATGATAACGGTCGCGGAATTGACCCATCTGATTTGTCAATTTAATAATTTACAAAACAGTCTTATGAGATTGGGAGATCAAGTACAAGGCTAACGACATTATTAATACATCGATGACATAGATGGAGTGATCGCTGATTGCAATCTCAATATTTCACAGGCTCGTAACAAGTTGAGAAATACTTGGTGATCCTTTCAACCGATGAAAGAAAGAAGGCAGAAAATGAATTCCTCGAGTACGCCAAGAACTTTGAAGAATTACTGCGACGCCGAGAAGTTCAGGAATGCACCCTATTATCTTACCACTGATCAAGCTCGCTGAAGTCTGAGCAGTCCCAGTAGTGTTATCTGCTCAGCGGTTTCTGGAAGTCCTGACAACATTTGCATAGCGCCTTTGTCCTGGCTTTTCTTACAAGGCGCCTACAAACACGAGTTACTTTTAATCTGTGCAGTCATGTAAACTCGTCTGATTGAAAAACACCCTTTTACATTGCCACCGGCCTTGATCATGGCAAAAACACACGCGGAAGTGTCAGTGATTTTCTGAGGCAAGGAGGGATGTGCTCAACAACATGGTTCAGACTAATCTTGGCTTCAGATCCATTAGTTCTTCAAACAAAATACTGTCGAGTCGTAGTTTTGCAGAGCTTACTCCAGTCTGCAAAATCATAAGCCCAGCGCGAACATAGATTTGTTTTATTTTTAATTGGACTTTAGTGGCATTAAATGTTAAAACAAATATTGATTGATGTTTTCTATGATTATTATTATTATTATTATTATTATTATTATTATTATTATTATTATTATTATTATTATTATTATTATTATTATTTTTATTACTATTATTTTTATTATTATTATTATTATTATTATTATTATTATTATTATTATTATTATTATTATTATTATTATTGTCTCTAGACAAAAATCCAAGATGGCGGCCAAAAAATTATGATTTATATAGGCGCCGCGACTTTAAGGTTAAAACACGAAGTCTTAAAGGCTTTGCTCTGCGGCGCCTATATAAATCATACTTTTTGGCCGCCATTTTGAATTTTTTTGTCAAGAGACACGGTTTCAAAAAAATATTCTGCCAATCCGCGTACAGAGGGAAAAAGATTCTATCCGTCATGACAATAGACTACGCTGGTCAAAGGTAGGCGAAGTAGTCGATTCAACTTTAGATTCAGTAAAGAATAGTATTACAGGATCTTTTGGCAAGAATACTGCATTGGAAAAGTTAGGTCATAATATAGTGGATTCCGGAGGTTCTAAAGTTAGATCTAAATTACAAAGTGATACAAGAAGACTAGGTACAGGTTTAAAAAACCACACCGTTAAACGTATACGTAGTGCTCGTAAAAACTATCTGTCGTATTCCCAAGTACGACGGTTGAAAGCAATTCCACAAAAGAAGACAACTGGTCCGCCGAACTTAGCCGTACAAGCTCGTGGAGCTAGACCACGTTCACCACCAAGATCTCCTGATTTATTTAGTGATAGTGACGAAGAAGAAGAAAGAGACGAAGGAGGAATAGAAGAAGAAGGAGCCCTATCGATTCATCTCAATTTGGTGAATATACTAGTCCAGAAGGGCAACATTTTACTACGTTCAGAAAAAAATATAGCAAGACTTTTAAGTTGTATTGTAACTTTGATGGTGAAATTAAATGTGTTGTAAATACTAAAGCAGGAGACAATGATTGTACAGTAACCATAGATCACGGTGGTAATATTTTCCCATATTGGAGAAGATTGGCATGAACTAATCCTGAAGACTTCAATCAACCAAACAATGTTTTAGGATTCCAATGTAAACGAATGGGATTTCATGTACCTAGAATGGAAGTATCAACATGTCCAAACAATCACAATACAAGCGATCATGAGGTACTGATGCAACCGCCCAAGACAACACAAATGTGGCTATTTGCAGACGTCAATCAAGACTATGGTGTTCCACAAGTACATCAAAAGACTTCACACGATACCAGCTTCACTAATCACTCAAATGATTTCCGTATTATAGCTCAAGGTCAAGTTCCTAAATTCCCTGATAGACTTCAAGTATGGGATAAGCTGTTTCTACTCGAACTCGGAAGAATTCATAAATATACCAAATCATCTGATAAATATAAAAGTGTTTCATCCGCAGATATATACGACTTTACAAGACATCCTGGATTTAAAAAGATACAAACAGAAGATGCTACTACTTTATTCGGTATGGATTATACACCTAGTCATCAATCATTTACAATGTTCCCGCAAAGACAAACAAGCGATTTATCTGGATATAGAGGTGCAACTGGAATAAGATTTGATACGGATAAAACAGAATGGGATAAATCTGTTAATAACAGTGAAATGGATGATTGGCCGATTACCCACGTGCATACATCTAAAGTGGACAACGATGTCAAGACAAATAATGATGGTAAAACCATAAGCCAATTACGTCTGGCATATATTCAGCAGAAATCTGGGCGCAGCGGAAAAATGGATTCCCAAAACTTGGAGTACCGTCAATCAATGCAAACGTATACTTACACAAAAGTGAGTACACAAGATATGCAAATCACCGATCCGGCGTTAGAGACACAAAACAGTGGATATTGTGTTACCAGATATATGATACCAGGTGTATCTCCTAATGGAAATGTACAGACTGCAACTGAACGACCACCCTACTTTATGTTTGGTGTCTTAGCCGATTTTGAAAAGAAGTCTAATGGAGTATTTCCATACAATTACCTTGCAAATTTGGATGTCACATACAATCAACAGTTGAATGGTTAATTGCTACACCCGTACCAAGTTACATACCCATCGGCCCTGGAGGTATCGATAATATAGATCACTCTGAACTTGATCATAGCAAGAACAAGACGCCTCTAAAACGCCAGTTCGAAAAGTACAAGGAGCGCGCCATAATGGGTGGCAGAGTGGATGGAAACTTTTTCTGGGGCAATAACTATATATAAAAGATATCAAAAAATCATTTTTTTTAAATAAACGTATTATTAAATAAACAACACTTTATGTTTTGTTTACATCATTTCACTGAAATGACTGAATGTTAAATAATGATATAAAAAGATGATGATTGTTCGTAAATGAATGTATGCCGTGCGTGAGGATGTTTTATGATCTTTGTAAAAAAAAATGTGTCATCGTGATGACCATCCTGGCCCCAGTTATGATCTTTTGCGCCATGGCCAAGACTGTATCCATCGTAGGTTGTTTAAAAATGCACGAGTCTTTGCTGATCTATCCAAGACTGACGGGCCTTCACACTGCTCTCATGGATGTTAGCAATTGTCACCATATCTGTGGCCAGATTAGGATCCGTAGGCCACTGGATATATGCGTTGGATCGTTCACTTAAAACTGGTTCAAACCTACGGTATGTAGGTCTAGTAGGGTGCGGCGTATTCGCCAGCATTATGAATAGGCCTTTAAGTTGATCCATGTCATAGCTTGTAAAGTCATTGAGGATCATACATGGCCTTTTAGGTATAAGTTTTCTTTTTTTTTTTTTTTAAATTCCATAGCATCGCGTGGATCCCTTCAGCCATCTATATACAATCGAGGTAGGTAAAAAATGAGGATCATCTAACGAAGTATTTGTAGACTACCTAGGCGCGTCAAACATGGCATATTGTTGTAATTTGCCTTTGTTATTAGAGTGCTAATGATTTCTTTCATCAAAATAGCGTTTTTGGCAAATTAAAGGCAAAAAAGTAATTGCTAGTTATGAGTGTATCAACTATTTCCTGTATGCAAAGTTTGACAGAGATGGCAGGAATGAAACTGAAAGTACGCGTACAATGTAAGCGGCGGCAGATCTAAAACCGTCTGGAATAGATCTACATGTTATAGTCACGAGTAAGATCAAAGTAAAAAATCTAAAAAAGTTACTTGGACATATGTTCTGGATCTAAGGTCCAGATATTTTAACTAGACTCAATTCAAAAAGTTAAGATCTAGATCTAGATTTTAGGCATATAATTTCTAAAGGATTTAAGTTCTAGATTTAGATTTTGTGTTTAAGATAAGAATTATCGAGATATCTAGATTTTAGCTAATGATAGAATAAGGCATATATCTGATCATGTAAGTAAAAGGATAGATATCAGGGTCCATTCAAAAATCTATATAATACACACCCCAGCCCAGGCAAATTGGCACCAGGATCCCAGTCGTAGAAGAATGGGCGTTCCAGTTTGTATATATCAACTGGATGGGTTTTTTCTATAGCCTATTTCTTCTATTGCTAGAAGAAGATCAAGTAGCTCGGTGATTTTGTGTTTTCCTACTTTAGTAGAAATCTATATTATAATTTGCTGTAGAAATAGGGCATTTTTTTTAAATTGTGCTCATCTTTTAATTCTAGATCTCTTACGACCTTTACATATGCAATGGAGAAATATTTTCTTCTTTTTAGATCTAATAACCAAACTATATTACCAAATAGTTTTAAATCCCCGTAAGTTAGGTTTTGTTCCCCTCATTACACTGTATATGTAAGGGCACTTTTAAAGCTCGATAATTGGGTTGAGTTTGGTTTGATATTCATACTCGGAAAGTTTCTTTTTCTTCCTCTTTTGAGTAAACAGATCTATCAAGTACCACACTGCTAATTACTCTTGCCTATTGAATACCTGGTCATCGAACATTACCAGAGCGTAACTGTGTGAGTGAAATTTAATAATTATGAGAGGTAGGCTTAAGAACTGATTTTTTTCCCTCCTTTCTTTTTTATTTTTCTTTCCTAGTGATCTTTTCTTTGTTAGATCTCTATTTAACTCATTGACCCATTGCCAAATAAGGCATATTTGTAAACGTCACTGCAGTACTTGAGCCATAACGTATGTCTAAACTACGGTTCTATCTATAATTTGGCCCATTTATTAAAATGTAAATAATCAACAGACATGAAAATTTTATTTTGATTGATCAATTGGTTTTTATTTTACAGACTTCCAAACTATGAAATCGATACTAAAATCGACCGTGAAAATCTATCATGAAATAAACCTTACAGGAAACTGCACTCCAAAATCATTTTAAGAAGGCTTCAAAGGTTACTTTTCTCTCATGAGACATTGAAAGGAATGTAGCCATGGGTTCCAATGCTTTTTTACTGAAAAAAAAATCGTTGATGTCTTACGGGTGTTTAAAAAAAATTCCTAACTTAACATAAAATTTTCCGTCAAATACACTTAGGTGTTTGAATCTACCAAAATTTAATACATGTCTAAGAAACCAGCTCTTTTTTTTAAACCATGGCGAGGAATTCAGTTGGGTTGAAAAAATAATCTTAAAGCCCAAAAACATAAGTGATCAGAGGTTGAGTCTAGTCTCATAAATGCCAAAGCGCATTTTCGTGTCAAAAACCGTGACGAAAGTTTAACGAAAAAAAAAAAAAAAACAAAGCGGACAAAATATTAAAAACCTCATTTTTTAAATTATAAATTCTCTGGATATTTCCTAATTTTAAGATTTCAAAGTTATTTAAAAAAGAGAAAAGTTGTTTTGAACGCCCGTTCGCCTTGTCGGATATTACTTTCGAAAAAAGATCTCGCGAGACACGATGACCTTAAGCATTTTCCGCGTCAAACTAAGAACGGCTCTTGAGAGTTAGTCCGACCGGTAGATCTACCCTGCATAACATCGCATTCAAAGTCTCTCAAATCTATCTTCACAGGTGAGTTCTGTTGAACGATAGTCTTTTATTTCGCTATGACTTCTTTACTCTTAGCATAACATTAACTTGTTTTTGGATAACTTACTAAAGAGTCAAGGAATAGACTATTCTGTCATGGCGTCTCACTCGTCATTTTTGTGTAAGTTGTTTGGAAAATGTAGGTCTAGATAATTCATCTCAAGAAAAGGCATCCATCATATTCTGCATAGTCGTATTCTTTATAACTTGGAAAGTATTAATGTAAATTTTCGGTTTTTCTTATTTTTCTCAAAAATATTAGGATCTTCTCTCACTTAACACGATTTGATAAGATTGTGTTCATGTCAAATCATATTTTTTGGACAAGTTATGAAAAGGTTCAGATTTAAAGAAAAGTCATGTCTTTTTTAAGAAGTGTAGACAATAAAGCTAGAACAGTTCTCCTAATCTTTTGAAATTTATATTTAGTTTTAGAGCCAACATGTTTGTGCATTTATTAGACCTGTGAGATAACTTTTATAAAATTGAACAGGAATAACTTCTTTGTCGATTAGTGTAAATTTGATAGATCTAGATCTAGATCTAGTTTTTGGAGAAGTGCAGGAAACCTGCATTTTTCATTTTGTTTTCTTTTGAAAAGTTCTATGAATGATACTATGTGGCTTTTATATCTACATAAATTCTGTTACAGTAGTCAAAGGTTTAAAGAGAATATGCTGACAAACTTTCCCAGGATTGCTACAGGACATTGTTTTCTTTGAAACTGATTTGGTTAAACTAAGCAATATCAAAATTGTAAATATCTAGATCTAGATCGTAATGGAAAATCCATATATGAGAAAATTGAATCAGTTTATGACAGGAAAGAATTTGTTTTTAACTCATTGAAGGGTTAGATTGTGCAAAAAATATAAGGGGCAGGAAAATGGGTATACCGGAAAATGTGCTTGTCTTTTTGTGTAAGTGAACCAATTCCAAGAAAAGTAAATAAATTTTTATATTTTCTCTCCTGCTTAATTTTTATATTTTCTCTCCTGCTTAATTTTTATAAAGTGTGCCAAAACAGCAACTTAATTTTAATGTTTCAATATTGATAACTTAAAGAAGGTTTTCAACAATCTAGATCTAGATCTAGGTGCAAACTTTCAAAGGATTTAACATATAGCGCACTGTTTTCATAATGTCAGATAGCCACCATTCCTGAAAGTATTGCAAGTTCCTATTTCTGGAAATTAAGTTATTATTTTCAAATATTATTTCTTAAAGTTTATTATATAAGTTGTTGGAATTAAACAGTGGGAGATTTGTAATGTTTTCAGTACCGGTATTGGGAGATATTTCCTTAAGTTTTTGGTAGGAAATAAAAGTTTGGGAGTAGTGGTTCAGTTGTCATGCTTATTTCACAGCCTAGTTTTGATTTCTATGGATAAAATGAAATGCTTTCCATAAATTTAATAAAGAATCCACACGCCGGATACTGTTTTTTTGTTAACATTAAACCATTCACACTGTTTCACAAGATGAAATCTATGCAGCTACCTCTTAATCGGACAATATGCATAATAATAATGGTTTATAACTCAGGACAACTTTTAACAAAGTAGAAGGAGAATTTGAACAATTTTTTTTTTATTATCCAGATGGCAGATGGTATCAATCATGCAGCAGACAATAATACAAACCCTTTAAAGCGGTTACCAGTGCTAGTAAGAATTTTATTCAAATTTTCCTCTTGAATAATCAATCGGGATTATTTTTTGTCTAGATATTATGAAGACTATTACATTTGCCCTTTTGACAAATAAAATTTGTTGTCTTTAGCACAAGTAATCAAGAGGTCAAGGATTTTTTCACTTTCATCTATTCTTGTTAAGTGTAGCACTTATTATTGGTATTTGATAGCATCATGTATGATAGTTATCTATTTTAGAAGTTTCACAACCAAAACAGCTCTACTCCACCTATAGTAAGAGCACCAAAGAAAATTAGAAGGTCAATTTAATTACTATAAAATCCCTTCATGCATACAATTTTCCATTCCTTTTTTTTATATAAAAAAAACAAAAACAAAGAAAAAAAAGGAGGAGAAATTATTCAGACTTGACTCCTCCTTTTTTGTTGTTTCAGTTCCTACTCAAGTGTTATTAGTTAAGAGGATAAAAAGAATCTAATCCTGATTTTCGTCACTAGAATTGCTATTGCATGGTTTTAGATTTTTAGAATGGCACCTTTCAATAGCCTCTTTTTTTTTCTTTTTCAGTGAACAGTTTTTCATGAATTTATGGCCAAGGAAAAAGAAGCTTGTTCGTTCAAAGAAAACATCCAAAAGCCAAGTATGAGGCAGAATACCGTGCCAGGCTAAAGACAGATGCTAAAAATGGATAGCCTATTGCAGAAATTACTGGTAAAGAATTGTTAGGGCAACTTAAAGCAGGAGCAGGAGGAGGAGCAAAATATGAAAAACAGTATGACTATGAGATACAAATTGAAAAATTCAATGACTCTACTAAAGTGTGCCTGAAGCTGAAAATATTCAGCTTGAATATTACAAATCATTTACATTGTAGTTGTGAAGCTGAAGTTTTAATTTTATTTGGTCGATTTTTCTTTAGTTGAATCTACAAAATATGTTTTTTTTTATTGTTTACAGAAATGCATAGTATATGATTCAAATGTAAGGTCGTTCCCTGATACCTGAAGAAAAACTCTTTTTCAGTTCAGTTAACACTTTTGACTTTTAATGCATATGATTTGAAGTTTTTAAAATTTTACTTATCATCAAATAGTAGTTGCTACAAGGCTTCTTGTTTCATCTGGGATGCCAGACATATTACTTGTTTAGGTGTAATGAAAAGCCCAATTTAAACACAACTTATCAAGAACATTTCTCAATGCAAATGAGAATGATGGAAGGTCAGTTGAAATGCATCTGATGCTTTATAGCATGAATGAAATTTTATTCTTGGTGGATGCAAATTGTATGCAAAATTACTTAAGTGACCAGTTTGGTGTATGCATAGTTCAATCTCATTTGATTTAAATAAATGTGTACTTCATAAAATCATATTTTTTAATAGGAGTTGTAAATTTTCATGCTATGATCCTAGCAAATGTATATGTTTACAAAAAGGCCCATTCTTTGCAACTATTTTAAATGAAGGGGAAATATCAAATTGGATTAAATCATTATCATTATGATTTCTAGATTTTTTTTTTTCATCTTCTTTGAATTATATAAATTATATGTCCACTGCTTGGAAAGTACAAATGTGTGCAAAATGCTTGTTTTTAGATAAAAGAGCAATATTGTCTACAATAAAGTATACAAATAATTTATTTTGATTTTGATGATGCAACATAATTTCAGTAAACTTTTTTTGCACAGTTCATTTTTTTTAAATCTTTGACATGATCAGTGTTATGGAATTTGTTAAAGAGTTGCAGTTCCTTGTTTGTTTATCAGTTCTTTCCTTTGTTCGTTTTTGACCTGGCAATTTTTCATGAAAATCAAAACTTAATAAAAATATATTGACAAGAAAATAGAGCCTCTTATATTAATTTTTTTAAAATTCATTCATAAGTCTCATTCTTGAGTAGTTGAACTTATTAGCAGAGAGTGGCGTGACTTCTTTACATTTTGTTTGTTTTTTTACATATAATATTTTTGTGTTTATGTAGCTTTTTATAATGGTACAGTATAATGAAAAGAAGGATACAAATAATTTTGAACACATTCCCAACAATAACCCTAATGGATAGGCAATTTTAAACTATAGAAACATTACATGTAGTACTTAATGATAAAGTTATGAGTCCGTGCAGTACTTCCAAACAGTACAGGGATATTTTTCATAATACACTCTTACAACATATAATCCTTAAAAAATATTTGTTCAATTAAGAATGTTTTGACTATGAGCGCTTAAAAAAGAAGTTTTTTTCGTGTTATTTTACGCATCAAGGGCAATTTCTGGCTAGAATGAACAATAAACATCTTATTGAAGCTTTTATCCTAAATCTAAAGATTATTGCAATGTTTTTTCGCTTTAAATGTATTCAAAATATGATTATTTTTAGTAAAATATCAATAACTCCGTTGAAATATTGCGTAATCAATCTAGGGCAATAACTCTGTCAATACTGAAGTACTTATATAAAAAAAAGTATATATCTTCAACAAAGGTCTATACTGTTTCTTTGAGTTATATAGAAATGTCTATAACTTTCAAGATAAAGGCATGCCATATGGGCGTAAAATCATGATAGATCTAAGCTACCTGTATTTGGCAATGGGTCATAAATACATATATAGTTATTTTTTTAATGCAACAGTTGTAGGACTGTTAGGAATCTCTCGTGATACCATCTATGGAAAGCCTTATTGGTGTAATATTTGGCTAACGTAAACATTGTCTAAATTTCATTTCTTCTTTGTATAAATTGTTGAATCTACAATGAGGGTGCATGTGAATCACGCGCCTAAACGCGTTTATATCCTGCTCTGCCCAGTGCTGGTGGAAAGATAACTGAAAATACAATGGATATGAAGGCAGCCGAACCATTTATCCTTGAGAGCCTATTATGGGCTGCTTAAAAAAGAGTAGGGGACTTTGAAGACCTCGTCTGCTTCGCACAACCAGGTCGAGCTTAGGGCTTGCCTAACATAATTCTACGGTGCACCTGTGTGATCTAAAAATGCTGCTGTTTGTGGCATTGCAACTGAGACGGATCAAGAAGACATACCTATTTTCGGGAAGTTTTCAGGTCCAGGAGAGGCAAATGGCGCCAGGAGGCTGCCGCGAGATCCCTAGCAATACAATAACAGAGTATATATATATATATATATATATATATATATATATATATATATATATATATAGAAGTCATGCCATCTGCACCGGAAAGAAATGTATGCGCACTTTGCTTGGAAGAAAAGTTTCATAGTTTGATTAAAACACCATCACTAAATAGATGAAAAGAGATGTTTTACCATTGCGTGTAAAAGAAGCGGATCCTATTGTCAAACGTACATAACAATCCCCACCCATTGACAACAAACATCTGAAGAGAGCCGTCAAGGCTCGAAACTCTGAGTCATGGAAAAGAAAAATCTAGGTAATCATTTATTTTTACCTTTATAATATAAAATAGGACATTGTTGACAAAGCCCAGCATCTTCAACCAACTTTGAATAAAAGAAGGGAAATGTTTATGTCATGTTTCCATAGGAAAAAAAATCTTGTACGGGAATACAAAAGAGAAGAAACGAAGACCTAACAACATATATAAGATCGAGACGGAAACGAGACAAGCCTTAGACACGTCTGATGAGAGCGGAGGGCAAGAACAACGCATGTTAAGAAACAGAGGATTAAAAGTATAAGGTAAGATCTTTTACTCCAATTATATATATATATATATATATATATATATATATATATATATATATATGTATATATATTATCCCTGCGGATATGCAGTGATAAAAGAAAAAAATCCTGTCTGCTCAAAGGCCAGTGCCTCCAAAAGGGATTGGTATACAAGGGAACTTTCGAACAGAAATCCTCCAAAAAAAAAAAAAAACAAGGATACATACATAGGTATAACAGAAAATGAATTTAAAAGCAGATATAACCAGCATAAATCGAGCTTTAGACTTAACCAAAAAAAACCGCCACGAATTTAAGTGAATTCGTATGGAAACTAAAGGAATAAAAAACAATGCCACTTATCATGGGATATAATCGAAAGGGCGCAGCCATATTCAGCAAGAACAAAATGATGCAACTTATGCATAGCAGAGAAATATTTTATTCTAAAAACAAAACCACGCCTAATCAAGAAAAAAGGGAAATATTTTCATCGTGCCCCCATAGAAAGAAGCATTTGCTACAAACAACAGTAAAAAGTCGGGACGGCAATTGAACACACCTCAATCGTACCCGAGAAGAGAGTGGAGGACAAACGATACCCTTGGCCTCTGCTTGAAACACCAGTGTAGTATGAAGAGAATTTAAGGTAAAATCGTCTATAACTATGAAAAGTTCCCACAGTTGAGCACTCTTATCAATTGTCCCAATTTTTTTCAAACTATATAGAAACAAAAAGGTCTGTTACCTCTGTTTAGAAGAAAAGGTTAGAATATTAACGGAAAAACCGAGATGTAACAGAAGAAAGGAAATCTCCTTCAGTGTACATAAAAAAACGTTTCCTGCTTGGGAATGTCGTCACTTCACCCAAGCCGCCTGATGAGAGCAACAGGGCTCGAAACACCAGTGTCATGGCAAGGCCTTAGTCCAGGTATTTCATAATTATTAATCCTGCTCCATATTGTTAAGCACTTTCATTCAATATGTTAGTGCCATTTTAAATCATTATGTATAATAAATCTATCAAGAAAAATTAATCATGCAAAAATAAACATGCTTTATTATTTTGTAAATACTTCTTGAGTCATTCTAATTGTACCCCTCATAAATCATGCCTTTTGTTATTGTTGCTAATATAATAAAATTAGCCAAAAGAAAAAAGGCATGATTATAGAGGGGTACAATTAGAATGACTCAAGAAGTATTTACAAAATAATAAAGAAATAAGTAAATAAGAAGAAGAACAATTAAATGTATAGTAAATAAAAAGCTAGATATACTAGGAATAAGCGAATCCCACTGGACGCAGTTCAAACAGGTGAGGAAATTTTATTCTCAGGAAAAGACCAAGGACCGCACAGAGAAGGAGTCGCCCTTATTCTAAGTAAAACAGCCAAAAAGACACTCAGAGGGTGGGAAGCTCAAGGATCAAGAGTTATTATGGCATCCTTTTCAACTACCAACAAAAGAATTGATATGAACATCATACAGATATATGCACCAACAAATGATGATGATAAGGAGGAAAAAGACAACTTCTACAACATACTACAAGCGGTGAGAGAAGGCCTACCAAATAAAGACCTGAACATCATAATGGGAGATGCAAATGCCAAGGTTGGAGAAGATAACACAGGATATGAAGAGACAATGGGTAAACATGGAGTTAGCCAGATGAATGAAAACGGAGAGAGGTTTGCAAACATATGCTTCTTTAACAGATTAGTGATTGGGGATACCATCTTTCCGCACAAAAAGATACACAAAGCAACTTGGGTGTCACCAGATCAAAGGACAGAAAACCAGATTGACCATTTCTGTATTTCTAGAAAGTTTCGTCGTTCACTGGAAGATGTAAGGGTTCTGAGAGGAGCAGATATAGGTTTGGACCACCACCTATTGTTAGCAGTAATGAAACTGCGCCTGAAGATCTTTCATAAGAATGATGGGTGCAGGAGACCACAATACCAAGTCAGTTTGCTGCAAGGAGGATTGAACAAAAAGGAAGAGTTCAAGCTAAGTTTAAAAAACAAGTTCAAGTCTTGGAAGTAAATTCTCGGAATGTAGAGGATCACTGGAAACATGTAAAAGAAACAATTATTGCAAAATGTAAAGAAGTTCCCAATTGTGTTCTTGTGGATCTGTGCACGGGAATACAAAAGGCAGCCGAGGCGTTGCAGTCTGACGACTACGATGCGGAACGGCGATAAGTCAAGTCAAGTAAAGAAGTTTTGGGAGAGAAAGAAAGAAAGCATAAGGAATGGATTAGTCAGGAATCTTTGGACAAGATTTTGACTGGAAGGATAAAAAAGGAGGCTGTAAATAGTGCTAGGACAAGAACAGAGAAAGAGGCAGCCCAGCTAGAATATTCTATAGCAGCTAAAGAGGTAAAGTAGAACATAAAGAAGGACAAAGAGAAGTATCTAACGGAACTTGCGGAAAGAGCAGAAAAGGCAGCACAAAGTGGACACACAAGGGTACCACAAAATTGATCAGTGGCCAAAAAAACACGACAATGGCAACAGTGAAAGATGCGAACGGTAACACTATCTTTGACAAGGAAGCTCAAAACAAGCGATGGATGGAGCATTTCGAAGGTTTGCTCAATAGACCCCCACCAAACAACCCACCAGATATTCTGCCAGCCAGGAAGGATCTGCTGCAAACCACCTGCCAGAGAAGAGATTGCAAAAGCTACTAAACAGCTACATGCTAACAAGGCCGCAGGACCAGATGTAATGCCACCAGAGGCATTAAAAATAGATATAGACGTATCAAAAGATATTTTATACGATCTATTTGTAAAGATATGGAAGGAAGAGCAGTTCCCAAAGGATTGGAAAGAGGGACAACTGGTTAAACTTCCAAAGAAAGGTGATCTGGGCAACTCTAACAAGAGGGATAACACTTCTTTCAATCCCAGGTAAAGTATTTAACACGGTCATTTTAAACAGGATCAAGGATGCAGTTGACAACACCTTGAGAGATGAGCAGGCAGGTTTCCGGAAAAATCGATCATGTACAGACCAAATTGCAGCCCTTAGAATCATTATAGAGCAATCACATGAATGGAAATCACCACTAATTATTAACTTCATTGACTATGAGACGGCCTTCGATAGCATCGACAGAGCAACTTTATGGAAAATCATGAGACACTATGGCATTCCTCAAAAACTTGTAACACTCGTAGAGAAAATGTATGATGGAACAACATATAGAATACTTAATGAAGGACAACTTACAGATTCATTTGAGATCAAAACAGGAGTAAAACAAGGATGCCTACTGTCGCCTTTCCTATTTATCCTAGCGCTGGATTGGCTGCTGAAGGAAGTTACAAGGGGAAAAAGAAACGGAATTCAGTGGACTCTGTGGAATCAGCTGGATGACCTGGATTTCGCAGATGACATAGCTCTATTATCGCACAACCACGATCACATGCAAAATAAAACAAAACTTCTCAGAGATACATCCCAAACCATTGGACTAAGAAAACACCCAGGGAAGTAAAAAATTCTCAAAGTCAAAACTTCAGGATCAGAAACGATTATGGTGGGGGGCAGTCAGTTAGAGGAGGTCTCAGAGTTCACATATCTAGGCAGCATTATTGATGACAAAGGAGTAACAGGAGCAGATATAAAGACAAGGATAGGTAAGGCACGAGCAGCATTTGGATTATTGAATAAAGTATGGAAGGATCGAAACATCTCTATGAGGACAAAAATAAGGCTCTTTCAATCAAATGTCAAGTCGGTACTCTTGTATGGCAGTGAAACTTGGAGCCTTACAAAAACTTTAACTTCAAAACTGCAAGTCTTCATCAACACCTGTTTAAGACGGATAATGAAAATTAAATGGAGTGACAAGGTTCATAACAATATTCTATGGGAAAGAACAGGACAGGAACCAATAGATAAAGAGATAGGACGTCGTCAATGGAGATGGATTGGACACACGCTGAGAAAACCAACGAGTAGCATTACCAGGCATGCACTTCAGTGGAACCCACAAGGCAAGAGAGGAAGGGGTAGACCACAGATAACTTGGCGGAGACAGGTAGAGGAGGACATGAAAAGGGGAGATATCAGCTGGAGGGAAGCTGCAAGGAATGCCCAGGATAGGGATAAGTGGAAGTCTGTTGTTTGTGGCCTATACCCTGAGAAAGGGTGAGAAAGGCATTGATGATGATGATGATGAAATAAAAAATTAATTAAAGAAACTGTAGAGAAACGAGTGTGGAAGAAAGAGAAATGGAGGCAAAGAGACAGGGATAGACAGATAAAGAGAGACAGACAAATAAATAGAAAGAGAGAGAGAGAGAGAGAGAGAGAGAGAGAGAGAGAGAGAGAAATGGATTTGACTCAAAAGAGAGACAGATAAAGAGAAAAATAAGAGTTAAAAAATAGTACAAGAGATGCGTCGACTATTTTATGAAATACAAAATTGAGGCCAATAGAGTTGAAATCTTTGATTGAAAGAAAATGTCTGCATCAATTATGTGAAAACAAACAAACAAAAAGAAAAGTAAAGTTACATTAAATTAACAATTTTCTAACGATAGCTAGGAAATATTTATTTTAGAAAGTTCAGTAACTTATCTGGTCTAAGCAAAAGTCCCTCATCAAAATAAAGGATGCTCTGCTCTTCACTTCCGTATTGAGCTGGTGACATCGAATGTAGATTGAGTACTGTATAAACAAAGATAAATAAAGAGGTTGGTCCAGTTAGTGAAAGATCATTGACACTAGTTATTAAATTAGTATAGACTTGAGTGTTTAAATAAAATAATAGTACCAGTGATCTTTAACTAAATAATTAGTTTAGTCTACATGTTTAAATAATGTGAATTAGCGATCTTTAACTATTTGATTAGTCTAGACTAACTTAGTGTTTAGATAACTAGATCTAGTATCAGCGATCTTTAACTTATTATTTAATAAGTCTAGTCTACGTCTTTAAATAACTAGCATCAGTGACCTGTTACTAACTTTTTAATTAGTCAGGTCTAAGTGGCTAATCAATGTAGGATGAGTGACAGATGCACTAAAATCGACGAGAGATCGGGATGCCTTGAAAGTTCTGATCTCCAACCCTAAAGAGCATGGCACCTAATTGACTCTTAAGTCTTTAGAAAAGAGGTAGGAAAAGTTTAAGATCTAGATTAGTTTTATGTGAGATATGAGAATATACAGAATGTTTCGAACACATTCTCGCTTTTGTTTATTAGTCATCCTGCACATATTTTTTTTAAATGCAGATTTGCTCCATTCCTTAATAAGATTTAAGAGGAGTGAGGAAAATGTTTTCATTGTAGGTTTCGTCTGAAAGTCCTGGGATAGTAATGCCATTATTATTTATATGAACAAGTCTCTGGTATAATTGCAACTGTGGTTATGTTTGCAGGAAATCAACTCCCAATCTGTTTTTAGATACTTTTCAATAAACACTTAGATCTGTAAGAAAGCTGTGGATTTTCGCATTAAGTGTAAAAAAAGTGCATTGCGTTGCGGGATTTCTTAGCTGCGTAGTTATTTAAACCTAGATCTAGATCTATCTGATAATGAATTTTATTTTAACATCCATGATAAAGAATTTTTAAAAAAATCAGTGAACAAATTTCGATTTTACAAAATGAGTTAACTAGATGTATTCTTATTAGGACGTGTTAAGGTGTCTAGACCTACTGCAACAGTTGGCAGGGCCTTGACTATTGTCTCTAGCTTGATCAGTCTTGGAATGTTAATTTCTAAGCTTGGTGTGGAACAGACACTATTCTTCTGCAGTTTTTACTCGGGTACCACCCTATTTCCTAAAAATGATCTAGATTCTAGATCTAGGCCTAGTCATTGTCCTCAATACACTACAGAAATTATAAAATCACGTAATGAAAAAGTATCGAGTAAGAGGTCAAGAACCCATTAGAGTGATCACTAAATTTCTAACTGATCGAATTATGGAAAATATGCATCCCTTTAAAACGACACCTAAATAAGATCTAGATTACTAAAGTTATTATTTAACTACTCCAGATTCTATACCTTGATCTAGATTAAATAACTGTACTGAATCTACGACAGTTCTCACAAAATGAATGGGCACAGTAAATAGGCCTAATGCCTACCTTGACTTCCGCAGTTTTGCTTGGCGAAGCGGGAGCTCTTCGTGAAAAGAGATCAAGATGACTCGTCTTCTGTTCTTCCATTTTCACGTAGATCTAGATATACATGAATCGAGTGCCTAGATCTAGAATCTAGATTAGATATAAAATGTAGAATAGATTTAGATTAGATTTTAGTCGTATTAAATCTAAGCGAAGTTTAGAACTGAGTTGCCTATATCTACTGATAGTCAAGCTCTATATCTTAATATCTACACTTTATTCTAGATTTATCCTCATTTGCATTTTGATCTAATGTACACCAAATCTGGATCAAGTTGACAATGTACTAGATTAATCTATTATGATAAATCAAGACCTTTTCCTCTGAAAGAGTATTGTCGAAATGACGAAGTCAACGGTCGGCTATTGCAACGCCTAGGTGTTCTTTCAGCCAATCAGTCACTGACATGTGTTGTCATGCGCGCAAAGTAAGCGCGCGCTGCGTTTCGCAATAATTATGAAAAGGAAATTTTCTTTGAGAGTTTCAGAATTTCGACAAAAAACAAAGAAAGGAAAAATTTTAAAAAGTTCGGTTTGGGTTAGTTGAGGCCCGTTTCCAAAAGCAAATTGGTCTTATCTAAATGAAGAAACATAATCTAGTACTACTATTTTATTGTTTGTCTCTCTCTACTCTAGGCTATTGTTGTATTGAGATTTTTATAGAGGTCTGATTTTAGTCTTTGAGAGATCAATTTTCACAATGTAGACCATGAGCTAATGCTATTCTGAAGGTTTAGAAAATGGTCTGTCCTTTTGTTTATATGTTCACGGTTTCTCTTTATGTTTTTGAATACATGTATTGGTCTTTCTTTTTTCCAACGCATTAGCAAAATTTCTTCTATAATCATTTAAATCCAGTTTCAACGAGTATGAGAAAAGTAGTGGTATGCGTTGGAAGAGATTAATAAAAAGAGAATATAAGTAAGCGGGAGAGAGAGACAGACGGACAGACAGACAGAGAGACAGAGAGAAAGAGAGAGGCAGAGACAAAGACATAGAGACAAAGATAGAGTGAGGCAGAAAGACACACAGAGAGAGAAGGTATCAGAAAGAGAAAAGGAGACAAAGAGCAAAAGAGGGAGAGAGAGAGAGAGAGAGAGAGAGAGAAAGAGGGATGGAAAGGAAAAGAGGGATGATCAAAAAATCTTCTTAGGCTCGGATGCTTTGTTGTAAATTTGCAACAACTTTAAAAGAATGTTTGTTACTTTCTTTTCTTTGTTTTTTTTTTTTTTTTTTTTTTTTTTTTTTGGGGGGGGGGGGGCAGCAATTCTGAAAAAACTTCTGTGTCTAGGTTATGTGTTTTTTTTTTCAGGCTTGACAGTAAGAAAACATAGCACATAGAACTGTGCGATGACGACTGCCTAAAAGTCTTTCAAAAAAAAAAAACAACGAGGTAA
Organism: Elysia crispata; assembly: GCA_033675545.1. NCBI lineage: Eukaryota > Metazoa > Mollusca > Gastropoda > Plakobranchidae > Elysia > Elysia crispata. The sequence continues at coordinate 141,083 of JAWDGP010007407.1, read as the reverse complement.
AACGAAATCTGTCTAACTGAGATTTCCTGCCGATTTGTGTTTCTTCCGTCTTTCTTCCACCAAAGCATCGAGTCTATTCTGCTGATTACTCGTACTTTACACCTTAGTTTTATCTCTTCTCAGTCCTCACATGTGAAGGAAGGCAGACTTTACACCTTAGTTTTATCTCTTCTCAGTCCTCAGATGTGGAGGAAGGCAGACTTTACACCTTAGTTTTATCTCTTCTCAGTCCTCACATGTGGAGGAAGGCAGACTTTACACCTTAGTTTTATCTCTTCTCAGTCCTCACATGTGGAGGAAGGCAGACTTTACACCTTAGTTTTATCTCTTCTCAGTCCTCACATGTGGAGGAAGACAGACTTTACACCTTAGTTTTATCTCTTCTCAGTCCTCACATGTGGAGGAAGACAGACTTTACACCTTAGTTTTATCTCTTCTCAGTCCTCACATGTGGAGGAAGACAGACTTTACACCTAAGTTTTATCTCTTTTCAGTCCTCACATGTGGAGGAAGACAGACTTTACACCTTAGTTTTATCTCTTCTCAGTCCTCACATGTGGAGGAAGACAGACTTTACACCTAAGTTTTATCTCTTTTCAGTCCTCACATGTGGAGGAAGGCAGACTAAAGTTTACACCTTAGTTTTATCTCTTCTCAGTCCTCACATGTGGAGGAAGGCAGACTAAAGTTTACACCTTAGTTTTATCTCTTCTCAGTCCTCACATGTGGAGGAAGGCAGACTAAAGTTTACACCTTAGTTTTATCTCTTCTCAGTCCTCACATGTGGAGGAAGGCAGACTAAAGTTTACACCTTAGTTTTATCTCTTCTCAGTCCTCACATGTGGAGGAAGGCAGACTTGATTTCTTGTATTCTCGCCTCTTTATGTCGAGGTATTCTCTCAGTGTTTTGTCCTTAACCGATATTCAGAGATTGGATGTTTTGCATTGAGTTCTTTTGCTTTCCATTTGGAACGTCCACACACCCCCTCCTCCCCCCTCCCCCCACACTTTTTTTCCCACCCAACCGCACCCTTTCCAGCCCCCCCCCCCCCCCCTCCTCCCTATTTACAGCACATAATATAC
>JAWDGP010007407.1:112500-135000 GCA_033675545.1 Elysia crispata | reverse complement strand
CGTTTTTACCCAGCAACTGAGTCGAAGATTCTGAGGTGTGATGAAACGATTTTGTGACTTAGAACCGTATTGCTTGTAAATGTCCGTTATCGTGGTTGTGTGTACAATTCTTCACTTGAGAACATATTTAATTGCAACTCGTCAAAGGAGAAACCACCTGGGCCGTTCTGCGCTTGTTTCGATCCACCAATGACGTCACATTTTTCTCCTTTTTAAGTTAAACAGATAATAAAAAAAACCTTCGTGCTTTATAATCCGCGGGACGAGCAGTATTTAAAATAGAGTGTGACGAATGTATCTTTCACGTGCCTTACAGAGGGTCAGTTTGTAATGCGAGTTTTATTAACACAACACGGATAAATTTACATAATTATAAATTAACAAAAGAATCGATTTAATCACGTTTCAATTCCCTGTTTGACAATAAAAATTTTACTCAAACTCCACGTATTCGAAGAGCTTACTTGAAAAAAATGCTTCTTTTGGACTGAGTTTCGATCACGTGATAAGGCGATTTGGTTAAAAAAAGCCTCCATATTTTTTTCTTTCCCAGAACAAAATTAACTTTCACTCTTGACGCAGACGTCAGCGCTCACCGGAAATCTGAGTCTGGCACGCATGCGCAACACTTTGGTTGAGCACTGTTGGCTGCAGCGATTAAAATGGATGATTTTCACGGCTAATTAATCTTGCCAAGATAGAGGCTCGATGCTTGGGGGTGGGGGGCGCTTGATATTAGATTAGAGCCAGCCTGAAGGCTATGTAATAAGTATTTTAGTTCCATTTCCGTATCGTTTTTAGCCTTCCGTTTGTGGCTTTTAAAATGGACAGGGATGTTAAAAGATCTGGAGCAATTTTCTTTTTTTATTTTAGTTTTTTTTTTTTAAGTGGTAACTGCTTGGGCTTTGATTACAAAATAGTGTTCTTGACTATCCCGATTCGTGTTGCAAAGGTTTTCAGACAAAGTTAACAGTAGACGAGCTTCGATTTCCGGTTACATCGAGATCACGTGATGTACCGGACTTGTCTGTTGCAGACTAAATTCTGCGAGTCAATAATATTTTCTCAGCGTGAGCACCGCTAAAGCTTCAGCAGTTAACACAAAATACGACATTCAAGGCGGGTTGTTGATTTTAATATTTACTTCTGTTAATAATTCAGAGAAAAGCATGATCAAAATAACGTTGATTGAGGCTCATACAAAAGGGATTGCTTTGGAAGACATGGATATATGGGTAAATTGTACCTAGGAATTTTTAACTGATCATGATGAGCAAGCGGGATTTTTTTTGTCGGAGTCGTGGCTGTGGAAGGGAATAAAATATTATGATGCATATTTTTTTAAAGTTTTAGATAAAGCTTTTGACTTTTTGTTTCCAGTCTTTCTTTTAAAGGATGCAAATAACGTATTCCAAAACGATGTGAGTTGCTTTGATTCCTATTGTGAAGAATGGATGACAAAAATGTGTCTAGATGCAAGTTTTTATTAAAAACACAACAACATAAAAAAAGTATTTACTGAAACCAACCCAGCGAGTAAACAACAGTTTGCAAAATATTTACAAAAATCCTATAGCAGGATTGTCGATTTGAAATTGGTCTAATCATACCAAAGCTACAATCATATTTCACTCCAGTTTTACACTAAGCGAAGTTGTTGTAGGCAAGATCCTCTAGTTGTTGTTGTTTTTTTTTAAACCAAACAAATTTGACGGAGGCAAGATCCAATTTTTTTTTACACCCAACAAAAATGTCGTAGGCCAAGATCCTCTAATTTTATATTTAAACAAGACAAAGATGTCGCAATCCAGATCCTATTTAAAAAAAAAAACAAACAAACAAAGTTTTCGTAAGCAGGATCCAATTTTTTAAAAGAAGAACCAAAGTTTTCATATGCCAAATCAAATTTCTTTTTTTTAAACCAAAGTTGTCATATGTCAGATCCAACTCCTTTTTAAACCAAACAAAGTTGTCATATGTCAGATCCAACTCCTTTTTAAACCAAACAAAGTTGTCATATGTCAGATCCAACTCCTTTTTAAACCAAACAAAGTTGTCATATGTCAGATCCAACTCCGTTTTAAACCAAACAAAGTTGTCATATGTCAGATTCAACTCCGTTTTAAACCAAACAAAGTTGTCGTATACCAGTACGAAGGTCTAGTTATTGTCAGAAGTCAACAGTGCTGGAGTATTCGTTGAAAGCCACAGTACAGTGGCAGACTGGGGACGGGGATTCTCCAACTTTGAAGTAGTGAAGCATTCGACTCTGAGGTCTGTTGTGGAAGAAGATTTGTTTTTACAGCATCCTCAGAGTGTATTTCTGATGTCCAATTCAGAATACTCACTCATATTCCTGGGTTTCCCCTTAATATATTAATTGCTTTATACAATCTTGTCAGCTTTTTATCCTGGAAAAACAAGTAATTTTGTTTTGTTTTTTTTCCTTTTTAAATCCAAAATCCATATGACAAGCAATATGTGCACAGCCGATTCAAAAAACTTGATAAGTTATAGTTTCACATAATTTATATTGAGATAGAGAGACAGGAATAAAGAAGGAAGGAGATAAAATTTACAAGAACTATTTATTTATAAGAAGTGGAAGAAAAAAATTCCAAAAGAAAACAACAAAATATAAAATAAAATAAAGGAACAAAAAGAAAAGCATAGAGGAACAGAAAAAAAATCCACCATACCTTGAGTTGTTTTTTTTCTCCGGTTGTGTGCACTTAATCTAATGAACAGTTCCAAAAGCTGCAGCGGTTGTGATCCAAAAGCTTCTAGATTTGCCGCAATGCGCACTGGAAACTAATTACAGAAACCAAAAGGAAATTAAAAAAAAAATAGAAAGAAAGAAAGAAAAAAATATAGTGCTAGAAGCAAATCAGTGGACAAATCACCGAAGACAGAAGTCTTAGATTTACTGGAAAAAAAACAGTTTTTGTGATAAAAGTTGCTGTGTTCCACATTTCACCACCTTTTTGTTGTTTTAATTAGAAAGATTCAAAAAGGCCATATTGACGTTCGATTGAAGATGCTGCTTAAAATTGGAGACGGATTTTTTATATAGTTATTATTTCCCATGTTTTTATCCATTTGCTTGTTTGCTTTTTGTTAGATATATTTATTTTTTGCTGGTAGCAAGATTGGAAAAAAGGCCATGCTTGATGTTCACAGACTGAAACATTGCCATGGTGGATCAAAAAACTTCCGTAACAAACTGAGTTGAATCACGTTGAACATCCTGTGGCTTTCTGTCTCTCACCGTCAGTTTTCGAAAGTTAAGGAAAAAAAAACAATTTCGAAAATTAACACAAGTTTATTTAACTCACCATTTTGAATCGGTTTTTTTTTTAAATCATTTTTCCCAGTGCGAAAATGTCTTTATTTCGCGATATGATCTGACTCATATTGTACGAAAAACTAAGAAAAAAAATGTCCCAATGTCGTCGTTTCTTCTTGGTGTTTTTTTTTTATTCTGTATGCTTCTCAATCACTCTTTTCCCCTGCCTTTCTGTCATCTTTGTCTGTCTCTTAGTGTCTCAGTCTTACTGTTACACAGACACAATCTCAAGAGCCCTGTCTCCATCTTTCTTTTTTTTCTCCTTTTTCTAACGTTACTACTCTTCTTATGTATTAAGCATTTCTAAGTACTTTTACATAATATTTATCATTCCAGTCATCTGTTCATCCGTCTATTTGTTCAGCGTATTTTTTCATCTTCCTTTATTCGCCTGTTACTTGTATTCGTTAAATCGCAAAACTTAGCTCGCCATTTATTATATTGTGTTTTCAATGTAAAGTATTTAAAGTTAGTTTTTTTACAGTATTGATTTTGATGGGCATATTTATACAAATTTGGGTAGGCTTGTCAATCTTTCTTGGTTTCATGTGGTTTTTTTTTTATTTGATAAAAAAGAAGAATTCCTTTCATGAATTTTCAGATATAAATAACATTTTAAAGCAAAAAATAAAAAAACCCCAGCAAAAAACAGTGTCTTTCGTATCCTCGATGGAGACGTGATTTCGGCAGGATAACTAATCTTATTTTCGTATGATCAGCCTTAGTTCAAATTCGATATTGGTTAAGAGAACCCCATAAACATTACCTTGAACTTCTTCTTTCTACTGATAGACTGCGGCCAACCCATAAACACATCGGATCAGAAATCCAATATTCTTCCACCGTACCCAGTTACACTTCAGGCGGATCAAAATCCTTTTCCTGTCCTGCCCCATAAATGAGTCTGCGATGGAGAGTCAAGTGGGTCCCGAACTTAATCTACTTCTGAATGGAAAGATCGCCTCTTGCGGCCTCCATCAGAGGCTGTTTTCCACCATTTTTGTCTTTCCTTCCACAGCGGCTTATTGTCGTCCCGATGTGAACGTTACTGAAATGTGCTTTGGGAGAAAGCTCTATTGATACGGATAGAGGAAAGTTAATGAAATAGAAGGTTGTAGCGGAACGTGGTCGGATCAGGTTAGGTTGATTGGTGGTATGCTAGGGAAACACAGGGCTAGAGAGGCTCTGATGGGCCAAGTCTCGTGTGGAGTCACGTGACATCTGTCTACAAGCTTAGGAGTACAAGGCAGGCCAAATGACAGAGAAAGTACTGACTTGTTTAATGTCCTCCAAGTCTCTCATAGTCTTTAAAGGGGACAAATGATAACTAAATAATAAGGCAAGCTGAAATGTGAAAGATGTGGTTTTGAATGTCAAAGAGGGTTTACGCTGTTTTTCCCTCTTCTTCATTAAAAGATTTTCTTCTGTAGTTGGCTCGTGTTTTATCCTGCTTAAATGTTGCAAGAGTGAAATTTTGAAACGCATAAGAGGATTCATACTAATAATGGGGAACAAGATGTGATATAATTTATGGTTCCAACCAATAACAGAACAATAGGAGCCAAGGTGTATCTGTGCTCCATGACCACTGCAGTGAGTTATACTACCAAAACATGACACCAGCTGAGAGCGAAACTGTCTCGCCATGAAGTATCTAAATGCACCTGAGTTTTACATGCTCTTCAAGGATGAAAACTCCATTGCTCAGAGCAAAAACCAAAGCGTTGCTACATAGAAGTGAAATGATACAAGTATTTTTTTCTCCACATTGGGATTCAAACAGACTAATTTATTAAATCTTGATCTACTGCCAAAAATCATTTAGCTGAGGGTGTTAGAGTTTTCTCAAAGTGTTATTATCTCAGGTAGTGAGGAGTGCTGTAAGTGATGCCCTAGAGATAACATCCCAACCATTGTAGTTAAGATGGCCTGATGGGCTAGAGTGCTAGAGTGCAGAGGGGCAGAGGGTTGACAGCAGCTCGAATTCCGGTAATAAACAATGCAACTTGAGATGGCTGAGTGCGAAAATAAATATAAAATTGAAACGGTCTTTGCCTCAAGCAAAGTTAAATAAATTGTGTGCCCATAAGGAAGTCGAAGTGTCATATATATATATATATATATATATATATATATATATATATATATATATATATATATATATATATATATACATATATACACACTCCGACTCGGAAGTGCGTTGCATTGATGTTTTTTCGATAAAGAGCGACGAATATGTATATATTTCCCATCATTTAATCTTATTGTGAAAATGTTAGCAAAAATCCGTCATAATAGGTCATCTGAGATTCGCCGAATTGTCCCGAATTGGAAAACAGCCTCGGTATCCAGTCTTAAAAGAATTAATAACCTCTAGACCCATTTCAGACTCCCTCGTCTGTTCTGCTCGTACTTCATCCTACTAAACGCAGAGAAACTTACCCGCTCTATAACTGGCTAAAACTGATGTTTTGTATTTTGCCAGGGCTAGATTTGGCCAGAAGGGTGATATTTGACAGTTCTTTAGACTATGAAAGCTAGGCGGAAATCAACAAAATACTGCCGCAATATTGATAAGACCTTCTTCATGTTCACAAATTAATTTTGTTTCACGCTTATTTATGGGACAAAAAGTACAGTAACAGCGCAATTAACGCAGCCAAGTTAGCACTGTTCCTACGATTGTAGTTTATTCATTTGAATGCCTCCTGTGTAAGATTATCTATCCCTACTTATATAAAAAAAATTTAGATTCAGATACGTAGAAACACTTAATCAAAATCAAATCCCCCCAGCCACACCACCACAAGCAGCACTTGATCAACCATCCATATCTATTGATACTGATCGAAATCTAGATCTAGATCTACGACAAGCTGGATCTAGATCTATAGATCAACCAAAATCTGATCCAGATAGTGAAAACAGACGTAGCTATAGATCTCCACAACGTAGACAAGCTTTAGATCTGCTACACCACCACAAGAAGCAGATAGACCCATTTGGATTAGATCTACATCACCGCTAAAGCCTCCACCTTACATTACGCCAAAACATGAGGGTTGGGAACGATGGGCAATTCCAACAGTGGTTATTACGTATAGACAATAGCACAGAAGAAATCCACAACGATGTTGGAGAGAAGGCAATTCAAATTCCAACTGAGCTTTGTCAACCTGATACAGAAGCCCTCATCACCTCAGTTTACAATGACTTCAAAGAAAATTACACTAAAGAAGAATACCTGTCCCAAAGAGCAATTTTAACAACAGCACATGAAAATGTAGACCGCATCAATGATAAAATGATTAAAAAATTTAACATCTGCTACTAAACACACCTACAACAGTGCAGACTCAATAGCAAGTGGAGATGCAGGTCAAAATCTCTACCCCCCTGAATTCCTCAATAATCAAAATCCAATCGGCCTACCTCCACATCAACTAAAACTCAAAGTCAACACACCAGTGATGCTCTTACGAAATTTGAATCCATCTCAAAGACTCCTCAACGGCACACGCCTTCCGATTAAAGCACTAGGAAGAAGAGTCATTCAAGCCTAAATAATGACAGTTACACATGCTGTACACATTGTATTCATTCCACTAACAACAACAAAAGACTGTCATCTCCCATTCACACTCACTAGGTGACAGTTTCCAATAAAACCGTTCTATGCCATGACTATAAACAAGTCACAGGGTCAAACTTTGACAAAAGTAGGAATTTATTTTCCACAGTCAGTTTTCACTCATGGTCAATTGTATGTAGCTATGTCAAGAGTTAAAAGGTTTACAGTTTGCATTGGCACCGCCATCAGAGAACTCTTTGGCTATGACAAGCTACACCAATAATGTTGTCTTCAAATCAGCATTAATATTATAATGGTGAGTAGGCCTACAATAATTTTCTGTTAAATTTACTAATACATGGGTATTGATTTAAACTTCCAATCCTGCAAATTCGCCGGCTTTCAACTAGTATAGGCTAAAATATACACTGATGCGTCTGTAGAACTTCAAACAAACTGCACCAAAGCTAAGTATCGTTTACATAACAATTATCTTGATCGATAGGAACTTTTGACACCACTATCTCGTCAATTATTCTCAAGAAGGCGATGATCTGGACCTCTTTATGGCAATATCTCGTCAATTATTCTCAGGAAGGCGATGATCTGGACCTTTTGATGGCAACATAAGATCAATTATTCTCAGGAAGGCAATGATCTGGACCTTTTCATGGCAATATCTCGTCAATTATTCTCAGGAAGGCGATGATCTGGACCTTTTGACGGCAACATCTCCTCAATTATTCTCAGGAAGGCGATGATCTGGACCTTTTGACGGCAACATCTCCTCAATTATTCTCAGGAAGGCGATGATCTGGATCTTTTGACGGCAACATCTCCTCAATTATTCTCAGGAAGGCGATGATCTGGACCTTTTGACGGCAACATCTCCTCAATTATTCTCAGGAAGGCGATGATCTGGACCTTATGACGGCAACATCTCCTCAATTATTCTCAGGAAGGCGATGATCTGGACCTTATGACGGCAACATCTCCTCAATTATTCTCAGGAAGGCGATGATCTGGACCTTATGACGGCAACATCTCCTCAATTATTCTCAGGAAGGCGATGATCTGGACCTTATGACGGCAACATCTCCTCAATTATTCCCAGGATCGCGATGATCTGGACCTTATGACGGCAACATCTCCTCAATTATTCCCAGGATCGCGATGATCTGGACCTTATGACGGCAACATCTCCTCAATTATTCTCAGGAAGGCGATGATCTGGACCTTATGACAGCAACATCTCCCCAATTATTCCCAGGATGGCGATGATCTGGACCTTATGACAGCAACATCTCGTCAATTATTCCCAGGATGGCGATGATCTGGACCTTATGACAGCAACATCTCGTCAATTATTCCCAGGATGGCGATGATCTGGACCTTATGACAGCAACATCTCCTCAATTATTCCCAGGATGGCGATGATCTGGACCTTATGACGTCAACATCTCCTCAATTATTCCCAGGATGGCGATGATCTGGACCTTATGACGGCAACATCTCGTCAATTATTCTCAGGAAGGCGATGATCTGGACCTTATGACGGCAACATCTCGTCAATTATTCCCAGGAAGGCGATGATCTGGACCTTATGACGGCAACATCTCGTCAATTATTCTCAGGAAGGCGATGATCTGGACCTTACTGAGAGCGCCACAACGGAGAGACAGTAATCATTGCCCAACCAGTCAATGTGCTGTGTCATGCTAGAAACTATTTTTTTTGTCTTATGTCCTATCTCTGTACACATACTTAACGGATATATTTAGCGTACTTTTTTGCCGTATTGGCGAAATGTTTTGAGTCTAGATCGCCTCAGATGTGGCGCATCACAGGAGATATACTCTGAACTGTGGATCGCCAACGCCTGGCCTTTTGAGTCCTCAGATTTTGAGAGCCACTCCACAGTTTTCAATTTAATGAATCCCTATGCTCTTACAAAAAAAAACAAGTAATATATCTTTAACCGTATGCGAGCAAGACAACTAGAATAATCCACACTGTGTCCCCGTGAGCATCTCTTTGAAAAATCTGTCTGGTCGAGAGGCCAGGAAGCCAGCTAAGTATAATAGCTATCCTCTGTGGTGTCGTGGTAAAACTAATTTTTTTAGGACATCATGCGCGATGAAAGAGGGTATAGGGTAAGGATCGGTAGAAGAGATGAATGGTTCTTACATAATGTCTTCCTGAAATACTGCTATCCCAAAGGTAGACGTGATCCAGACAACATAATCATTTATCTCAAAATGGCTTTTAACAGAGCTCAAGAACGCGCAAGACATAGAGGCATAATTTCTTTCTTCTTTTGCCTTTGTCGAAAACAGTCCTTTTCTCAGTCACGTATGGATGGGCGATGTTGTACAATGGTGAGCGCACGGCAGCCGTGATCCCACAGCAACAGACGCCTGTCCCAAATCCCATGTTGAACAACTGTCTGAGGGTATTGAAAACTCTCTTCTTGTATTTTTTTTTTGTTTTGGTTATTTTAAGGTAAAGGATATATAACGTGATGTCATTCAAAAAAAATATCGTATCCCTAGTCGGACAAACGTATATCGGGGACACCCTATTGATTTTCTTTGATCTCCTTCATTAATATTTTTTTCTAAAATTTGCATGAAAAGATTTATCAAAGTGGAAGGGCAATATCTGAGATAAAGTTAACCCAGGTGTCCACCTTGAGAGTTTGGGTCATATCTTCCCGCTCTGTGTTCATCAGTGAATATCTTATCCACCCCCCCCAAAAAAAAACAAAAAAAAAAAAAACAAAAACAAAAACAAAAACAAAAACAAAACAAAAACAAAACAAAACAAAAAATCTCTTTTTTTCTCTCTGTCTCCATCTCTGTGTCTGCCTTGTCTCTATGTGCCTATCTGTCTATCTGATTTTGTGAGGTTTGTCTCTCGCTCTTTTCTAGCTTTCTCTATCTACCTTTTTTCTGTCTCACTCTCTCTCCATTTCATTATCTCTCTCTCTCTCTCTCTCTCTCTCTCTCTCTCTCTCTCTCTCTCTCTCTCTCTCTATCTCTATCTATCTATCTATCTATCTATCTATCTATCTATCTATCTACTTTTTTCTGTCTCACTCTCTCTCCATTTCATTATCTCTCTCTCTCTCTCTCTCTCTCTCTCTCTCTCTCCAAAAAAGGAGGGCAGCTAGCTATCATATAACGCCCGTACATGATCTCCCTGCAGACGGGAGCCCAAACAGAAGAATCGGAACCAGATCGAGTGAGATAAATCTTGGCGGGCTGTAATGTCAGGTAAACAGGATTTTCAGGGATATTGCTGGACAGATGGAGTCTGCCAGTTCCGAGATAAATCCGCTTCTGTAGACAGACGGCTGTCTATTGTTGCAGATGTTATCCTAAAAACAGAGATATTTAACAACATGACAAAAAAAAATATGTACGGATAAAGGAATTATGCGTTTGAAAAAAATTATGTAATAAAACAAAGACAATACAAGTAGAGGAATATTTTTTACTTGGATTGGTACGAGTTTTATAGAATGAAACTGGACTTTGGTGAAATTAGCTTTTTGTAATGTTTTCAAGTTAAAAATTTATGGTTATGTTTTTCTCTTTTTCTTTCACTCTCATTGTCCCATACCACAAAAACACGCACACATTCACAACTTTCTTCCTTTCTTTCTCTCTCTCTCTCTCTCTCTCTCAAACTCTTTCTCTCTCTCTTTCACTCTCTCTCTCTCTGTGCCTCCTTTTCTTTCGCTTTCTTTCTCGTTTTTTTTTTCTTTCTCACTAGCTCACCCTCTTTTTTCGTTCTCATTATCACTATCCACACACAATGATCCATCTTTAACGCTCTTATTCCCTTTCTTTCTCACTATTTCTATTTCTCTTCTCTCTGCTCCCTTTTATTTCAATCTCTCTCTTTCTCTCTCTCTCTCTCTCTCTCTCTCTCTCTCTCTCTCTCTCTCTCTCTTTCTTGCCTTTTTCTCACTTGCTCTCTCTGCATGTCTCTCTTTCTTTCTTTCTTTCCGAATTTCTCTAGCTTTCTTTCTTCTCATTTCACCCTGTCTGTCCTTCATTAAATCTATGATTTCTCTCTCTGTCTCTCCCTCTCCCTCCCTCCCTCTCGCTCTCTCTCTCTTTCTTTCTCTCTCTCTCTCTCTCTCTCTCTCTCTCTCTCTCTCTCTCTCTCTCTCTCTCTCTCTCTCTCTCTCTCTCTCTCTCTCTCTCTCTCTGTATTTTGTCTCTTAGCTCCTCTTTTTTATGTCATGTTCTGCGACTCTTAGATCTATCTCTCACGCGGTAATGAATTACTCTTTCTAATTAGATTAATTCTATATCTTTCACACTTCACAAAAGAAATTCCTGTATTTGGAGTCTTTAATCAAGCTCAGCAGTCCTTAGACAAGTACGATTTATACTCTCAGTTGGACCAAACTCCGTCTTAGTACGATGAGATATGAATACAAAGCAGTCACAGATTTCGTCTGGCAAAGGAAAAATAAGGGACTTGAATGATGTAAAGACTTCGTTATTATTATTATTTAGTTTTATTATAATTATTATTATTATTATTATTATTATTATTATTATTATTATTATTATTATTATTATTATTATTATTATTATTATTATTATTATTATTAATCTACACTTCATAAACATTACCCTTTCTTTCAACATAACGTTACAGGATCATTATCAGATGAAAAGAATAACAGTTTCATTCGACTTCTGAAATAAGACAAAATGAACTTGTCTGTACAGTGCATGTTACGAGTACTTTTATATTGTTTCGTGTTTGAAGTAAATAACTGAAATGAATTTATGAATATTGGGAAAAATGTATTTTGGTTTTGGTTTTGGTTTTGATTATATTTCAGTTTTCCATACAAGAAATTTTCTGTACTGGAAGATCTTTAATTGTGTTAACCACGAAAGAAACATTGCGAATTAAATTACAAAACATTTGAACCAATAAACAGATCTGAACAGGAAATGAAAGAACTGCACTCGCCTAACCTTTCATGAATACACTTCAAAACTTGTGAAATGTTGTCCAGGGACGGTGGCCTCAAATCACGGCAGGCTGTGGTTAAAATGGCCTTGTTTCTTTGTATAGGTTTTACATTAGCCAAAAACAGAACACAAAAGCAAGGGAACGAAAAGAGAATTACGATTTTCTTTTTCATCTTTAAAATAGAAGATCAACGGAGTTATTTTTCCTCGTGACATCTGAAACAAAAAACAAAAAAATATCAAAATACGTATTTTGGCCAAACCAAAACGGATTGTTAATTCCCAGAACATGATATTCGATCTATTTTTTTTTTTTTTTTTATAATTTAATGCCAGAAGAAAAATAAAGTAGTTGAGAGTACAAAGATTCTACTTACATGCCTACCTTGATCCTCGTCCGATTCGAAAGAATGCGCAGGTAGCTGGATGTGTTTTCCCAGTAAACAAATTCATACTCAATAATTCATAAATTGAGAACCTTCAATTTCAACTTTGTCCATTTTTAAGCTGGTATTAAATTTTAAATTTCATTCTCAATTAAATGATTGTCGTCTATTCTACATTAAGCGCTTGTCTTGTATTCTTCATTAAGAACTTGCCTTGTACTCTCCATTAAGCGCTTGTCTTGCAATCTTGTAATCTCCATTAAATGCTTGTATTGTATTCTCCATTAAGTGCTTGTCTTGTATTCTCCATTAAGTGCTTGTCTTGTATTCTCCATAAAGTGCTTGTCTTGTATTCTCCATTAAGTGCTTGTATTGTATTCTCCATTAAGTGCTTGTCTTGTATTCTCCATAAAGTGCTTGTCTTGTATTCTCCATTAAGTGCTTGTCTTGTATTCTCCATTAAATGCTTGTCTTGTATTCTCCATTAAGTGCTTGTCTTGTATTCTCCATTAAGTGCTTGTCTTGTATTCTCCATTAAGTGCTTGTTTTGTATTCTCCATTAAGTGCTTGTCTTGTATTCTCCATTAAGTGCTTGTCTTGTATTCTCCATTAAGTGCTTGTTTTGTATTCTCCATTAAGCGCTTGTCTTGTATTCTACATTAAGTGCTTGTTTTGTATTCTCCATTAAGTGCTTGTCTTGTATCTCCATTAAGTGCTTGTCTTGTATTCTCCATTAAGTGCTTGTATTGTATTCTCCATTAAGAGCTTGTCTTGTATTCTCCATTAAGTGTTTGTCTTGTATTCTCCATAAAGTGCTTGTCTTGTATTCTCCATTAAGTGCTTGTCTTGTATTCTCCATTAAGTGCTTGTCTTGTATTCTCCATTAAGTGCTTGTCTCGTATTCTCCATTACGTGCTTGTCTTGTATTCTCCATAAAGTGCTTGTCTTGTATTCTCCATAAAGTGCTTGTCTTGTATTCTCCATAAAGTGCTTGGCTTGTATTCTCCATTAAGTGCTTGTCTTGTATTCTCCATAAAGTGCTTGTCTTGTATTCTCCATAAAGTGCTTGTCTTGTATTCTCCATTAAGTGCTTGTCTTGTATTCTCCATAAAGTGCTTGTCTTGTATTCTCCATAAAGTGCTTGTCTTGTATTCTCCATTAAGTGCTTGTCTTGTATTCTCCATTAAATGCTTGTCTTGTATTCTCCATAAAGTGCTTGTCTTGTATTCTCCATTAAGTGCTTGTATTGTATTCTCCATTAAGAGCTTGTCTTGTATTCTCCATTAAGTGCTTGTATTGTATTCTCCATAAAGTGCTTGTCTTGTATTCTCCATTAAGTGCTTGTCTTGTATTCTCCATTAAGTGCTTGTCTTGTATTCTCCATTAAGTGCTTGTCTTGTATTCTCCATAAAGTGCTTGTCTTGTATTCTCCATTAAGTGCTTGTCTTGTATTCTCCATAAAGTGCTTGTCTTGTATTCTCCATAAAGTGCTTGTCTTGTATTCTCCATTAAGTGCTTGTATTGTATTCTCCATTAAATGCTTGTATTGTATTCTCCATAAAGTGCTTGTCTTGTATTCTCCATAAAGTGCTTGTCTTGTATTCTCGATTAAGTGCTTTTCTGTTCTCAGTTAAGCGCTTGTTTCTATTGTGAATTATGCGCTTGTCTTCTATTTCAATAAAGCGCTAGTGTTGTATTCTCAATTAAGTGCTTGTCTTCTATTTCAATAAAGCGCTAGTGTTGTATTCTCAATTAAGTGCTTGTCTTGTATTCTCAATTAAGCGCTTGTGTTGTATTCTCCATTAAGCGCTTGTATTGTATTCTCCATAAAGTGCTTGTCTTGTATTCTCCATAAAGTGCTTGTCTTGTATTCTCCATTAAGTGCTTGTCTTGTATTCTCCATTAAGTGCTTGTCTTGTATTCTCCATTAAGTGCTTGTATTGTATTCTCCATTAAGAGCTTGTATTGTATTCTCCATTAAGTGCTTGTATTGTATTCTCCATTAAGTGCTTGTCTTGTATTCTCCATTAAGTGCTTGTATTGTATTCTCCATAAAGTGCTTGTCTTGTATTCTCCATTAAGTGCTTTTCTTGTAATCTCCATTAAGTGCTTGTCTTGTATTCTTCATTAAGTGCCTGTCTTTTATTCTCAATGAAGTTCTTGTCTTCTATAGTCAATTAAGCCATTGTCTTCTTTTCTCAATTAAGCGCTTATCTTGTATTCTCAATTATGCGCTTGTCTTCTATTCTCACTTAAGCGTTTGTCTTCTTTTTTAATACCGCGCTTGTCTTGTATTCTGAATTAAGCGCTTATCTTCTTATCTCAATTAAGCGCTTGTTTTTTGTTCCCAATTAAACGTTCGTTTTCTTTTCTCCATCGAGCGCTTGTCTTGTATTCTCAATTAAGCGACGTTCTTCTTTTCTCAATTAAACGCTTGTCTTCTTTTCTCAATTAAGCGCTTGTCTTGTATTCTCAATTAAGCGATTGTCTTGCATTCTCAATTTAGTGCTTTTCTTTTATTCTCAATTGAATTCTTGTCTTCATTTCTCAATTAAGCGCTTGTCTTTTTATCTCAGCTAAGCGTCTGTCTCCTTATCTCAATTATGTTCTTGTCTTCTGATCTCAATAATGCGATTGTCTTCTGATCTCAATAATGCGATTGTCTTCTGATCTCAATAATGCGATTGTCTTCTGATCTCAATAATGCGATTGTCTTCTGATCTCAATAATGCGCTTGTTTGCTGATCTCAATAATACACTTGTCTTTTATCCTTAACAATTCGCTAGTTTTTTCATGATCAACACGTGCGAATGTCTGCTAATCCCAATCCCTACAAACTTGCAAGAGGTAGAGGGAATTTCCCACTAATTAGCCTCTCTTTAGCTAATTATCCCTTATAATAACACACACCCACTACTAACAGGTTATGAATGAAAAATATTTTTCCAAAGCAGACACTGCGTCTGATGCCCGGAGCAATTACGTGAAAATGTGGGCCTTTTCTAAAAATATGTCGTGGAAAATCCTTGCATTTAAATTTCTAAAAATTTTTAAAGAAAAAGGAACTAATTTCAACTAAAATAACATCATTAGTGGGGTTCAACATTTCAGTTTGAAAATCTTGGAACGTACCGGTAGCGACTGTGATTAGGTCGTCAAAAAAGACTCTGACTTAATTTTTGGTTTTAACCTTTCAAACATCAAATCTCCGTCGACAATTAGAGATTGAGGAAAATAATAGAATCAATGATAACAACAACAGCAAAAACAACAACAACAATAATGATAATAATAATAATAATAATAATAATAATAATAATAATAATAATAATAATAATAATAATAATAATAATAATAATAATAATAATAATAACAACAACAACAACAACAACAACAACAACAACAACAACAACAACAACAACAACAACAACAACAACAACAACAATAGCGATAATTTATGTAAATTACGAAGAAGAAGAAGAAGAAGAAGAAGAAGAAGAAGAAGAAGAAGAAGAAGAAGAAGAAGAAGAAGAAGAAGAAGAAGAAGAAGAAGAAGAAGAAGAAGAAGAAGAAGAAGAAGAAGGAGATTTTACAACAGTATTAAAATGAAGATTTATTTTAAAAAAATATTTACACTTACAATTGCTACTACAACAGCTAACCCAATAACTACGAGTAAGTCTACGTTTACCATTACATCTACCACTACTACCACTACTACAACTACTACTACTACTACTACTACTACTACTACTACTACTACTACTACTACTACTACTACTACTACTACTACTACTACTACTACTACTACTACTACTACTACTACTACTACTACTACTACTACTACTACTACTACTACTACTACTACTACTACTACTACTACTACTACTACTACTACTACTACTACGACTACTACGACTACTACTACTACTACTACTACTACTACTACTACTACTACTACTACTACTACTACTACTACTACTACTACTACTACTACTACTACTTTTACTACTCCTACTTTTACTTCCCCTACTAATGATTCGGCTCCTCATTTAACTGATACAATCATTCATAAAGGAGAATTATTATTAAAATGATTTCACATTCGATTGATTCTTGCATGTTTTACGTTCGTTTTGATTAATGCGTGTTACTTAAAGCTGTATATATGCAAAGAGACGATATATAGACAGAGAGAGAGAGACAGACAGACAGAGATAGAGAGCAAGAGGCAGAGACAGACAGACAAAGAGAGAGAGATATATAGAGAGAGATACAGATAGAGAGCAAGAGCCAGAGACAGACAGACAAAGAGAGAGATAGAGAGAGAGAGAGGGAGAAAGAGAGAGAGAGAGAGACAGACAGAGAGACAGAGATAGAGAGCGAGAGCCAGAGACAGACAGACAAAGAGAGAGAGATAGAGAGAGAGAGGGAGAAGGAGAGAGAGAGAGAGAGAGAGAGAGAGAGAGAGAGAGAGAGAGAGAGAGAGAGAGAGAGAGAGAGAGAGAGAGAGAGAGAGAGAGAGAGAGAGAGAGAGAGAGAGAGGTAATAATGACGTCAACAAGTTGACGGTAAAGGCAAACAAAATCAATGTCAGGTGACTGCGTTCGTGCCACCGAAAAACAAAAATAGGCGAACCCAAACAAAACCGACACTTCAATTACTACGTCTTTTACTGTCTGCTCTTTGAATACCTAGCTTTAGTTGTTCAACCTCTCAGACCAATGTATCGTAAACGCGTCCATCAAGCGAATCAAATTCAACGGCGGCACTCCACAGGAAGCCAATGTTTACCGTCTGGAGGTCAGAATAGAAACTTAGTGACAAGCGACTGGACAGTGTGGTCATAGCAGGGACTTCTGCGACCAAGATGGACGTCTTTGCATTCCTTCGAGAAATGAAGGGAACAAGATAACCAAACTCAAGGGTTCGGTAAAAGGGTTTAGGAGAATGTCCATGGGGTCTGGAAGAAAGTCTGTCTGATTGAGATAAAAAGGAAGGAGATTGGCAAAAGTGTCCAAGAGAAGAATAGATATCAAAGAACTACGTGGGAAACAAAAGGAAAAAGAGAGCTGATTGAGAAAATGGAGTTCATAGGGAGAGTTGAGTGAGCGAGGCGAGACAGAGCAAAGAGGTAGATCAGAGAGAGACACACAGAGAGAGAGAGAGAGAGAGAGAGAGAGAGAGAGAGAAGAGAGAGCAGGGAGAAAAAAAGAGACCCACTCCATAGAGAGAATGAAGACGGAGAGAGTGGAAAGAGAAAGAGACATTTTGATCGAGCATTCGACAGATCGAAGAGTAGAGAGTGAGTATGAAAGAGAAAGACAAAGAGGGAGAGATAAAGAGATGGGGAGAGGAGAGGGAGATAGATAGAGAGAGGGAGGGAGAGAGAGAGAGAAAGAGAGAGAGAGAGAGAGAGAGAGAGAGAGAGAGAGAGAGGGAGGTGGGGTGGGGGCTGGGGAGGAAGAACACCGCAACCGAGACCCCAGTTCTAATGGATGCTCCTCTGACAGAACTGAAGACAGACGGATGCGATAATGGAAAAATAATGATAAAGACAATCATTTATTCCTCTCTCCTGCGAGATATTCTAAGCCGTAAATCCCGATAGGAACTGAGCTGAAAAAGACACTAGGGAAAAAGACTATGACGATCACAGTAATAACAGATCTAGGATTTTTAAAGATATTGCTGTTTGTGTATGAGAGAGAGAGAGCGCGAGACCTGTTAGTCGATTGCTTGCTGATGTGATGTGTCGTAACGTAGGTTTGAGTATTTTGGTGAAAGATTTCATCTACTCGTTTTAATTCCTCATTTTTTTTTTTCAATCCTTAGATCCATGTTCCTTGGTTCGAGCCTCTAAGGTCTGTAGTTGTTGCTCCGTCGTGTTAAGTTCAGAGATAAAGAGAGAGACAGATAGATAGATAAAGAGAGAGAGAGAGGGAGAGAGAGAGAGAGAGAGAGAGAGAGAGAGAGAGAGAGAGAGAGAGTGGGCGGGTGTAGAGAAAGAAACATTTGGAAAGTAATTAGAAAAAGAGAGAGAAGAAGAAGCAAAGAGAGGCATAGAAAGAAAGGGAAAAATGTAAAGATGTAGAGATCGAATGATACACACAGAAAAACAAAGTACTTGATGGGTTGATAGATAGATAAATAGATGGATTGACTGATTGATAGAAATAGAAAGAATGACTGAGAAAGAGAGGGAGAGAGAGAGAGAGAGAGAGAGAGAGAGAGAGAGAGAGAGAGAGAGAGAGAGAGAGAGAGAGAGAGAGAGAGAGAGAGAGAGAGAGAGAGAAAGTAAAAGGAATTGTCCGGTAATGAAAGTAACAAGAAGTTGCGAGGGCAATGAGACTTGCTGACATGTTCAAATAAATAGAAGAAGGAAGAACTAGAAAACATAAATAAAAAAAAAACCGATTTCTAATCAAATTTGAAGGTTGGCTGATCGGGTTAGCTGCACTCTTCAGTTTGGACAAATTTGTCTCTATACCCTTCTCTCTCTCTCTCTCTCTCTCTCTCTCTCTCTCTCTCTCTCTCTCTCTCTCTCTCTCTCTCTCTCTAACTCTCTTTTCCTCTCTCCCTCCCTACTTCTCTCTCAATTTTCCCTCTCATCCCTTTCCCTCCCTCTCCCTCTCATCTCTTTCCCTCCCTCTCCCTCTCACCTCTCGTTCCTTCTCTCTCATCTTTCTCTTCCGCCTCCCTCTACTCACTCAGTCTCAAAGTGGAATAATTCACTCTCAGAGTTTTTTAAGAAGTTAGACCACCACAAGTTTGAGAAACATTATATTACCCTAAAAAAGGCCGTGGTGAGTTTCTCGCTTTTTAGCAATTTGGCACTGGAAATATTTTTCTAGGTTAACTATTATGTTTATTCGTTTTATCAAAG
This sequence comes from Elysia crispata, assembly GCA_033675545.1. Lineage (NCBI taxonomy): Eukaryota > Metazoa > Mollusca > Gastropoda > Plakobranchidae > Elysia > Elysia crispata. Next base: position 115,804 of record JAWDGP010007407.1, on the reverse strand, counting down.
ATTTATTGACATGCAATAACAAACCAAACCTCAAACAGTAAGTTGAGAAGTTTATTTTAGCATGGGTTCGGAAACATAAAGTCGGAAGTTAATAATGATGATTATAAAAACCCTGAAAAAATCCATGCCAGTCTTTAAATGTAGAAGAATTCAAACCAGGCTGGACAGGGATATTGTATCGGGGCATACATTGTAAGATCCAGGACTGGGGTGGTGAAATAAAGAGAGCAGTGAATGCTATCCTGTGAAAGAAGTTAGGAAAGGGAGCAGATGGCGTCAAATACGGAGAAGATGGAAAGAGGCGAAAATGTAAAGAGCTTAAGAGGTTTTAGCGCAGAATGAACCCACAAACACACACACACACACACAAGATCGCACACGCACGTACACCCACATTCACACACATACACACACCTCTACACCCACACCCACACACATAGAGATACATATCATTTGATTCATCTTTTCAATCTATTCTTCGTTAACCTTTGGATTAGAATATCATTTCTGAGTCCAGCTTAAACTATATTCTATTTTCTCCCGGGAGGGGCAAGGTTTCAAAATAATTCCTTATGAAAAAGGTCGTGTTTCTCTTTTAAGCGGAAAAGTTCAAGGGCAATCAATATATTTTTTCCTGGTTTGAGCTACGACGCACTGCTCCAAACCATTGAATTTGAACGCTTCGGACTATTGTTATGAAATTACATTCAGATTAAGAACGTGGGTTGAGAGTGTCTACCTATGGACTTAAACTAAGCATGGAGAGCTGTAGGGGAGATAATCTGTTGGTAAGGATGAACACAGGTTGAATCAGTTCGAGATTTTGAAAAAATAAATATGGAAACTTGGGGTATTCACAATGATTTACAAACTATACTACGAGTCATTGACCTCCTTTTGGTTCCTGAAATCTCGCAGCTATATTTGAAAGAACAGCATAAAGATATTTAAATGAACGATGTTGAATACAAAAGTGTATAAGAACGGAATACTTCACAATGTTAAAATAATCTGTAATTTGACTGAAGGACCATATCGAGTCTTTGATTCACATTTTTTTGTTGTTGTTTTTTCTTTTTTTTTTAACCATAATTTTTTTAAATTTGAGAAATTTTAAAAAGATGGCTGATTATGTAAGTTATCAACAATCCAAACGTTTGTACATATGAATTGTTGAGATTTACTCTTTACTCTTCTCCCAAATCGAAAGTAAATTTTCTGTGCAAACCATTCTAAGCATAAGGCCGAAACATAATAATATAGTTATGGGTTTTTGCTGCTAGATGGCGATGATACGAAGTTATTGTCTCATGAGCTTTGTGATTAAGATTGGTTCTCAAAGCAACATGGAGAAGAACTACTATGGTGACTACTGGTTTGAAGCAAGCTGGGAACAGGTCAAGAAATCTAGCAAGAGTAAACTCGAGTTTTCAGTCTTCTTTGACCGCGATAAACAATACATATGGGTCTAAGACGACTATCTACCATAGGAATTATGTACCGAACCGATTTATTGCCTTTGCAAAGGTTATCTCCAATAATTTTAATTCGAAAAAAAAAACTCTCTAGATCTTAACGGTTAAAAAAGAAACAAAAATAGTTTGAGGATTTGAAATCCCTCTTGCCGTTGCTTGTAAAACATTCAAAATGAGCCCTCCAAAAAACAAAAAACAAAACAAAAAAAACCGCGGATAATAGAGCCTGAGTATTGCAATAAGTTGCCCTAATCTTTAGCGTAGGCGATCATGACCTTCCACAGATCTCCATCCCTCGTCCCCTGGTGCGTCTGTTACTGGTGTTACATATATAGCTACTTTGTTAGTCCATTCAACATTGTATTTCGCTGTTGTCACAAGATATTCAAATTTTTCTCTTTTCACAACATGGCCAAAAAGGTTTCCTGGTGTTTACGTATTCTATTTATGAGTAGTCTTGTTGTGGCAGCTTCTCCCAGCACTGTTTCCTTTTATTTCTTCGCAATCCATGAAATTAGTAACATTCCCTTGAAGAACCACATCTCTGTTGCCTCCTTTTTTGTGTGTGTTTTTGTGGCCGTTTTGAGACCGTCCAGGACTCGCTTCCATACATAAGCATGGCTTCAATATAGGCTCTTCAGGGCTCTTATTGTGCTAGCAGCGATGTATTTACTTGTTAGTAACGATTTCATTCTCTGGGGAAACTAATTGTTGCTGGCGCTGTTGTGGATGTAACTTTAGCGTTGTTGCGCCCATCACTTGATATTGAAGTACCCAAGTATCTGAATTGATCGCTTTACTTGAGTTTATTTCCGTTCATAACGATGTTGACCTGTGAACATTCATTGTTTTCGCTGTTACCATTACTTTTTTCTGTTCGATTCCAACCCTTTCTTTGTGCTTTCTTCTACAACAATGTTCAATAGTCGTTGAAGGTTTCCTTTGTCTTGCAATTAATACAATTTTATAAGCGATTCTCAAGTTGTTTACGGGGCCCTCCTGGATATCATTCTAGGTTTCTCATAATTATTTCATTGTAGAGTGAGAGTGAGAGAGAGAGGGGGGGGGGGAGCGAGAGAGAGAGAGAGAGAGAGAGAGAGAGAGAGAGAGAGAGAGAGAGAGAGAGAGAGAGAGAGAGAGAGAGAGAGAGAGAGAGAGAGAGAGAGAGAGAGAGAGAGAGAGATAAAAGATCTGGGGTAAGCCCACATCCTTGTCTGACACTCCACGCTTTAATTTTTGTTAAAAGAGCTGATTTCCCCATCATCTTACATTGGTGCTGTCTGATACCAGAACACATTTTTGAGCACTCGTAGATCTTTTTCATCTATCCTCAACTGTATTAGTTGTATGATTATCTCATCATATCGTACTCTGTGAAATGCCTTGGTGTAGTCAATATAGCACAGGCAAACCTCTTTCTACACTTCCAGATCTCGTTCAATAATAGTTTGAAGAATGAAGATAGTATTTTTGTGTACCTTTCCTCTCAAGAAAGCCACACTGTTCATCTGCTATTTCTGGTTTGATTTTGTTTCTGACTCGCATCATGATGTTTCTTAAAAGTATTTCGGCGATATGGCTCACAAGACTAATCGTTCTATGCAAAATGCCAGTCTTTTGCCCCTGGTTTCTTTAGCAGTGCAATAAATATAGATTTGGAGATGTTTTTGTTTGAATCTGACCTTTGTCATAGATTTTGTTGATCAATTCCTTAGTCTTCAAGTGCTTCTAAGAGTTCCAGGTATAACATACTGCCTGGAGCTGGGCCTGTTGGTTTACCTGTTTCTATCGTTCATATTGCTGCGCGGAAATCATCTTTCATGCTGGGT
>JAWDGP010007407.1:95000-107500 GCA_033675545.1 Elysia crispata | reverse complement strand
CCTGGTTTATCTTCACACAAATTCTCATCTGAACCTGGTTTATCTTCACACAAATTCTCATATGAACCTGGTTTATCTTCACACAAATTCTCGTATGAACCTGGTTTATCTTCACACAAATTCTCATCTGAACCTGGTTTATCTTGACACAAATTCTCATATGAACCTGGTTTATCTTCACACAAATTCTCATATGAACCTGGTTTATCTTCACACAAATTCTCATCTGAACCTGGTTTATCTTCACACAAATTCTCATCTGAACCTGGTTTATCTTCACACAAATTCTCGTATGAACCTGGTTTATCTTCACACAAATTCTCATCTGAACCTGGTTTATCTTCACACAAATTCTCATCTGAACCTGGTTTATCTTCACACAAATTCTCATCTGAACCTGGTTTATCTTCACACAAATTCTCATCTGAACCTGGTTTATCTTCACACAAATTCTCATATGAACCTGGTTTATCTTCACACAAATTCTCATATGAACCTGGTTTATCTTCACACAAATTCTCATATGAACCTGGTTTATCTTCACACAAATTCTCATCTGAACCTGGTTTATCTTCACACAAATTCTCATATGAACCTGGTTTATCTTCACACAAATTCTCGTATGAACCTGGTTTATCTTCACACAAATTCTCATCTGAACCTGGTTTATCTTCACACAAATTCTCATATGAACCTGGTTTATCTTCACACAAATTCTCATATGAACCTGGTTTATCTTCACACAAATTCTCATATGAACCTGGTTTATCTTCACACAAATTCTCATCTGAACCTGGTTTATCTTCACACAAATTCTCGTATGAACCTGGTTTATCTTCACACAAATTCTCATATGAACCTGGTTTATCTTCACACAAATTCTCATATGAACCTGGTTTATCTTCACACAAATTCTCATCTGAACCTGGTTTATCTTCACACAAATTCTCATATGAACCTGGTTTATCTTCACACAAATTCTCATCTGAACCTGGTTTATCTTCACACAAATTCTCATATGAACCTGGTTTATCTTCACACAAATTCTCATATGAACCTGGTTTATCTTCACACAAATTCTCATATGAACCTGGTTTATCTTCACACAAATTCTCATATGAACCTGGTTTATCTTCACACAAATTAAACTTTAAACGATTGTTAGTCAGTTTACCTCTTCATATCTGCATTCTCCAACCAAACCAAGATCCAATTACAAAAGATCAAAATATAAACTTCCATCGAAGTGTCCTCTTTACATGAGAGGCAACATGGGATAGTTCTACGTCCTCTAAGATGTCAGCGAAATGCTACTGTGAGTTGATAAGGGGAGTGAGAAAATAAGGGTGAAAATCCGATCTGGGAAAGCTATGAATATAAATAAGGAATATCTGAGCTGCCCTGAGTGCTTTATGGCACTGCAATGGTATAAGATGGAGATCAGGAGGCTCTGGTGTGCACACTCTCTCACACACATAGATAAACACACGATCTTAGTTATTGTCTCTACCTCTCTTACTTTTCTACCCTACTCGCTCTCAGTACCCCTCGTTGTCCAACTCTCTATCTTTTTTCTCTCCCTTCCCCAATGTTTTCTTTCCTTTCACTCTGCATCTAGGTCCCTAGCTTAATTATATGATGACCTATTAGATATTCTACTTTGATCTACTCTCTCTCTTTCTCTCTCTCCCTCCCTCCCTCTCTCCCTCTCTCTCTCTCTTTCTCTCTCTATCTTTTTCTCTCTGTCTGTCTCTCTCGCACACATACAAACTTGTCTTTTTGTTCATCGTATCTCCCTGGACCTGTTTGTCCGCTTTCTGTCGCTTCTCTTCTTCTTGTTCCTTTGTCCATCTCCTGCCTTTTTTACTCTAACTTCAGTTCTCTATATTCCTTACTTTATCGATTTCACAAGTTATTTCTTACCCAGTAGTAATAGTAGTAGTAGTAGTAGTAGTAGTAGTAGTAGTAGTAGTAGTAGTAGTAGTAGTAGTAGTAGTAGTAGTAGTAGTAGTAGTAGTAGTAGTAGTAGGAGCAGTAGTAGTAGTAGTAGTAGTAGTAGTAGTAGTGGTAGTAGTAGGAGCAGTAGTGGTATAAGTAGTAGTAGTAGTAGCTGCAAGTTGTATTAGAAGTTGTAGAAAAAGTAGTGACATGGAATGTGCTTTCAAAAGAGTTATGCTAGCCTACCTAGTTGGAAGTCACGAGCTCTACTTTGAGAGTTTGAGTTGTTGTTGGCATATGACGCGATAGCGTCTGTAAGAGCCGACATTGATTTTGTGAGAAACTAAAAGCAAAGAATGGGATGCATAAAGTGTGCTCATGAGAAAACATTTACAATAAAAAAATTTTAATACTGCTTAGATCTTCGAAATGTTTCTTATTGTTGTGCAAGATTGATGACTCCCAATAAGTAAATTGTGAAAGGGGAATAACTCTCGAAATCGTGTTCCCTATATGCGATTCTCGTCCTATGGCTACTAGTCTAGAGCTGCTGTTGGAGAATAATTTGAGATTTGAGAAAAACGAAAGAGAGACGAATAATTACGAGTGAACTTATTAATGCAATATTTGTGGATTTTACTGTGCGTAGAAAAACAATTTACATTACAGAAATAAGACGACGAATAAAAAAAACCCAAACCATTAATCCTAAAAAACAAAATGATGTGGCTCGCATTCTTTCGAAGATATTAATTCCTGAATTTGTTGTTTTTGTCAGTCCAACATGTATTTCTACTCGCGTCTTTCTACTCTCGAATGGGAATTGTCGCCCTTTATAGGCCGACCCGATCCGCCTGGAAGTCGCTGACTTTGGAGAGGCTGATGGAAGGACCTGGAGGCACGCTCTCCACTTCCGGTCTCTCACTCTCTCGTCTGCTGCGAAATCATGGTGAACTGTTCTCAAAGGCGGGAAGTATTATCACTTCCGGTGCAAGGGGACTTTGGCTTACTTTATGCCGTTTTATAACACAAACTCTTGCTATTGGAAGCAAATTATTAACTTGAAAGAGGGAATGGGAATTACGGGCAAAACAGACTGATACATTAATATTAAAAAATACTAAACGTTAGATTTAAGAAAAAAAATAACAACAACCTTACGGTTTTCAATTTTCTTGTAAGCTGATTATTTATAGCATGATGCACTGTGGTTCTCCCTTTTCTTTTCCAGATTAAAAGAAAAAGAAGAAACAATTAAGGTATTAAGAGAATAAGAATTCAGTTATATCTAGCTAGACAGATGAGAACAGAAGACGCCAAGAGAGAAAATGGATACAAAAATATTGCGAACTGGAAATGAGTAGTGAAGCGTTGAAAGAAGTGGGAAGTTCTTCACGCATGATAATTATGCTGTAGAAAAGCATATCACAGATAACGATATTATATTAATGGAATAGGTGAGGTATAGGTAGCTTGGCAAGACAACAACACTAGCCAACTCTTGACGGCGTTAAGGCCCGAAAACGGCCAATGTCAACATGTTAATATGGCGGAGCGTGCCTTCTATCCTTTTGCTCTGCTAGACATCTGAGGCGGTTCCTATCACATTACAAGCGGGATACTCTAGAGTGCATTACTTTAGAGAATGGATGCTGGCTGAAACGCTTTGGAAGATCGTTGTGTATATAGCCCGGTTGTGCAAATAGCCCGGTTATGTAAATAGTCCTGTTGTAACCCATCTGCTCAGAGGCACTGGCGACTTGGGCAGTGGGCACTTCATTAGAATGGGGACGTGATGACGGCTATTCTCAGAGTACCTACATGGAAGAGTTCAGACCTGAAACGCTTCATGTTTCCGCATGTTTGTCTTTATTCATCCGGTTCTGTTCGAAGTGGACTGCCTTTAAGACATAATTATGATATTCTAAAAGCCATGGCAATGCTACCTTGTACCTTTGTCTTTGTTGATTTCCCGTAACTGTTAAGTTTTCCCCTAAGAATATGTATTCTTAATTGAATGAGGTTTTTCCCCTTTTAAAGCGCTATGTAAAAAAGGTCGCCTTACTTTTCAGGACAACTAAAAAAAAAAGAGCAAAATGTAACAAAAAAACAACAACAAAAAAACAAAAAAAAAAAAACAACACACACACACACATTTACCTGTCCTCTCAGTAATCTACATTACCGTTAGGTCAGAGCTCAAAATTTTACTTCCAGTGCGAACTTTCTAGTTACGCTCTATTGTTGTAATTTACATGCTATTAACGGCGTCTTTGACTCGTCAACTCTTCGAGATGTATCAATCTATTTATCACTTGCAGACTAAAATTCCAATTTATCTTAGTTATTTATTACACTGAAAATCAGGTTTTTCGATTGTTGTTCCGAAATTAATATTGCCCAGAAAATTAATAAACTGATATGGCTGATCTTCGGTAAGTGCAAAAAAAAAAAAAAAACAGAAATTGATGTTAATGTCTGTCGTGCTTTTGAAGTATAAAGCATTGCCAAGTTATTGTAAATCTACAATACAGTAGGGCAAAGCTGCTTTTCGTTTTAAAATGGCGGTGTAATCAAAGAAAATTCAATTTAGAACGACCTGTGGTGTTACTGAATCTGTTATCAAATCATGGGTTTTTAAACTATATCGGCGGTGTAAAGAGTAAATCTTAATTTTACTTCGTTAACATCACAGGCGAAGCAAATTAACGAGAACTGATAAATCTTAAAAAAGCAAAATGGAATCGCAAATTGTTGTAGAAAGAATAAGTAATGACAAGATCTACACGAAGTAGATAGAAGTAGAGAAAATAATATCTGAGTTTTAATGAGAAGAGCTGTTAAAAGAAACAGTCTTCTTTAACTTAGGTCAGGATGGCAAACCGAAATGATGATGAATTAAGGAGGAAGGAATATTTAGGTACACGGAACATATGGAAAAAAAACAAAACAAAAAAAAACAAGGGGAAAGAAGGCACATACACATAGAGTAACTTCGAGAGAAAAAAAAGAGAACGTCGGAGCAATATCGCAGCTACTAGCCGCAAAAACATTACTAGCTCTACCCAGATTAGAGCCATTAAGATAAACAAACAAACAAACAAACACACAAACAACGGGAATTATGTTTATTGTTTACAGTTTTCTGTTTGTCCACTACAGTCTTAAAATGACAAAATAGAACAAAAATATAATAGAGACTTGGATCCTTTTGAAAACATTTCATCTTTTGTATGGTTTTTTTATTATTTTTATTTGAGTGCTGATCTTTTTTGAAGGCCGAAGATAAATTCCACTAAACTTTGCCGCGTCCAACAAATGACTCGACATTGGATCAGATTATAATGTTTCCCCAAGGCGAATCCGACATGGCCGCCAGTCTTTCACTCCGAGACTGTAATGGCGCTACTAAGCTGCGCCTTGAGACATGGTTTCCGTTTCCGGTCTTGACAGTCGGGAAATCATGGCGGCTCTGCTTCTCGACAAATGGTTTTCATTGCCTCTTCGAAACTTCCGGTGGAATGGAGGCGCAATCAAGGTATTATTTTTTTTTACTAATTCTTATTTCTTTTTTTTTTTTAATTTGCTTTGCAGTTCAGCAATTGGTTAAAAGTGCAGAAGTAAAGAAAGGTGGGAAAAATAACGGCTTTTACTTTTTGCTCATGATATTTTTCAAAACTTGCTGCTTTATACACATTTTTCTTTCAAAAAAAAAAAAAAAAACCCTGGCAAATACAGAGAAAATAGGATTTCAAGTGTAACAGGTATTTGTTGAGGCAAGAGGATTGAAATGTTAAAAGAACGAAATCGAAACATTGAACATTGGGAGGGAAAGGGAGAGGTGGGTGGGGGGGGAGGGGGAGGAATCAAGATACTGCATCGAAACAAAAAAAGGAAAAGTCAGTGGAAGAAAAGTATTTCGAAAAAAAAAATTCTATGAGGATAGAGGATTGAAATGTCACAGCAAATGAAGACAAAGCTTTGAAAAATGAAAAAAAAAACAAAAACGAAAAAACAAACTCAATACGGCATAGAGAGGCCAGGAAAAGTCAAAATAAGGAGAAATAAATCGAAAGAATCGTGACCTTAAAGTTCTTTGATTTTATGCATACGAATAGATGTAGATGTAGTTAGCAGCCTCTTTTATGTGCATTTTTTTCTCTTTAGTTCTATGTCGACACCAAAATGTGTAACAACATAAACAAAATGCAGTATTTCCTTTAAAAAAAAAACCCTGACTATTATTAAAATATCAATTAAACAATAAACGTTCTGATTAAATTCTATAACTATATGTATTTCTTATAACCAACACTTTTTATTTATTTATGCATTTTTTTTTTTTTTGGTTATATTTATTTCAAAATCAGTAAAGATATATCGAACAAGGACACTTGCATATTTCTGTTGAAGCTGATCTCTCTTTAATGTTCCAAAGCTTTGCTTTTGCTTTCATTTGTTTTACTTTTTTTTATTTTAAGTTTCTCGTATTCTTTCAATTTCAACCTCTCTTCTTCCTGATCCACGGATAGGGATAGCGAGGTAGTGGTGTGTGTGTGTAGGGGTGTGTGCTCGGGGTGTGTGTTCGGGGTGTATGTAGGGGTGTGTTCGGGGTGTGCGTAGGGGTGTGTGTTCGGGGTGTATGTAGGGCTGTGTTCGGGGTGTGCGTAGGGGTGTGTGTTCGGGGTGTATGTAGGGGTGTGTTCGGGGTGTGCGTTGGGGTGTGTGTGCGGGGTGTGCGTAGGTGTGTGTGTTCGGGGTGTATGTTGGGGTGTGTTCGGGGTGTGCTTAGGGGTGTGTGTTCGGGGTGTATGTAGGGGTGTGTTCGGGGTGTGCGTAGGGGTGTGTGTTCGGGTGTGCGTAGGGGTGTGTGTTCGGGGTGTATGTAGGGGTGTGTTCGGGGTATGCGTAAGGGTGTGCGTAGGGGTGTGTGTGCGGGATGTGTGTAGGGGTGTGTGTAGAGGTGTGTAGTGGTGTGTGTGGGCTGTGTTTAGGGGTGTGTGTGTGCGGGGTTGTGTGCGGGGTGTCGAGATTCTGATCTACGCTCGAGTATATTATACAAAATAACTGGAGTTGTTTTACTCTGGCAAACGTAAGTTCTTCTCGTAATTTTGCTTCTATTTTAAGACTCGCACTGTTGTTTATTAATTAATGCTATATTTCTGGAAGATGATGACATCAACTTTAATGTTGCACTTTTAAACTTTTGTTCAATTAATTTAGTTGTGTATATAACATTTCTAACTGTTGAGCCTGTTTGATGGTTGCAAGATTTGTGCATTTAAATTGAATATTTTTTCTGCTTCTCAAGACAATGTGACATTTGTAGCAGGTATAAACATATGTAAAAGTAAATGTTTTATTCCATTCCCTTTTACCCCTCTTTTTTTATCTTCCACTCTCTAACTTTCCTGGTTTTTCCCTATCGAATTCTTGCTGACTGCCGCATCGAGTTATGTACCTTATTTCATTAGCTTTGAAATTTAATCAGGCCTTCGGGTTAGAATGCCTTTGGCTAACTGTTGCTTCCTGTCTTAACTTTTTTTTTTGTTTTTTTTGTTTTGTTTTGTTTTTGTTTTTTTTAGCAGATGGGATAACACAATTATGTTCACATTGAGTCTCTCTCTTGGGATTGAGAAATGATTTTGATTGTCTTGAGATGGTTCTTAACGAACTCTTCAGTTTTTGAATAACCTTAAAAATTAGGTTTTGAAACCTTAGGGGGAATAACTCATTTGATTCAACCTTTTATTTCCTGCCTTATAGAATTGGGAGAGTCACTTAAAAAAACTTTCAGACTTTTTTGTAAAGTCGAATTTTTTTTTTTTTTACTTTTTAAACTTGTAAATGATTTTGATATTTCTTTTTTTCTGAGTGGAGGAGAACATGTAAACTGGAGGGACAACTCAGTTTTTTTTTGTATTTTCCCTCACTGTGCTTGTCCTTACTTTCTTCTATCCTCTCATGCTTTTTCTCTTCCTCTTTTGGTCAGAAATTATGCCCCTCCCTTTGAATCTCTGTCTCTTTCATCTTTCTTTCACTTCCTTTAACTGTCTGTCTGTCCCTCTGCCTGTCTGTCTGTCTCTCTTTCTCTCTCTCTCTCTCTCTCTCTCTCTCTCTCTCTCTCTCTCTCTGTCTGTCTGTTCATCTGTCTTTCTGCCTGTCTCTCTCTCTCTCTCTCTCTCTCTCTCTCTCTCTTTCTCTCAATGAATTTCTTAGTAAACGCAGTGCCCTGTCCTCAATGTACCCACACACAGATTGCGTCCATATGCACTCTAGTTTAAAAAATATTAATAAAAACACAAGAAACATGCCATATTATTCAGAAACACACAGGTAAACCATCTCAAATATTATGTTTCCATAACATGATGGAAAAAACTAATTCGAAAAATGTCATGTTTGTTACCCATGAGACAATGATATACTACGTGGGAATTTCCATGTTCCCATCTATTTTGGTCCAATTTTTTATTCTATCATTTCAGTTTGTTGTTTGAGAAAATATTTGCTCGAAGTCAAGGAATGTGTGACTATGTGTTCAATACACTTGCAGCAATCACATGCATTTCTAAATAACTAAACTTAGACTGAATAACAAGATCTATGTGAGAGGTAAACAAAAGAGCCATTTGAACACCAAAATTCACTAGGATACTTTTTTAAAAGAGAAGGACGGCGACCTAAGCAAAAGTATGCAGGGTTGCTGTGGTTGAAAATGATCGTTCCTTACAGCACTGACAGTATCATCCACCCTTTAGAGCCCCGAGGTTTGAGCCCCGGAGTTCGCAGGAACCTTTGCATGAAAATGTCCCAGGGTTATGGTACCCTGGGTCTACCAGTTTTAGCAGTAGTTCTGTTCTTTGTGTCGTATAAATAAAAAAAAAATGGTTCTATCCTTGCCAGTGGCTGTTTATTTTCATGTAACATCCTGTTCTCTTAGAGCAATACCCCAAGGGCATGTTTCAAAGTTCTGAGGCTAGGTGCAATGACATTGTAACATCTGATGTCATATATCATCCATCTTCTTTGCGAGGTTGGGGTAGTGAGAACTGCAGGATTGGGAGGAAGAGGGGTAGTGTGTGTGTGTGTGGGGGGGGGAGCGGTGGAGTAAGTGTGCATTACGTAACACACATCTAGAAATGATGAAATAAAATACGTTTGATATGAGCTGTTTTCTTTAACTGCGAAATTTGGTCATGTAGTCAGTTTTCTTTCATAAATATATCCGGTTGTGTAGTCAGTTTTATTATACAACTACATCCAGTTATGTAGACAGTTCTTTTGTCCAACTAAACCCGGTCGAAAATTCTTTGTTTTACATCCGCTATAACCGGTTGTGTGGTAAGGTTTTTTCATCTAACTAAATCCGGTTTAGTGTGCAGACAATTCGAACTTTCTGATGTCCTCTAGCACCTATACAGATCAGACAGATTTTGCTGCTTGAGTCTGCGCTCCTATCTAGCTAACTCACTCGGATATGTAATCCGAGCTACATTGTTAGCTTCACCAAAAATAAAAGGTTAACTGACCTCATCTGGATTGGAAGCCCGTATTCACCGATCCAAGCACGAAATATCTACAACAAAATCATTATCATACCACTTTTATATGCTTGCATCTGACAACTAAGACTTTGATTATTATTATGACCACCATGATAATCATCGTCATCATTATCATCCTAACCGCCCTTATTATATCTTTTGTTTCTCATTTTTTTTCTTCTCTTTCCTTTTCTTGCTTCCTCATATACTCAGCTTGTCTGGTTCTCTAACTTTTTAAAAAAATCCCATTTTCTTTATTACCAGCAATCTACGTTATTTTATACCATCTTAGCTTTTTGGCTATTTTCATTTCAATTCTTTAAGTGAATCTGATTTTTTTTCTTTCTCCCTAAAATCAAATTTACCTGCCATTTAATGTGTCCATGCTTTTCTTCGCCTTTTCCTGCTATTGCTTTGTTTCTCGTACATTTTAATCTTGCGTTTTATGTCTTTACCGGTTTATCACATTTTTGTCTCTTTATTAATTTCTTTTGCCAAAATTCTGTAAATCAGCCTCCTTCTCTGTCCATCTGTCTGTCTGTCTGTCTGTCTCTGTCTCTCTCTCTCTCTCTCTCTCTCTCTCTCTCTCTCTCTCTCTCTCTCTCTCTCTCTCTCTCTCTCTCTCTCTCTCTCTCTCTCTCTCTCTCTCTCTCTCTCTCTCTCTCTCCCCCTCCTTTCGCTTTTGCTCCAAATAAAAAAAAAAATCGGAAGAACAAAAACTGTAGATCACTTACCTAAACCTTTAAAATACAGTGGGTAATCGAGTAGAAAACAATTACAAGTCCAGCAAAGACTTCGTTCTATTCTTTTCTGAGTCAATTCTTAGTTGGTGAAAATTAGAAGGTGCTTTGTTTAAGTTTACTCCGGTTGAGTCAGCGCGTCAAACAAATCCATTGATCTGATTGTTTACTAACACGAAGTGCTTTCGCATGATTATGTCAAGCAAAGTTTCAACCGACAGGAGAAAGCAATATCGCCGATTCCACTAGGGACTGGCTTTGGTAGAGAAAGACAAAAAAATCCATCGGTCTAAGATTTACCAGGTGTCCTCCCTAAATCTCCTGTGGATTCCTGGGCAGAGAAAATGTTCCTTTAAGATGGTGTAAAAATGGAAAGAACGAATGATGAAACTATAGAAAGTCATATTGTCTTAACCTGCGGTTTTCTTTCATAAATTATCATAAATGCTAACAAAGTTCGATATAAATGATTAAAGGTAGATAAGGTGTACGATCTGTTGATACTTATTATTTTTTTTATTATTATTATTGTTAATTTTTTATAAATCAATATGCCCCTTGTTTTGTTTTTTTCTGCGAAGTTAAAAGTAGGGCTCATGTAAGGGGATCAAACTCCATCACATATAGCCCCAGATGCGGATCGAACCCACAGCTTTCTTCATATCATCGCTACGCTCGACTTACATAACTTTCTGGCGCTTTTTCATCGTGTCATTTTGTAATATTTGATTCCTTAAGTTACAAATTCATTGCTCTTGACTGCCCATATCAAACACCAAACAATTAAGGAGCAAAGGTTTCAAGAAAACTCGTGAAATCCATATCAACTTAGCCTCGAAGACATGTGCTTTGTTTGTTTGCTTGATATAACCCGCCCACAACTATATCATCACAGGCCTCCTCTGAAAAAAAAAAAGAGAAAACAAAAACAAAAGAAGAAAAAAAATTGACATGGCTGGTTTTCTCATACTGAGTCTTTCCATAATAATCTCAGAAAATCTGTTTTGGCTCGAAATATTGTTATCGCAATGGAATGAATTCTCGCATTTTACACGAACATTTCTTCTCTGATGTTGCATTGTATAAAACAAACAAAAGCACTAAGAAACTGAGCAGCTGCCGTAGCGATCATAATTATATACTCCATCACAACAATCAGATTATTACGTTTGGAAAAAACAAAAAAAAAAAAAAACCCAAAAAAAAAAGAAAAGAAAAAAAATGAAACGAAACAAAAGAGACTAGGACTATTTGAAAACTACTCTTCGTAAAGAAATTAAACAATCAGAATTTGTTCCATTGTGAGAAATTTATCGTGCACGATTCTGTTCTTTGAGTAGTATAACGCCCCCCACCATTTCTCTGAAGAATACAGAGCACAGTGGCATTTCAAAATTCCACGGCCTGTTACATGAAGCTCTTTCAGTGTGTTACTATTCCTGGCCTCTTTATTTTGGTTCCTTAGAGCAGTCTTTGCCCCGAAGCTAGGGAACATTTTAGACATTTAGACATTTAGACCTAAGGCTGTGCTGTAAACATTGCTTTGAATTCGATTAATGGTATTGCACCAGGCCGCTAAATCTCTCTGAGAAGACAACCGTACTAAGAAGTCTGGACGTCCGTTATTTAATCAGCCTCAAGACAAGCGTCCGCATCGCGGCAACACAAACGGTGGTTATTTGCAGAAAGCGTCCCTTAGCTCAAGTGGAGAGAAGTAAGCAAATCAAATTACAGAGCGAGCTAAATATAAAAAGAAGGAATGGCAAAAACTACTTGAATAATCTTGTCCTGGCTTCTCAAGTTCTAATTGCACTGCCATGACGCACTTTTTATGCAACTGAACAAAATGTTGAGCAAATAATCTTAGAGTCTATGGTGGTACTGCCGCAATAAAAATGTATTTCTTTCAATTTGCAGAAACATTACTGAGATTTCTATAAATTACGTTAGGTTGAGTTTCTATTTCCAAAATTAAAACGGAATTGCTCCGTTTAAAGACTTCGACCAACGGAATAATCATTTTAAAGTTTATCATCTCCGATGTAAGTAATAGAAATGGCAAAAAAACGATGTTGCCTTCTTTTATTGAATTTTGTTTTGAAAAGTTAAAATGGAGGCTTTTTATAACCAGATTTCATGCTGTTTTTATGCCTATAGTAGTCGACAAAATTTGGTAAAATCCAAAATCTGTTTATAGACCTTTTTAAACGCTCATAATTATGCAAGTAGAACTAATATGATTTTCCATTTTGGCATCAAATTTTTACCTTTTTCC
>JAWDGP010007407.1:80000-90000 GCA_033675545.1 Elysia crispata | reverse complement strand
GCAGCAACTTGACTTTCTGACTTCTAACGTCAGTGAAAAAGAAATTTGCCTGAGACTCTTTGAAATGCTGACAAACGCTGTGAAATTATTTTTTGTATAG
The DNA here is from genome assembly GCA_033675545.1 of Elysia crispata. Taxonomy (NCBI): domain Eukaryota; kingdom Metazoa; phylum Mollusca; class Gastropoda; family Plakobranchidae; genus Elysia; species Elysia crispata. The sequence goes on along the minus strand of JAWDGP010007407.1, from coordinate 89,900 downwards.
TCAATCAATCACTTTATCAATCAATCAATTTTTCTATCAATCAATCAACCAATAAATGTTGAAATCTTTAAACCGATCAATACTTTAACAAATCAATCAACTAGTAAGTAGTTCAGTCAATCAGTCATTGATTTAATCAATCTATCAGTGAAGACAACCAACAATTAAATGATTATAAAATCAATCAATAAATGTACCGATTGCCTACACACTGCGTCATTATCCCCTCTGCCCATTTTCGAGTCATTTATAAGGGGTGCACAATATAGTGCTTTTTATAATGAGCCAAAAATATTTCCATAGAGATAAAATAAGAGATGGCCTGTTCTTAGGTTTCTTTTTTGCCTTAAGGCCGCTTTCCATGGTGCCGCGAAAGACCGAGCGGTAAATTTCAGTGCATGCTTTTTGAAAACATTATTTTCCATGGATTTATGTGAGGCGTGAAAAGTGTCAGACACGGTCTGAGTTGGCTGTTCGCTCTTGATGCACGGCACTCCGAGTCAGGGATTTGAGCATCAGATCTGCCATCTCAATACAACTTTACTTCGTTTATTTCATTTTTTTAAATTGTTGTAGACAAGATTCAGAACTCATTAATGTTCAAGTCCATTGTGTTGTATAAACTTCGAAGAAATCATATAAAGCTACAGTCCATAGTGCATGGACTGGTTCTTTTTTTATGTTTTACTACTGGCGATCCGTACAGCTATAAATAGCTGTCGTTTAATTTTTCTTTGATCTTTCCGATTTCGAAGAAAATTGATCCTTGCTATGCTTTTCAGGTCAAGGTTAAATACTAAATACGTAGTATTTTTGTTATGATTTCAATAACTGTCTTTTCTAATGTTAATACACGTTTTTAAAACCTTAAAAAAGTGGAAGATCCTAAGGTTTCATTGCGCTATAAACTCTTTTCCTCAGCTTTTTAAATTAAAAACCCGCGAAGGTGTGCAGACAAAATCCGTTTCCAGAGCCAGTTTTACTTCTGGGCTTTTATATCATAAAAGTGTGACATGCTATTTCATCAAACCCAACAAACGGATATAGGGTTGCTCAAAAGATACAGATTTTTTAGGTTTTGTAGAAGGAGGAGAGTGTGGTGGGGTTGGGTGACACGGCGGAAATACCGCAACAGAAACCGCGCTATGGAATTCCACCTTTACGCTGTGTTTGAAAACTACACACGTAAGAGTACGGGGTCTGTTGTATCAACGCGCATGCCCCACACTTGTCTTTCGGCTGGTTTTCTAAGGATCCAACGCGTCGCTGCATCTTTAGACTTGAATCTTTGATTGGTCGTTGCAACTCTCTTCTTGATTTTAGCACATAGAAAATAATTAATTAGAGAGAGAGAGAGAGAGAGAGAGAGAGAGAGAGAGAGAGAGAGAGAGAGAGAGAGAGAGAGAGAGAGAGAATACGCCGTCTCTCTACCTAAAGATTTCAAAATCTATCTTCTGAATGGAATGTTAGTCCTAAAAATTCAATTAATTTAAATGATATTGAAATCTCTTTATGTCGTATTCGGTCTATCTATTTATCTGGCTGTCTATCTATCTATCTATCTATCTATCTATCTATCTATCTATCTATCTATCTATCTATCTATCTAACTATATATCAATCTCTCTATCTATCGATTTATCTATCTATCTATCTATCTATCTATCTATCTATCCAAGTATCATTCTATAAATATTCATTCGATCCATCTAATTTTACATCAATCTATCTATCCATTGATCGCTCTATCTATCTCGTGTATATATATATATATAATCCATTATATATATCTATCTATATATATATATATATATATAATCCATCTAAATCTACCATCTCTCTATCTATCTCGTATATATATATATATATATATATATATATATATATATATATATATATATATATATAATCCGTCTAAATCTACCATCTCTCTACCTTTCTAATAATCGACATCTCTCTATCTTTCTTCTACAGATCTATTATCTATCTTTCGAGCTATTTATCTCTTTGCCAAACCCTATGTCATCTGAATTTAATATTTTTTTTTTAATCTCAGGAGATCAGTTATATAAAACCTTGTAAAGTCATAAACGAAAAAAAAAGGGAAAATGGTTTAGATTGGAACTCTCTATTGCATGATTTCATTTAACATGAAGCTTGAGGAATGTTTCTTGGGGTCTGTATGTAATTTTATATTCCCCTCAGATGCCCATACTCAGCCATGATAGCATTGCTAATTCGAGTAGAAAGATAGCACATCTTTTTTTCGCTAATAAAATCCGTCTGGAAAAATAAGGTCACTTTGTACCTACTCGTTGTTTGAATATTTTTTTTTGAATGATCAGTTATCATGATTATAATTGTTAAAAATAGAAAAGAAATTGAAAGGTTTAGAAATATAACGTGTCACTTGCTCTTATATAAGTAATAACCAATAGGTATGACCTTAGAGAACTTTGTTGGTAGGTCGTGTTCAAAAACAGAAGAGAGAGAGAGAGAGAGAGAGAGAGAGAGAGAGAGAGAGAGAGAGAGAGAGAGAGAGAGAGAGAGAGAGAGTGGGTTCATCGCAAAATGAGAAAAGTATAGCTCTTAAATTTGTTCTTTCTTCTCTGCTTTTCATTTGTCTCTCTCTTATCTCCAGTTATCTTTTTCAAACCATAATACTTTCACCCACCCACTCACCCCTTCTCACCCCCAAATAGAAACTTATTTCATTTTTTCTTCCTTTCTTTCGTCTCTTATTCTATCTCTTCCATTCTTTGATCTCTTCCAGGAGCTAATTGAGTTGTTATATCTCCTCCAAGATTCCTGAGAAATGTTGAACGTTGTTGTCATGTGTGTCATTTCTAACGAGGTAAAGAGAAAGAGATAGTTAAAGATAGAGAAAGAGAGAGTGAGTCAGAGAGAGAGAGAGAGAGAGAGAGAGAGAGAGAGTGTGAGAGGGAAAGAGAGGAAGAGAGAGTGAGAAGAAAAGAAAGATAGAGAGGGGGCGTTAGAGATAGATAGATAAATAGAGAGAGAGAGAAAGAAAGAGGGAGTGAGAAGAGAGGGCGTTAGAGAGAGAGAGAAAGAAAGAGGGAGTGAGAAGAGAGGGCGTTAGAGGGAGAGAAAGGAAGAGGGAGTGAGAAGAGAGGGCGTTAGAGGGAGAGAAAGAAAGAGGGAGTGAGAAGAGAGGGCGTTAGAGGGAGAGAAAGAAAGAGGGAGTGAGAAGAGAGGGCGTTAGAGGGAGAGAAAGAAAGAGGGAGTGAGAAGAGAGGGCGTTAGAGGGAGAGAAAGAAAGAGGGAGTGAGAAGAGAGGGCGTTAGAGGGAAAGAAAGAAAGAGGGAGTGAAAAGAGAGGGCGTTAGAGGGAGAGAAAGAAAGAGGGAGTGAGAAGAGAGGGCGTTAGAGGGAGAGAAAGAAAGAGGGAGTGAGAAGAGAGGGCGTTAGAGGGAAAGAAAGAAAGAGGGAGTGAAAAGAGAGGGCGTTAGAGGGAGAGAAAGAAAGAGGGGGTGAGAAGAGAGGGCGTTAGAGGGAGAGAAAGAAAGAGGGAGTGAGAAGAGAGTGCGTTAGAGGGAGAGAAAGAAAGAGGGGGTGAGAAGAGAGGGCGTTAGAGAGAGAGAAAGGAAAAGGGAGTGAGAAGAGAGGGCGTTAGAGAGAGAGAAAGGAAGAGGGAGTGAGAAGAGAGGGCGTCAGAGAGAGAGGGCGTTAGAGACATAGATAGATAGAGAGGGAAAGAAAGAAAGAGAGACTAAGAAGAAAGAGAAAGAGAGAGAGATAGATAGATAGACAGAAAGATAGATAGATAGATTGATAGATAAAGATAGGGAGAAAGAGAGAGAGAGAAAGAGAGAGAGAGAGTGTGTGTGAGAGGGAAAGAGAGGAAGAGAGAGTGAGAAGAAAAGAAAGATAGAGAGGGGGCGTTAGAGATAGATAGATAAATAGAGAGAGAGAGAAAGAAAGAGGGAGTGAGAAGAGAGGGCGTTAGAGAGGGAGAGAAAGAAAGAGGGAGTGAGAAGAGAGGGCGTTAGAGGGAGAGAAAGAAAGAGGGAGTGAGAAGAGAGGGCGTTAGAGGGAGAGAAAGAAAGAGGGAGTGAGAAGAGAGGGCGTTAGAGGGAGAGAAAGAAAGAGGGAGTGAGAAGAGAGGGCGTTAGAGGGAGAGAAAGAAAGAGGGAGTGAGAAGAGAGGGCATTAGAGGGAGAGAAAGAAAGTGGGGGTGAGAAGAGAGGGCGTTAGAGAGAGAGAAAGGAAAAGGGAGTGAGAAGAGAGGGCGTTAGAGACATAGATAGATAGAGAGGGAAAGAAAGAAAGAGAGACTAAGAAGAAAGAGAAAGAGAGAGAGAGATAGATAGACAGAAAGATAGATAGATAGATTGATAGATAAAGATAGGGAGAAAGAGAGAGAGAGAAAGAGAGAGAGAGAGAGAGAGAGAGAGAGAGAGAGAGAGAGAGAGTGTGTGTGAGAGGGAAAGAGAGGAAGAGAGAGTGAGAAGAAAAGAAAGATAGAGAGGGGGCGTTAGAGATAGATAGATAAATAGAGAGAGAGAGAAAGACAGAGGCTGTGAGAAGCGAGGGCGTTAGAGAGGGAGAGAAAGAAAGAGGGGGTGAGAAGAGAGGGCGTTAGAGGGAGAGAAAGAAAGAGGGAGTGAGTAGAGAGTGCGTTAGAGGGAGAGAAAGAAAGAGGGGGTGAGAAGAGAGGGCGTTAGAGAGAGAAAGGAAAAGGGAGTGAGAAGAGAGGGTGTTAGAGAGAGAGAAAGGAAGAGGGAGTGAGAAGAGAGGGCGTCAGAGAGAGAGGGCGTTAGAGACATAGATAGATAGAGAGGGAAAGAAAGAAAGAGAGACTAAGAAGAAAGAGAAAGAGAGAGAGAGATAGATAGACAGAAAGATAGATAGATAGATTGATAGATAAAGATAGGGAGAAAGAGAGAGAGAGAGAGAGAGAGAGAGAGAGAGAGAGAGAGAGAGAGAGAGAGAGAGAGAGAGAGAGAGAGAGAGTTTATCAACATCTGGATTCGCCCAGCATTTTTCTCTTTGTTACGTATCAAGTTTTATGTAGAAGTCATGACCGAAATCTATCCATTCTTTGTGTTTCTGATCTTGCTTCACCGTGGTTTCAATCACACAGACCTCGTTTCTCTATTCTGTCATCTTTTGAAACTTGTCGCAAAAACTTAAAAGATATAAATCTTTATTATTTTTTTCCCCTGTTTTTTGGCCCCCTTGAGCTGGCTGTGTAGGTTGCTGTATTTTCCCTCAGGTTCCGGCGCTTGCGTGGTTCAACAACCTCTTGATGACTGATCATCTTGTTTCACATGAGAAAAGGCATAAAAAGGTGTAAAAATCATAGGCTATGGGATTTGTTCAATAACTTTGCCTTTTTCTTATATGTCAAATTTGCAACAGGCTATAGAGATTTTTGTTACTAATCCACCAGACATCTCTCTCTCGTTTTTTTTTTCTTTGACTACTTCTTTCAATATTACATAAACCAGATTTCTCATTCTATTATATTTACAGAAGTGCCCCGATGTTATTTTCTTAAATTATCACATGTCGAAGGGTTTTTTATATTTAATCCGAGACATTTCAGATTCTGTTAACACCATGATTTCCAAGTCAATTTTTTCTATTGTCTGTCACAGATATTTTTTGTCGAGCTCTTCAGGCGTTTCATTCCATTAGCTTCTAACTTTATTTTTTATTTTGTCTCCACGTCACATGTCCAGTCCTCTCAACCATATTCATTTTCTCAATTTTTTTTTTCACCTGCTTTGTTTAAAATAAATCAAAAAACAAAAAAAAATAGTTCCGTCATTTCATCACTTTCTTTTAAGGGTTTTTTGATTAATATGGCAGTTTTTCCCGTCTGTGATCTCAGGGACTCTCATTTCTGTGCTGTCATTATTCGAATCGTGCAGGAAGTGGATTCCAATTACGGAGGCTCGAATTAGCGTTTTGCTCTTTTTAGTTAAGAAGTTTTGGCTATTATAGCCTGCTGCAATGATTGTAAAAAAAAATATTTTCATCCCTCGTTGATGCATTATAATAAAGCACGTTAGAAAGGAAAGAGCTTTAAAATGCGCATCATCGTAATTATCAACAAGCATATAATATTATAAGTTTTAACAACTTGCCAGTTAGCATAGGAGGGTAGCACTAGGTGTATAGCAGTTGATGGTTTCTTCATGTATGTATACCAAGCACGATTATTGTATTTCAGACTTATGGCGTTACCAATGCACAAACAATAAAAATTGCTCAGTGTCAGCTACCAAAGCGCTGTTAAATAAGGACTTCAATCTATTCTAAATATTGCACGTTAAATTTTGGGTATTTGAACAAAGACACCAACAGAATTTCATATTAAAGCACTTTTATCCTCAGATTTATCAATACTATTTTTTTTGAAGGAGCCAATGTGCTCAAAATATATGAGAAATTACTTCATTCCCATGTTGGGTGTATTGTTCCTTGTTTCCTTTTCAGTTTGTCCAATTTACAAAACTAGGTTTCCTCTACATGTTTTAAAACTGGGACACGGAGAGCATAATGGTGAATTGAGGAAGCAACACAAAACTGTTCTTAACAAAACTTTCAGCAGAAAAATTTTCCTGCTGTAACATCCGACAAAAACTTTTAATTTGTTCCTCCTGAAAAAGGAATAATGTTTCTCGCACAGCTCCTTGTCTTTGACACCTGATAACAAGTACTGAATTTAGCTCCAGGCATATAAAGGTCCGTAAGAATACTTCATTCTCTTGTTCATGTCAGCTTCATTTCATTTTTATACAATCTTGTTCAATCGGAAATAACGAAGTCTGAAGATCTTTATTTCAAGCTTGTCAGCCAGAAAGAGAGGAATGGACAAAGAAACCTTGAAGAGAAAATAGAGAAGAGAAAGCGACACAGAAATGACAAACATTTCCACGAATGTTACATGAATGTATCAACTGGAGCGGTTTGTTCCGATTATGGGCAGGAAACGAGTTTGTAAACATCGTTATGAAAAATAAATTGATATTGTGTCATGCGCAAGTGATGATCATCTTTCATTGTATGCAGAAACTCCCCTGCGTGGGTAAACAGAAACGGCTCGAAAATCCTTTGAGGACATTTCAAAAATTCAAAACATATTTCTGTTGCGGAAGCTTTTGATTCAAAACTAAAGCAAATTGAAACAAAATTTCGGAACAAAATTTTAGAACAAAACAGATGTTGTATGTCATAACCTATTCACAACAAAGTGAAATGGTGAAATGTGTGTTTAAATCTTGGGATCTAAAATCATGATTGTTCTATTTTTATGTACCTTCCTGGTAGTAGCTGTTCGAAATTTTTTATAGATAATCTTTAAAACTTTATAGAACATTGAGAGGTATTGACCATAGAATCGATGTCCTTTCGACATCAGTCATAAAAAAAGGATGATGATACTCGAAAACATGGTCCTCTAAACCAACGACATATGAAACGATATCCACTTTTTGGTCGAATGTTATGATGTGTCGTGGGTTCCAGATCCAGACAATCCGTGGATAAATTTGGGGGGTCCATCGACCCTTAGAGTGGATAAAGTATAAGATTGCAAAACATATTGTTTGAACAATTTGCGATTGGGAATGAAGATAAAGAGCTTAAATAGACATCATGCAGTTTCCATATACTGAAAGGTGGGTTCCTTTCCACCAATACTACATCAACAAAAGAGTTTTGTCCTCAAATGATTCTGACAGTAGCTTGATGTACAAAAAGTTTGAGCCCGGGGCTTCAGAAACTTATCAAAGACTGGAGTGACTTGTGTTATTGGATTCCTGGACAGAGCGGCCGATAGTACAATTAATTTTGCAGCCATTTGGTATCTCTCTCGTTGGACAAATTACTATCATGAAACTTTCTTCCCGCTGTACGTAAGACATCATTCCTTCCTCATAAACGCGGTATCATTCTCCTGTTTTTGACATTTCCGACAGATCTTAATTCGATACAAATCTTTGTTACAATTCTGTGCATGGTTGTTATTATTTTTTTCAATCATATTGTTGCTCTATAGTTCCTTCAATTCAGTTTGTGTGACAGTGTATCTCTTGTGGAATGACAAAAAGGAAATCTTGGAGAACGACGGGGAAAAATAGATATTAGATTAAGAGATATTATGTGTAAACATGTAACACGACAAATCTCCGTTACTGTTTTATATTTTCTCACCCAATAATGATTGTCACTTTGCAATACCGTTTTGGGTAGCCTTGAGCCCTATAACTATGGTTCATTGACAATTTATATCTGGATCAATAAGGAGCAGCTTCAAGTAGGTCAAATCTAAAAAGCTGCTTGTTGGAAATAACGTCCGTTTTATGTTGGAGCGGAAGATGATGTTGAATTTGTTAGCAAAATTTAGACGTGTGAATATTATATAGTTTAACTTATCCTGCCGCAAAGGCCCTCCGTCTATTCAATTTTTTTTAATCACTCGGGATTTTAGTCTTGTGACGTGTTTCAAGGATCAGCCCCGTTATCACTTTTTCACCACGAAACCATACCAGTTATCTATCTCTAACAAATTAATATCGAGATAGATCAATCTAATTAATCCTCTCTTTTATCTAGCTGAAATCTCCTCGCAGCTGCCGTTCTGGCATATTTTGTGGTAGAACCATATAAAATCTAGTGGGTAATTGTTATAAGGTAATAAAAAAACGTTTGGAGCAAACATCGCAAAGATTTATCTAACACATCCTATCTAATACTCGAAGAAATCTACACTGTTTAACTCCCATGTAAGAATTCATTTAGCTTAGTCAATATTCCTTTTCTATTATCATCACTTGTCGATATTCCTTCTTACCGCTTGAACACTCTTTTTGTAAAGGTTTAAGGTCTTTCCAGTTTCGACTTAGTGCCTATATCTAATGAATCAATTGTGAAAAAGAAAAATAACATCATCAAAACCTGCAGGAGCAAGTGGCAATAGTCAGCTTAGGTAAACCAAAGTTCACTTGACAATATCTTAGGGTACACACGACGCCTGCATCTATTTATCTTTATCTGGTTTAATTTCATATACCTCACTTTGAAAACATGCCTTTGTATGCACGCGCCTTACCTTAGCTAGCCGGCAACTTATTGTATATAGACTGTTTGTTGAAATACCACACCGCATGGCAATGGAAACACGGCTTTAGCCAGTTTACGGAAAACAAGCCTTTAGGCGAGTGCAGTTCTCATTTAAAGTGAAACCATTTAAAAACAGAGAGAGTACTTGTATTCCTGTTTATCAGTCCCTGTCCGCGGCTCTGGGTTTTTTTTTTTTCCGCTCAAAAATTTATTAGATAGGAGTGGTCGTCCTTGACAGCTAGCGCTTCATCGCTCTGATCAGGGAGACACAGCCTTACGGGCTGGAAACAAGCCTTTAGTCTGGAGCTTTCATTAAACATGAATCCCTTTAACAGCCGGATCGGTAGAGTCAATTTCATTGTTTACTACGCCTCTACATCACGATTCATTTCTTCCTTCTCAAGATTCGATCTAGTTTCTCTTATGTGGTCTCTTAATTTTGTGATTTCATTGAGCTTCATGTCTAAAAAGAAAAATGTGTCTTCTTTTCTTTTTTAACCAAGAGAAAAACACCGGTATGTGTGGCGTTACAGCACTCGCCCTGATACCTGAAGGGGATTTGTTTTCTGGTTCGAGTCCATAAAACGTCGGTAGCTGAGTTCTTGGTCATATCGTTTTTGCTTCCACTTTTCCCGACGGGGGCTTCAAAAGAAAGGCAACAAATGTCTGAGATAGCCAACAATACGCAAATAGACACATCTGAGCATAATTCTCTCCTGAGCGTGAATAAAGTCCTGGCTTCATCAGGAAACGAGCGAAGTGAAGAGCCTTAGCTCTGAACCACTTTGATAATACCGGTATTGAACGA
>JAWDGP010007407.1:72500-75000 GCA_033675545.1 Elysia crispata | reverse complement strand
AGTTAACTCCCTTTTATGGAGGCTGAGGATTTCTATCAGATACAAACATTTAATTGCTGTTTAGGAAGAGTTGTCCCTCTTTCCTAAGGCATACTTGAGGTTTAATAATAAATTTTGAAAGCATTTCCCGGTTGCATTATGTTTCTTATACTTATGGAAAAAAGAGAGAAAGAGAGAGAGCGAGAGACAGACAGACAGAGACAGAGTGAGAGAGAGACAGACAGACAGAGGCAGAGTGACAGAGAGAAAGAGAGAGAGACAGGCAGACAGATCGACAGACAAACAGACAGACAGAGAGAGATAGACAGACAGACAGACTGGCAGAGATAGAGTAAGAGAGAGAAATAGAGAGAGAGAGAGAGAGAGAGACAGACAGACAGAGAGAGAGAGACAAACAGACAGACAGACAGAAAGACATATAGACAGACAGTCAGAGACAGATCGACAGACAGAGAAACAGAGAGATAGAGACAGAGTGAGGGAGAGAAAGAGAGACAGACAGACAGACAGACAGAAAGACAGACAGACAGACAGACAGGCAAACAGAGACAGAGTAAGTGTGTGTGGGGGAGAGAGAGAGAGGGGTAGAGAGAGACAGAGAGAGAGAGACAGACAGACAGACAGATAGACAGAGACAGAGTGAGAGAGAGAAAGAGAGTGAGAGAGAGACAGACAGAGACATATCGACAGACAGATAGAGATAGACAGACATACAGAGACAGATTGACAGACAAACAGACAGAAAGACAGACAGACAGACAGACAGACCGACAGACAGACAAACATACAGACAGACAGAAAGAGAGAGAAAGTGAGAGAGAGACAGACAGACAGACAGACAGACAAATAGACAGAGACAGACAGAGAACGAAAAAGGAAAAGAGATTTTAACTTTTCAACACTTAATTCAATCTTCTGTCCGAAAGAAAGTTACATAAAAATAGCCTTTAATTGCAGAATGTTACAAGAGGCCTGATGTTGCCAGCTTAAAACAACAAAATTCATGCATCCCGCGCAATATATACAGTTTTTCTCCCTATAAGAGGAGGATGTTTAGTAACAACATTTTCTGCTTTAATGTTTGCTTTATTTGGGATAATATTTTATACTCTTTCTTGAGTGCATCAACGGTTGTTACGGCCTAATCAAGGTGAGAAAGGCTAGCCTAGAACATTCTGGTCACTCTATTCCTTCCCCTCCTCTCCCTCCCCACCCCCCACCCCCCTCTTTTTTCCCCTCATTATTATTTCACGTCGTGGGTCGATGTTGCAGTGACCATCCCCTCCATTGACACGTCACCGAGACTTAAGTAAAGATCGGATAGAGTTCAATTATTGTGAAGGGTCAAAGACCTTACACAGGAAATCATCAATATCGCTACAGCTTCTGATTACGATGTCAAAGGCAACCGAAGCTCAGATTCCGTTTGGATGGTTCAATTGGAAATGCCCAACCAACGCGTGAGAGCGAAATATGAGTGAGTAGAAGAATCAGAAGAAGAAGATGATGATGATAAAGAAAAAAAAAACAAGAGCAAGAGGAGAAGAAAGAAATAGAGCAAGAAGAACAAGAATAAGTAGAAGTAGAAGCTGCAAAGCTAACCACCCCAAGCCTAATGTATTTCACAAATTACTTAAAAAGATAACAATCGGCCAAACTAGTTTTCCATACGCCTACTTCTCGAGCTTAGGCGTTTACTGCAGTCACATCAAGCTTGGAGATGTCGCAATTCAAACCTGTGTTTTTACAATTTCATAGACTGAAGAAGATTGGAGACAAAACGATAGGGATAGAAAACCAGAGAGCTAGTTGGATCTATTATATATCGATTGATGAGAGAGAAAGAGAGAAGCAGAGATAGTGGGGAAGAGAGGGAGAGACCGAGAGAAAGAGAGAGTGAGGGAAGAAAGGGAGAGACAGAGAAAAAAAGAGAGGAAGAGAGAAGAAGAAGAAGAAGAAGAAGAAGAAGAAGAAGAAGAAGAGAGAGAGAGAGAGAGAGAGAGAGAGAGAGAGAGAGAGAGAAAGATGGAGGGAGAGAGAGAGAGAAAGAGAGAGGGAGAGAAAGAAAGCGTGAGAAAGAAAGAGTGAGAGAGAGGGAAAGAAAGAATAGAGAGAGAGATAAAAAGAGAAACAAAGAGGGAGTGGAATGGAATAGAGAGTCAATATAATTCTTTAAAAAATTAGAGGTCGTACAAAAACCTCACCACTTAATTGACCTTTGGGAGACAGATTAGTATTTAGGGCGAGGTGAACTTCACCTTCACTTTAAACGCATTAAAAATGATTAAGGCCTGCGTTCAAATTCTCTACATGATTGCTTCTTCTTTCACACACATTTCAAGTGAACTCTAATTGGAAACATAGTAATCATCTTCACGTCATTAAAAGGAATTTTTCTGCCTTAATGAAGCGCATGTCAGCCAACAAGTTAAAACCATATTGTTCTGATTAAGATTTGATTCCCGTTCACTTAGGTTGATCTTTGAGATCAGTTTTGGCG
>JAWDGP010007407.1:2500-67500 GCA_033675545.1 Elysia crispata | reverse complement strand
CACAGAAATCATTTCTCCATCATTGTATTGAGTTGGAAGAAACTGAAGACACTCACCTACAAGTAAATAAGTAATCTTGAGTTGACCTTAAAAGAATTTTTAACGAAAAAAAATGCTCATACAAATTTAATAGGAAAGAAGCCTGTGTAGGCGAATGTTGCAAGATAAATAATTTTGACGAAAACACAGCTATTGACATTAAAGCATATTTGCCATTTTATACACCCACACTTACTCTCTTAAATGCTGCCTTAACATTAGATTCTCGAAATGGGATTTAACTAATAAAGGTAGTTTTCATCATATTGGAGTTTATACCATTTGAGAGTTTATGGATGAGTTTAAAAACAAAAAGAAAAAAAAACTATACTAGATTTTATAAAAGAGAAGGCTGTGGTGAGGCCGAATTGATTTCTAAAGAAAAACATTTTTATGGAGGTTATTATAAGCTTGATAGAAAATTTGGCGGTAAACAGAACATGAACAAGAAAGTTCGAGTTGTTCTGTTTCGTTGAAAATATGAACAAAGAAATGACGTCATCGCTAACATCATCATCATCATTGCTTCATTTCATCCTCATCTATCTCATCAAATTCCACATCTGTCTCTTGGTTAATATCGTTATGATCTTCTTCTTTTTCTCCATCATTATGCATTATCATCAGAGGCATCATCATTATACTCATCATCATCATCATCATTCTATTTATCATCACCCTGCACTATCACCACCATCATCATCATCATCATCATCATCATCATCATCATCATCATCATCATCATCATCACAATCACCATTATCATCATCATCCTCATCATCGCAATCACCATTATCATCATCATCATCATCATCATCATCATCATCATCATCATCACCACAATCGCCATCATCATCATCATCATCATCATCATCATCATCATCATCATCATCATCATCATCTGCATCATAATCAACATCATAGGTATCATCATCATCATCATCATCATCATCATCATCATCATCATCATCATCATCATCATCATCATCATCATCATCATCATCATCATCACATTACCACCAACATCATCATCATCCCCATCGCCATCATCATCTGCATCATAATCAACATCATAGGTATCATCATCATCATCATCATCATCATCATCATCATCATCATCATCATCATCATCACAATCACCATTATCATCATCATACTCATCATCAGAATCACCATTATCATCATCATCATCATCACCACAATCGCCATCATCATCATCATCATCATCATCATCATCTCCTCACCACCACCACCACCATCATCATCATCATCATCATCTGCATCATCATCAACATCATAGGTATTATCATCATCATCATTATCATCATCATCATCGGTATTATCATCATCATCATCATCACCATCATAGGTATCCTCATCATCATCATCATCATCATCATCATCATCATCATCATCATCATCATCATCATCATAATCATAGGTATTATCATCATCATCATCATCACCATCATCACTGCTACATTGTGTTTGGTTCTATCCAACATATACTTTGATCACTTTTGAATACAATATTTTTAGTTACTGCCCTTGTCACTCACTTCTCTCAGATTTCTGTCCTCTTCTTAAATCTTCATTGCCAGTAACTTTATACAAACAAGTATATATTTGAAAGTTTAGTTTCCTTCAGACTCACCTACTACCCTTCACATGTTGAGATTTAAAATCCATGTTGGCAAATGTGGTGAGGTTGGAGTCTCATCTATGCCATAGTTCAGCACCAGTATAAGTTGACCAGCCCCAATTGAAATATATCATGCTTTTCTTTTTTATTTCAATTTCTTTCATTTCGTACTTCTTTTTAATTACGGTACGAGTGTATCATTTTCAGATGCTTTATTTATTTTGTATTTTTGAGTTTTCCCTTCCTGCTATAAGTGCGCAGCCATTAATTATGTGGTAGAAAGTGTATTTAGTATATCACATTTTTCGTATTTTCAGTTTTCATTTTCAAAATTATATAAATGAATCTTAAAAGACTAGAAACACTTATGCCAATTGAAAGTAAATGCCATTAAAATCGCTAAAAATAGGTGTATAGATAGATGGATAGATAGACAGATTGATAAATAGAAAGATGAATATTTAAATAGGAAGATAGATAAATAGAAGACAGATACGTCGAAGAGGAGGACTGAGAGAGAGAGAGAGAGAGAGAGAGAGAGAGAGAGAGAGAGAGAGAGAGAGGTGAAGCAAACAAAAAGTTATGAAGGGTGAAAATAATTGTCGATCCTTGTTTTCATTACCATCTTATCATTTTTTTTAAATGATGACGTTTTTTTATTGTTTTTTTTTTTTCACGCAAAAATGAATAACATAAAAAGTGGAGCTGAACTGATAGCTCCATAACGATAATAAACCTTTTCCTTATTATCTAAAAAGAACATTTTTATTGTTACCGTAAGTGCATAACTTTCCTACCACTATATTTAAATGTTAATCCACTGACGATGCAACGCAGAAGACTCGTTGAAATACCCAGGAGAGTAAGTTCTCTCATTGATTGAAAGTCTCTTCAAACCTACTTTAAAAAAAATCTCGCTTTCTCTAGTTCTCTCATTGATTGAAAGTCTCTTCAAACCTACTTTAAAAAAAATCTCGCTTTCTCTAGTTCTCTCATTGATTGAAAGTCTCTTCAAACCTACTTTAAAAAAAATCTCGCTTTCTCTAGTTCTCTCATTGATTGAAAGTCTCTTCAAACCTACTTTAAAAAAAAATCTCGCTTTCTCTAGTTCTCTCATTGATTGAAAGTCTCTTCAAACCTACTTTAAAAAAAATCTCGCTTTCTTTAAAAGGCTTCAAAAGATGAAAACAAATTTCCCAGGACCACTTCCAATTAGAAGATAAACAGTTGAGTATGAGTTGTGTAAACTTGTATGGTTATAAAACAATAAATTGTTGCTAGCTTTTCTTTTTTTTGTTTTGTTTTGTTTTTTGTTTGCGATGCTATCAAGTCGTGTGAGGTCAGGGGATACGGGAGTGTTTGTCGAGATGTCAACGACCTTCTTCTTTTATGTGTATGAAGCTCCACCCCAGGCCCACCCTTAGTTTGAGATCTGGATTGGATGTTTTTTCATTCATAAATGACCGTTAAAAATCAAACAGCTCTTAAAGAAGTTCTACTTGGTCTCGATATTTAGCTCCACCCCAGACCCACCCATAGTTTGAGATCTGGTTCGTATGTTTTACCTCAACAAATGACCGTTAAAAACCAAACAGCTCTTAAAGAAGTTCCACCTGGTCTCGCTAGTTAGGCTAACCGTCTATTATACGTCAAGTGACTCTCCATAAGGCGCTGTAATTCATGAATATTCTGATTCTTTTCGCAAGTCAGATAATTAAAATCCGACACAGGGATTCAGTTTGAAATTAAGGATTTAAGAGAAAAGTGTACTATAGTTATTTCCTATCAAAAACCTTCCTATCAAAAATCATATCTTCAAATAAGCGAGACTCTAATTGAGTAGTTGAAAATAAAAGCCTTTCCTGAGCAGTGAATTATGCCGTCCACTAGATATTAGCTCTGACATAATCTCCAGAACGTCATGATTTCAAGCCTTGTAATCCTCGTATTTTTCTATGATTTACAATAAACAGTATTACACGGCACAGATCGTGTGTAGCCCCTTGACCAAGGCGTCTCTTCAACATATTTGGGGGGCATGCAAATTAATTGAATAGATACAATGGATATTTCACTAAAAACCTACAAAAATGTTATAATGGTAAAAATATGTGAAGATAAACTATCGTTTCCTCATTTTTACCAGAGCCCTCATAAGATATGCTTAACATAGATAGTAAATCTGTCTTTTATTTTTTTTTTGCTGCCCAAAAACCCACACGAGGTATAATTAGGGAATAATAGTGCACTTGGTGGTTAAACATAGATCTGGTTATAGATATTATCTATGAAAAGAAATGTAATTGTGGACTTTCTCTCTTCTTTGGCCATAGATTAGGTGGCATATCATGAGATTTCAATAGAAAAAGACTGCAGAGTGAAATTGAAACATAAATCAATTAATAGAGATACTCCATAAAAAAAACATGTTATGAGGTTTCAATATAAGAGTACAAAACAAGACTTAAGACATATATCTGGTTGACGAGTATATTTTTTGCCATCGCAAACGAATGCGACGCGTCTAGATCTTTGACTCCGAGCTGATCGTACAGAATAGAAATAGCTCTGTCTTCGTGATAAGAAGTGATCCCACAAAATTCCTTCGCGACACATAACTTGGTGAAATTTCTAATCGTCCTCTGACAGCCGTTGTCTTTTCCCATGATTCTCCGGCAGGAATCTATTCAGAGCGCTCTCCCTTAGAATCTCATCTCCATGGCAACAAAATCGGGACGAAGCAAAAAGAAAAACTACTCTGAAAGATATTGACAGCAGATAAAGCTCCGAATGTCTTCACATAATTTATGTCGAGTTCAATCGGAATATACAAGCTTGTATTTTTCAAAAATAATAAGTGTAACTTTTTTTTTCTTTTCAACAAACAGCAAGAAACATCTCCAAGTAAGGTCTCTACCAAGAAAGTATGTAGTTTTGATCCGGTACACATACTTTTGAAATCAGTGGAGTACTGATAAACTTTTGTTTTAAAAGATTCAGATATGCATGGAGCATTTGTAAAGAATTTTTGCAATTAAAAAAATGTTTGACAAAAATGAATCCGTCTATTTGAAGCACATTATGTTACCTGGATCATGAACAGTACTGAATCACGCCACTGCCCAGAGGGAATTCGTACCTGTGTGCCTGAGTGGTAATGAGCACTTAAAATGAGCTCTAAATATATTGGTATTCTAAAAGATAAGTTGAGTGCTTTTATTATCGCCATGTTAAGAAAATAAAAGTTAAAACTAATAAATATTGTTGTTATATTGGCAATTTTTTCTACGATGATTTTCCTTGCAAATGAGCAATTTATGTCTTGTTCACTTTTCTCTCCTATTGGGATGCTGTAACTTAACTCGTTATGGATGAAACAAATTCTGGAATTTTAATGAACAAAGCTAGTTTTTTTTTTGTTTTTGTTTTTTGTTTTTTTTTCTAATCTCTTTCTGAACTTATGTAGCGGATAATAGCATACAGTTCTTTTCCCCAGACTTCTACTGACAAGTCCAAGCTTAACTGAAGGACGCTTCAGGAAGCTGGGTCGCCGGAAAACAAAACAGCGTCTAAAAGATATTTTACCTAACCCGCAACAAACTCTTTCTTCCCCCTCCTCCTCCTCCTCCTCCTCTCTCTCTCTCTCTCTCTCTCTCTCTCTCTCTCTCTCTCTCTCTCTCTCTCTCTCTCCCACACTCTCTCTCTTCTTTCTATCTCTCTCCGTCTCTCTTATCTCTTTTTCTTTCTTCTATCTCTCTCACCCAATCTCAGTAAAACAAAATTCTTTTTTTATCCAAATAAACTACCAAAAAATGGTATTCTAAACCTTTCTCAGCCCGATATGTTTAGCCCGCACAAACAAAATGAAAGGGGGGAAAATGCCCCTAAGAGTCTCTAAATTCCTCCAGGAACCGTTAAGATCTGGACCGAATAGCTCACACAGTTGAAACAAACTCAATAGGAGACCTAACAAGAGCACGCATAGCTTTAGAAACACACAAAGTTTCTAAGGATATTTACACTGCTTTGATTCAATCATGCTGAAACTCTGCAACAAACGCTGCAGGAAATATAGCAATCTAAACGCTCTGAGATAAATCAATAACATTTCTATACAATTAAAAGTTTTAAAGACGTAGCTGAAATTTCCTCGGGTTTGCGCTAAGAAAATGGTTGTATCATCATTTCCTAAATCCCTTGAGGCGGTGCGAGTGACACGCCAGTTCTGGAGAGATGTGCGGCGCGCATGCGCCTGTGCCCAGGACATGACGTGTCATTATAGTCAGAGAGGAAGAGGACCTCAGAAAGGAATCATGGGAGGTTCGTCCAGCAGAGCTGGGGAAGAGATAGAATAACGCTAGGTTGTGAAAATTTGGTTTCAAAGCAGACTTATCCTAGCAGAAGGTTTCCCCGCCTGTTTACGATCTTTGGAAAGCGTTGTATATATAGTGAATTTTTCCAAGTTTAGTAAGCAAAGTTTTTTTCGGAAACAGTTTTAAGTTATGCATGTCTTTTTTTTGTGTGTAAAAAAATATGTTTTTGTGGGATTTTACGAAGTTTTATAGGTAAATAGTTGATATTACGAAAGGATGTTTTCTTTTTTTTTTCTTTGAGATATTGTAACGTTTTTTCACTGGGTTTAATGAATTGTATGATCTTCATAAGATTCTCTATAATGAAAAGCGAATGGACAGTAGATTTTGTGGAAGATGTCACAATTCTTTTTTTACTCTTTGTCCAGTGTGTACAGTGTAAGTGCTTTTAAAATAATTGTCAAATGAAAGAACTTAACTTGATAGGGAGTCTTTTTTTTTTATAATTCTGATGATGTACAAAACAAATTAAAAAAAAGTTCAAAGAAATATCTGCATTTCTTTGATTTTCGTAAGAAAACAAAGATATTCTTAATTTTGTCATTGATGATTCCTTAACCTTTTTTTTACTCAAGCCTTTGTGGTATAAGCTATTGATGTAGCTAAAAATGGCATCTCTAACGTAATGTTACACACATTTCTAATGGTTATTACAACTTTATGAAGTTCTGTAAATTCAATGTGATTTACAATTGATTTTTTCCCCAATCCTATAAGCCCTAGTCTGCCCAACAATAATATCATTAAAAAAATGTGAAACGCTATCCCATGAAATCCCTTTTTCATTCAAGTTTGCTTAAATAACAATGCATACAATTAACTATCTGAATAGAATAGAAATAACAACAGGGAGAAATAATGTCAATGTATTAACCTCGATATTTTTCTCCCTCTCTCTCCAGCTACAGAATGCGTGTTTCCTATTACCACAAGGTTACAAAAACATTGCATAAACAATGTTTACTGCTTACTGGGGCTTCCGTGGTTCACGGCAACCGTTACGCAAAGAGGTAATGACCGGAATTGTATCACACCGCACTGGTAGCGTAATATTGCGAGCGAACAAAGGAAAACCGAGCACCTATCTGGTTCTGTTTTGTCTCCTTTTGTTACTAACTTCTTAGTACAACACCGATTTTGTTGGGTTCGACCCGATTAGCTGTTAATAGTGGGTCGGGTTTAGTTTCTGTAATATGAAGTTTTAGTTAAAAGCAAATCTAAAAATAAACATTGTGTAGAATTTGGTCTTAATAGGCCCTTGCTATTAAGAATACTTTGGCGAGCTACTTCCTCAAAAAGGAATTATAAAAGCTAGAGTTTTAGGTAGTGCTACGCAGTGGTTAGGATAATGATTTAAGTGAAAATGACCAAAAAATGCTTAACATTGTAGAATTTTAGAACAGTCGGTTAATAGATGCTTCGGCACCCATCGCCTTGCCACTCAAAAGAGAACATAACTTATACCAAAACCCCAGTGTGCTCCTTAAAAGAATATTGTGAAGGTATTTACTAAGCCTCCCTGAATGACTTACAATCTTGTTTGGGAAGATCCAAATCGAAGCCATTGAATCCGAGAGTACCAACACCTGCCATTGCACGCACAAACATCTAGTTCAGAGGTTCTTAACCTGGGTTCGATCGAACCCTTGGGGTTCGGTGGGTCGATCTCAGGGGTTCGGCAGAGCCAGTGAAAAACATATCTATGTCCTGAATTTGAAAAACAAATCATATTTTATTTTTCACTAAAGAGGGGTTTGGCGAATCCGCATATAAAACTGGTGGGGTTCGGTACTTCCAACAAGGTTGAGAACCACTTATCTAGTTCCTTTAATACCCTGATTGTCCGATTTCTAACTATGGTGTCATCCGCTTGAGACAAGATCTTACGTCATAGTCTTAGACGCGGCAACAACGAGCTATAATGTGTAAACTAAACAGGGACAGACATATCGTCACACCGAGCAATACACAGATCGCATTTTAACGAATTTTTAACGTTGGTATCAAACAAAACGTTTGAATAGAGGTTTGAATAGTTTCTAACAAAGATTCTTGAAATGTCTCTATTTCGTAAGCATAGCATGAAATCCGAGATGCTTTTTAACACGTCGGTGGGTTTTTTTTTTGTTTTTTTTTTTTTTGCCTTAAGTAGCCTCATCTAAACAGTGCCACGATTTTAAATTCTAAATTTATACTATAACAGATAAAGCAGTAATTTTTTTTCTTTTCAAATGGAGCTCCTGGTTTTCAGAAATTTAATTATTTCAGTCATGTCTCCCCATTTCAGTCCCATCCACCCACAGCTGTTCTTAGTTCGAGCCCAATTTGAACAAAAAAAAAGTTTTTGATCGCCCTTTATAAAGAACGAAATAGAGATATGTGTAAAATAAAGTATTACTGAGTATAAAAGTTTTGAAATTCAATTTTCTCATGAAAAATCGGAAATACATTTTGATTGTTTTAAAAAAAAAGCCAACTTATTTTGTTAAAAGTACCACTTGTGTAGTATTCAGCCTGATTGACTCACACATATCCATAAATTCAGAGGAATGAGAAAAAAGTTATCTTTTTCAGTTAGCGTCATAAACTGAATAATGGAATTGTGAGGAAAGCGTCAAACAAAGAAAAAAAAAGCAGACGAATCCTCTATACAATCATCGTTGTTTTTTATTTTTTTTTCATTGAAATTTGGTTTAGCCTTGGGGTTTTAAGGAAATTCTTTGATAGTCTTTAGTGTCTGAATCGTTCCTAAAGGACAGGCTAAGCTAGCAAAGAAAATTAGAAAAGGAGGGCCAGAGAACAAGGATAGATCTGTAGCTACAGAAGACGTCTGAATACTTCAATGTGTATCAATGCTCTCGGATGGAAAATGAGAGACAACAACACAAAGAGATAGAGATAGAGATAGAGAGAAAGAGAAAGAGAGGTAGAAAGAGTCACAGACAGACAGAAAGAGAGAAAGAGAGAAAGAGAGAGAAAGATAAGAGAAGAGAGAGAGAGAGAGACTGATCAAGTCACCATTGTTAGAGGACTAAGATGCGGAAATCTATCAGTCCAGTAATCCAATGGTTGTGAACAGAATTTGCTCAAGGCAAAAACCTAGATATCCATGCAGAGAATTTTATTTGTTGATGTAAGAGTCTACGTCATAGCAGTTAAAATTTACAATTTACTCTAAAAAAATAAAAGAAAGAAGAAAGATCTCAGAACAGTCCTATAGATTTAAGACAAAGTGGAAAGTGATAATTTGGAAAAAAAAATTATTTAAGAAACAGCTCTCTTGAAAAAGTAGGCCAAAACCAATTTAACTTTAAATCATTTTGGTTGAAGGTCAGGCTCTCGGTAACCACATCAAAGCCAGATGCATTGTGGGCCAGAGGGACTGCGCGTGATGATGTAGCTTCTTCGATAGAACAAATTATCGCGTCTGTACTGGTCCTCTGTGGTCCTGAAAACTTAATTAGGTGATTCAAGTCCCTAGGAGGATCTTCAATCAGATTTGTAACCTCAATGATGATTCATTTCAAAATTTAAAAAAAAGTGTGAGTTAGAGAGGGAGAGAGAGAGACAGAGACAGAGACAGAGACAGAGACAGAGACAGAGACAGACAGACAGAGAGAGAGAGACAGACAGAGAGACAGAGACAGACAGACAGACAGACAGAGATAACGAGACGCAGGAAGAGAGAGGAAGTGTGTATAAATGTGTGTGGAAGAGATGGAATATAGATTTTAATAGTGTTTCAAAATATTTATCTTGATTCATGTTATAGCGCAACAACAGGAACCAAAACTGTTGAGAAACAGGAAAACCATCGCCGGACCATTGTCGTGAGAATAATGTTTGGTATTGAATGCCATATATAGATCTAGAAGGGTGTTTTTATACCTTAATCAAAAAGAACACGAGGTATAATGAAAGCCAACCCTTAGGGCAGCCCCAAGGTTGCTCTCAGAAACGGATACATATTGGGAGCGAGTGCAAAACCACATTGCGAAATAATGCATAAGATTGGCCAGTAAACATGAATAGATATAATCTTTTGGTTCTATGGCATTTTGTCGCATTGTGATAATTATCATACTTGCCTTCTCCTCGTTTGTCTGTCCTCGTTTGTCTGTCTGTCTGTCTGTCTGCCTGCCTCTCTCTCCCTGTGTCTCTCTTTCTTATTCTCTCCCTGTCTCTCTGTCTTTCTGACTCTTTCTGTCTCTCTCTCACTGTCTGTCTCTCTGAATCTCTTTATCTCTTTCTCTATCTTCTCTCCCTCTGTCTATCTGTCTCCCTCTCCCTCTCTCTCTCTGTCACCCTCTCTCTGTCTCTCTCTGTTTCCCTCTGTCTGTCTGTCTCTCTCTCTCTCTCTCTCTCTCTCTCTCTCTCTCTCTCTCTCTTTCATCTCTCAGCCCTTGCTAGCAATGATGATGTAGGTAGAAACCATAATAGGGTCCAGCTCAAAGTATACGTTGTGTTACGCTTTTTGAATAACACCCACACAGTATCATTCTCTGCTAACGACGGCCGTATTCTTATTATGCCCCACAGAATACTTATACACGGCAACACACAGCTTTTGTTTTTCTCACAAATAGTTCTGATCTCCCTTTGCCTCTTTATGTTTCGATCTCAGATCTCTTTGTTCATTCATTTCCTTCAGATTAGCCTATTAAATCTTTCTTCCCTTTAAATTATCATCTATCCTTCCCGCCTTCTTCTTCCTCTCTCTCTCTCTCTCTCTCTCTCTCTCTCTCTCTCTCTCTCTCTCTCTCTCTCTCTCTCTCTCTCTCTCTCTCTCTCTCTCTCTCTCTCTCTCTCTTTCCCTCTCTATCTCCCTTCCTCCACCTCTCTATCCTTCTCTCTCTTTTTCTTCCCCTCTCTCCTTGTTGTTCTATTATTGAGCAATACATGCCCCGAGCCTCTGGTCATCCCAATTAGGTCGTTGTCCAGCTCTGACCACAGGGTGAGTGCAGCGCTGCAGACCATCACGTCCTTCGACCCCGTCTGTCTTATGTCCATCGGATATTTTCGCCCGTCCTGTATGTCAAATAGCCCATAGCCATTTCTTAGTGGCAGTGCCCAAGATTTTGGCTGACCACCAATTTTATCATCTTTTTTTTTTCCTGCTTGTCTTGCAAAGATGCTCTTTGTTAACTTGTCGCGTCTAACGTCCTCTCAGCCGCCCGCCCCCCCTTTCTCTCTCTCTCTCTCTCTCTCTCTCTCTCTCTCTCTCTCTCTCTCTCTCTCTCTCTCTCTCTCTCTCTCTCTCTCTCTCTCTCTCTCTCTCTCTCTCTCTTTCTCACAGAGGCCTTCAAAGGTTATAGCTAGCATCCATGAAAATTTATATCTAGGTCTTCTTTTGTCCTATCTATGACAATTTTGAGCCCAATTTTGTTTTCTTTTTGTACTAATTAGGCAACTTGTTCATTTTCTTTTAGACTGTAATAGACATAAATCTGCCTGTAACTTTGGCCTTTGATGGCTATCTACATTCTTTTGTTTTATCGCGTAACCATTTCTGGAAAACAGCTAAGTTTGTATTATTTTTTTTCCAATCTTTCTCAAGATCACCCTAAACGGTTTTCACAAAATTATTAAGATACGAACAAAAAGTGCCTAAAGGTACACTGCCTTGGGGGAGTTCATATCTAACACTAAGAATAAGTGGCTAATTCTGTAAAAATCATAAGCTTTTTATAGATCTTCTTTCAAATTCATTAATCATGAAGGTTTAAATAAATGTGCAGCTATGAATTCCCGAAAGGCAGTGCACCATTATGCACTTTTTGCGGAAGTGGCAAGTTTTCTTACAGATGTTAAAAAGATCTTCAAATACATTCAGAAAATACAGAATTCATTGATTTCCCCTATTGCCTCGTATTATTATGATATGCTGTGTTTAAAGAATCCAAGAAAAATAAATATTTTAATTAAAAAAAAATTTCTTGATTTTTATTTTTTTAACCATTTTCGGCAGTTGAAGAGATCAAAGTTGAATTTAAAAAAAGTATAATTTAATTCCGACGATCGGAAAATGCTGCTTTCAGCATGGATGCGACAGATCTACGTCGTAAAGTTGCTTCGTATCTTTCAGTAAGCCAGGACTTAGCTTGGATTGAAAAGCTCATGAAAAAATATAAAATACTTGTCCACGCTTTTATTTTTCACTTTTCGATCAATTTTTCTTGTTCTTAGATGTAAAGGTTAAAAAAAAACAAAAAAACTTGGGCCCTTATAGATTTTCTTTTTAGCTTGCTTTGCTCTTGACATTTTCTTTTTCAGTTAAGCTCTAAAATTGGTGAAAATTCAATTCTAATAAAGGGAAGCAATGAGGCCCAATGATGATAATCATAAGGATACATCGCCCATTTTCGGAAATTCTTCACCAGATTTCTCCATTAGTTCGAAGTAACAACATGTCGTTGAAGTTACCAGAGATCACCCGAAAAGTGGGGGAAAACACCGCAACTCAATAAACTCTAATTGCGTCATCACTTTCTGAGCGTTAGTTACGTAACCCGGTTTCTGAATGCTGGTGAAAGCATCGTGTTTCAACAAGGCCTTGAGGACCTCTTTTCTGTTCAAAATGCATAGCTGTAAATTACCCACTTTTGTTTTACTGCATGCTAATGTGTTCTCCTTCTCTCTCTCTCTCTCTCTCTCTCTCTCTCTCTCTCTCTCTCTCTCTCTCTCTCTCTCTCTCTCTCTCTCTCTCTCTCTCTCTCTCTCGCTCTCTCTCTGTACGCTGCGATTATCTTTCTTTAAAAGGAATCAATTTAATGGTAGTTTAAATTCTTAAAGGTCTTTACAAAATTTTTTTAAGAGTCCTATAAGGAGACAAAAAACGGCGAAGAATACAAAGAACGCTTTTTAGACTTCACGTAAGTTATGATAGTCTGTTATAAATCTGATGTTTGCTAGATTGACTAAAACAAATTAATCAATAGAGAGAGAGAGAGAGAGAGAGAGAGAGAGAGAAACAGACAGACAGCTAGACAGAGAGAGACAGGTAGAGAGAGAGTGACAGACAGACAGACAGGCAGACAGATAGACACACACACACACATACATATATATATATATATATATATATATATATATATATATATATACAGAGAAAGAGAGAGATAGAGAGAGAGAAACAGACAGATCGATAGAGAGACATAGAGAGATAGACAGACAGACAGATAGACAGAAAGAGAGAGAGAGATGAGGAGGAGAGTTGTTCTACAGCTTTGTTTGGTTTTATTACTTTTACTCTCCCTGAGTTTCCCAAAGGATGCAATAATCCTTCAAGCCAGGTTTAAGGTCGGTTAGACGGGATGCGACCTCTTCACCAGTTATCCCGGACAGGTATCGAACATGGGATCTGAGAATTGTCAGTCTAACGCTCTATCAACTGCGCTTAGCCAGTATCGTTTTTGTTGTTGTTGTTGTTTTTTTTTTTGTAACAGATAGATTATGAAGTGATCCCTTAGCAATGAGTGTAATACAGCCTCAATGGTTTGTGTTGGAGCTTTATTTTAATTTAGAGGTTTCACTGACGAGGCTAAAGGGGCCTTTTTATTAGACTAGGTCACTATATTTTTAGAGGGACCAGCTGTACAACCCTAAGCTTCCTATTATACAGACCAAGTCACAAAAGTGAACAAAATTTTGTATGTTTCAGTTCTAGTGATCTATTTCTTTTAGCATTTGGGCTTTGTTAGGATAGAATTGTACCCAGAAAGCACTATCATTCAGCCTACATAAATGCGGACACAACAAAAATATCTAACTGTCCAAAACAGCTACATGATAAAGCTCCTTCTTACACTTACTGAAACAGTTTGATAACTTTGGTGATTTGGCCTTTGTGTATTTTAAGAAGCCTCGGTATAAACTCGTCCTACCTAGCGGTACGTAACACAATCGCTTTTCGTAAACATGCTAGCCCTCCCGCTGAGAACGCAACCGTTATGCCAGGGTTATACGATGACTGCCAGCGATGCTCTAATGCTACCAAGTAATAATCTAACCCACTGTCAGCGCGATATAGTGTGTGTGTGTGTGTATGTATCAACTGGTTGCTCACTCGTGTAGAACGTGATCCGAGACAGCTGTAGTGAGGTCTGGCTAGCTTACATCATCCTGATAACTCGTTTTTGCGATGTAAACAACGCAAGGCGATTTGCACTAGGCACAATGGAATCCACGACGTGCTAGTCAGTCACGTCATGACTCTTACTGCGAAACCTCAGCAGCTCTTGTTAGCCCATTTGAAAAAAGAAGATGTCCTGGTTTTATACCGTGACCCTTCCTCAATATAGAGTATCTCATCGTACCGGATATCTTGTTTCCTCCTGGTAATATCCGCTGGAGAGGAAGCATTAGGGCACAAACAGGATAGAGTGGGTGCGGTCAAGGGGAGAGGGAGGACACAACAGGTTCTTTCCGGCAAATACTTGAGTATCTTGAGTATTCACTCGGCTAATAAGCTCGTATGTGGGTGTGATGAAGAACATGTTTCCTTGGGTTAAAGTTGGTCTTGACAGAGGTCTGGGGTGAATCTCAAGTGTAACATTACCTCATTCCAACCAATGAACCTAACTAAAATGTTGAAGAAGTAGTGTGGTAAGGTGGCAAGGATAATAGGAGTGGTAGTAAAATTAGTATCAGATGTACTAAAAGCAGTAGTAGTAGTAGTAGTAGTAGTAGTAGTAGTAGTAGTAGTAGTAGTAGTAGTAGTAGTAGTAGTAGTAGTAGTAGTAGTAGTAGCAGTAGTAGTAGTAGTAGTAGTAGTAGTAGTAGTAGTAGTAGTAGTAGTAGTAGTAGTAGTAGTAGTAGTAGTAGTAGTAGCAGTGTAGAGGTAATAGTAGTTGTAGTAGTAAGAGTATTAGTAGGAGCAGTAACTGTATTAATACAAATAATATTAATAGCAAAGCAAATATGTCAAGCAATGGGTAATGACAGCTGTGAGAAAGAAAAGCTAATGTAATCGAGTGGAAACACAATAGATTTTTAGTTTAGAAGACTGTAGATTTTATCGAATCCTTCACGCCTTTTGTAAAGGCATTGATTTTTTAGCTACATAACTACAATAAAAAATCATGGACTGAATTGGGGCTTATTTTTGTTTTCAATGTGTACTTTTCTTTAGCTTTATGGATCAGTCTTGAAAACCTTGAGGCATTGATCAAAATTGTTCCCTACTCAGAGCCATTCAAGGTTTTATTGGTCTAAGTATTTGTTACGGCACAAAATACTCTCTCATTATTCATTTCTAATTCGGAGCTACTGCTCCTTATACCCCGCTTAATATGTTGAGCGGTGGGAAAAATGATTTAAGTAATTAAAGACAATCATTGAGTACGGTATTGCTTTAAATTGGAAACAGTTTCTTTGAGAAATCTACATCGTATCACTTTACCTCAGCAGCGCCAAAAACTGATTCTACAAAAGCTACGGCTTAACGTTTCTAAATAACAAAAGTGTTCCGCAAATATTTTCAAATAGATCAACGACTTAGTACAGTAAAATATGATCTGAGGGTGTAAATCTGATTGGTAGCGAATCAAAGTATATAAAATATGTCCTCTAATGTTCTCAGTGCTTAAAACCACTCGTGACGTCACCCTTTTTCTCCCATTTTAACAAGTGAAATACCGTACGCAGAAATCGACAATACAAAAACAAGTCTAGTTTGAGTGGCGAAACGCTATAGAATACAAACTGCGTTTGACGGCAGAGTAAAGATTTGGGAGGAAAACTAATACTAAAAAAATGATTAAAACAACCTGAAACAAACTGGGTTGCTCTTAAGATAAGTTATCCCTTAACACTCTCTCTCTCTTCTTCTTCTTCTTCTTCTTCTTCTTCTTCTTCTTCTTCTTCTTCTTCTTCTTCTTCTTCTTCTTCTTCTTCTTCTTCTTCTTCTTCTTCTTCTTCTTCTTCTTCTTCTTCTTCTTCTTCTTCTTCTTCTTCTTCTTCTTCTTCTTCTTCTTCTTCTTCTTCTTCATCACCATCATCATCATCATCATCATCATCATCATCTTCTTCTTCTTCTTCTTCTTCTTCTTCTTCTTCTTCTTCTTCTTCTTCTTCTTCTTCTTCTTCTTCTTCTTCTTCTTCTTCTTCTTCTTCTTCTTCTTCTTCTTCTTCTCCTCCTCCTCCTCCTCCTCCTCCTTCTCCTCCTACTCCTCCTCCTCCTCCTCCTCCTCCTCCTCCTCCTCCTTCTTCTTCTTCTTCTTCTTCTTCTTCTTCTTCTTCTTCTTCTTCTTCTTCTTCTTCTTCTTCTTCTTCTTCTTCTTCTTCTTCTTCTTCTTCTTCTTCTTCTTCTTCTCACTTTAGAAGGACAAAAATGCGGTCAACAAGTTGTTTTCTTCATTCATACAAGATTCCTAATTAAACGACAAACAATAACTATTTGCCTTGCGGTTTTCATCAACAAGATTTGCTGTTGCCCAGAGTAAAACCCAAGGTTGTCTATACACCGGCAATCAATCAAACTGGGAACCGCTGCCAGATGGTCTAACTTCAAAACAGCGTCTCTTGCGGCAAACGCATGGTATATCACACGTTTTTTTCATTAACCTCCACCAAGGAAAAAAAAATAATAATAATCAATTAACAGAAAATAGAAGATAACAAACAATGCTTGGTTTTCCCGAAAAGATATGAATAGTAGCAAGACTAATAGGACTCATGGATAAGAGACAGTTTCGAACAAAAGACATCGCATGTAAACATTGCCTCTTCCTACGTTCTGGAAAATTTGAGTGACATTGCTCTTGACCGGGTCAAATAAACAGTTTAATTTGTCCATCTTCGGACTTTTGGTGATGCGCTGCTGTTAAATAAACAAATTATTTATTTCGACATTCTTTTCCATTGGCTCAAACTATATTTTAGTTATATCAACTGCTTTAAAATTTCACAAACCTGTTTATTTGCGTGGAAAAAACAACAATAAAACAACTTGACACTTTAATCATCGGTTACTATAAGTCTTTAACTTTTAGATTTTGTTTGAATTTTAAAAAGTGTTAATTTGTTAAGAAACGAAGCAGAAAAGACGCTAGACATGATTCTATTAGAATTTACGTCAATTGGCGTTCGATTAAAAAAAAAAAAAAAACAAGCTCCATCATATATTGGTTTATATAAACTTTATAAGAAAAACAGAAAGAGCAAAACCTTTGGAAATGTAGTCAAATTTGACCATTTCTTCTGTTCTGCTCTCTTTTAAAGGTCTATTTACGAAAATTTCAAAACATTTTGTGCTAATTCAGTTTTGCGGCTCTATGAGTTTTGAATTTGAAATTTAAAATACGATCGTTATTATCGAATGGAATTATTTTGTTTTTTTGTTATTATTATTTTCAGAAAATAATGAAATTATTTTTGTGGAGAAGAATGAGTTTTTAATCTTTCTGCAGGGGAAACTGTTCAAAACGAATAGAGCAAAACTATAATAAACACAAAAATGAGGCCATTATCATCTGAGTTCATTATAGAGGAGAAAATAATGAAAGATCGGGCAAAAGTGTTTTTTTTTAATAAGATTCATTTTATAGAGATATAATTATATAGCCTTCTCAAAACTGAAAAAAAGTGGGCGTATGTTACGTAATTTTCTGAATTTTTTTTTTAAACATAATTATATGTTTTTACATGTACGATTTGTTTCGCTACAGTTTTTTTCTTTAATTAGTTACATAAATCTGATCATGTAACTGTATTACTGATTGAATACGGCCTAAGTAAATACATAAATGTTAACAACTTTTTAAACAAAGAATTAATGAATATGTAAATGTAAATAAAGATTCCAAACCCTTTTTTCTATTTTTATCTACGAAAAGGGCAAGAAAAATAACTGCTTAACAAGATATTTCTTTAAGCCAAACCTTATGACAAGAAGTTTACACTGACTGTCCCTTCCACTTCGCTCCTGACTATTGAAATCATCTCAATGCTAACTTGGCGTATAGTAATTTCTATTCAAACCGAGTTTTATCTGAAAAATGGATGTGTTTCATAAAGTAACAAACAAAATTAATGTAGGTACATAATTTGCGATTTTTCCCGCAATTGAAACTACCGCAACGAACTCACGGAGTAAAAATTCCACAAAAGATAAGAAATGTCTGGGATTGTTGTATAAGAAGCAAGGTTTTTTTTTTCCTTAAGTTCTTACCTGCTGGGATAAACTCACAACAAAAGAAGTAAAACTGCTTTTAGCATCCTAATTTGCTAAACATGAAGGCGGACTCTGTTTTCATTTATTAAAAACAACCTGCATACCCATGATGCTCAGCGTTTGATTGACAATTATCATCAATTATCACAAACACATATTGTGAGAGAAACAGTTATGAAACAAATCAACGTAAATTGAAAATCCTGTATTTATTTTTTTTTTTTCAATTATACTGAGTCCCCAGTAGCGTTGACTTATATAAGAACTAAATCTTAGGAACAAGCAACAATATGGAGTTAAAAGAGGTGAGGAGGTGGGGGGGTAGAAAATTTTTCTCGTTGTGAACAAATGAACCATTTCGACTTTACTATGGCTTTCACGATGAGTAACTGTACAAAATATCCAGTCTTTTACCTAACGCCATGAACAAAAATAATCTTAAAGGAAACTTGATGAAGAACAAAGGAAGAAAGTATTCTTTTTATGGCTTGGTGAATAAATAAGGAAAAACATTAAATCTATCAGCAATCGAATCCTAAAACGTTAAAAAAAAAACAACTAGCCCAACCTCCTCTCTCGCAACTTCCTTTATAATAAAATAATCGATTCCATTTCTTAGTTTGTGTATCGTCACCACTCCGAGATTTATGGTAACGCTACCTACTGAGGCCATAGGGCTGCCAAGCTGGTTCTGATGCTTGATTTTTCCGAGAGAGTTGAAGCTAGCACACGCGCTTAAGGTTTCTCAATTAAGTATGCCCTAATTTTTCCTTGGTTTAGTCTTACACGTAACTCTCCGCTCTTATCTATACAACTTTTGTGCAAATAAAAAAAACAACCGTGTGGATAGCTTTCTTGTCGAAGATTCAACCGTTAGGTCTCTGGAATGGATAACACACCTTGTTGGCTCTGGTTTGAGGACCTAGACTTGAGTGCTCAGACCTCCCAAAAACACATTTACTTCGATAATTTTAATACAATTATGACCTCCCTAAAACACATTTATTTCGATAATTTTAATACAATTATGACCTCCCAAAAACACATTTATTTCGATAATTTTAATACATTTATGACCTCCCAAAAACACATTTATTTCTATAATTTTAATACAATTATGACCTCCCAAAAACACATTTATTTCGATAATTTTAATATAATTATCGGTTTAGATAACTGGTGGACTAATCACTGGGTACATACATTCAGAAGCTTTAAATTAATCTAAAAAAGAAGAGGAATGTTTGATTATTATTAATTTAAGCTATTTGTAGATTATTTAAGGTTTAGAACTAGTAACAAACTAAGTGATAAGAAATAACCTCAAGAGTCATTCTTTCTTTTACACCTTGGCTTTTGCTCTAACTGCGTGTACCGTGTTTTGTTCCTTTCACCAAAAGAAGGCATAATTCTAACACATAAAATCTTCACTTCTTTATTTTGCCATTCAATCTATATTTGCTTTGTGTGATTTTTTAATCTCACAGATTTGACTCACAATCCTTTCACTATAAAGAGGGGGAAATAGTACTGGTGAATTAAAAAGTATAACACGAAAGAATTTGGAAAAATGTATCTCATTTTTTCCCTTTGGGCGGAATTGAATTTCACTTGCTAATTTCGTTGATTGGGGGGGGGGGGGGTATTTTTAATCTATTTTCGACACTAGTTTGTCCCCTTCAACTAATGAAAATTATAATTTAAAACCGGTGTATGTTAGAGGAGCAGCTAGTACCGCAGCTAAAGCTGACTCTGTCCCTGCTCGCTGCATTGAGATTCGAAGTTGATGGAAGCAGGAGATGGGGTGAACCTGTCCGGCGGGAAGATTGCATTATGGGGCTTCTAGAAATAGCTTTTACTTTATCTCTGTGTGTGTGTGTGTGTCTCTCTCTGATTCTCTCAATTTTGAGCACTTTTATTATCTCTGAACTGTCTATCTCACTCTCTGTCTCGGTATCTCTGATTTTAAAGAAAGCAACATTTCTTTGCTTTTTTTTCTCACCTTAACAAGACTTGATAGTTGGTACGCCGAGTTTCGATGGAAACCAACCACTAATGCAATTTCAGATGAAGCCAGATATAATTCTTAGTCAACATGGAAAAGTTTCATTTCAAGTCCCAGCCTCTTTACAGCACTCAGTGAACTTCTGTTGTATAAAATCTTACTTATATCGAATTTTCATTAAATATCCATCATCCATTCAAAGTAAAAAGAACGTACATTATATTGCAACTTTGAAAAGTCGATGGCAATACGGCAGTAATCGAACTCACCCATTACTTAAAAATAATCGAATTGTCACCAGCCGTTCAATCACACCACCTTTTTAACCAATAACCACAGAGAGATGATCTCAGAATTAAATTTTGATTGGTTGTCAAATAGGTTAGCGGACTAAGCTGTTATAAATGAGCAGACGAGACGGCCGCGACACGTACTGTCGTGAGGCACTGCCAGGCCGATGTCAATAGTAAACACAGACAGGAAGTGACGCAAACCAGACAGGCTGGTGAGGAGGCCATATCAGAGTGTTAAGGCAATCGGTCAGATATACCGCAGTCATGATATATAACACATTGTCGTTCACCGACTTTACATAATAGAAATAAAAAAAAAGAAGTAAGCCGCTATCCACCCCCTATTAGAAAAAAAAAATGATTTTGTTTTTTTTGTACGTTGAATGATAGGCTAAATACACGAACATTGAGGAAAATGTTTCTAAACACGTTATTTATTCTTTTATTTTGTACGCTTTGACTTCTCAGCTTCACCAAGTAACGTGAAATAAGCCAAAATGCGACGAAGATAAATATTTCAAGTTTCCAAACTGGTATTTTAGAATTAAAGAAAATGATTTACCCATTGTGCAAAAGTGCATTTCTATTTCAAAAAAAAAAGACAAAGATGTTAGTTTTAGATAGCCCTAGCTTACTTGTGCAAAAAAGAAAAAAAAATTGATTACCTTATCAGCTTGGGAAATGTAATGTACCCTGTCATGTCACGTAGAATCCGAGGAGAACAGCGCGGGTAGTCGAATATCATAACAAGTAATAACCGATTCTGTTCGCGTTGTTAGCTATGCCAGAAATTATTCTAGCTGATTATTTTAAATCGTCTGGTGTGGAAAAAAAAACACTTTCTTTGTGTAACTGTCGTAGGTTTACAAAATCGGTTTTCTGTTTACTTCCGTTGTTTAACAAAATTTGATAGAGTATTTCGTTCGTTCTGTTCGGTGTACAGCAAGAGCTATTTTGTTTAGTTAAACCGGTTAACGAAATAATTGTTTTCAAGTACCGTAACCGGTTCAAAAAGAGCCGTTTCTTTTAAGACAGGTTGAAAATCAAAGTCTTCTTGACATCTCAGTTCAAATTGTAACATGGAATATTTTGTAATCTCAGTTCAAATTGTAACATGGAATATTTTGTAATCTCAATTCGTTTCAAAAAGTTAGCAATTTTGTGTACCCGGACCAGATTGGTAAACCGGCTATTTCGCGTCCTCTCTCTCAGCTATTTGTGCATTCTGAGATTGGTGATTTTAGCCACTGCTTCCCATATTTTATTATACTTTCTATTCTGTTTGCCAGGATGTGGACTTTACCTGTGCAATTTATTGTAATCATTTTAATGGAAATATAAATTCATTGTGATGCACAAGTCTGATAACATTACCTTCATCATCATCATCATCACCATCACCATCATCATCATCATCATCATCATCATCATCATCATCATCATCGTCATCAATATCATCATCATCATCATCATCATCATCATCATCATCATCATCATCATCATCATCATCATCATCATCATCATCATCATCATCAATGATATCAGTGATCATCTATTTAATTGAAACATAACAGGCCTTGAGCGATTTTATTTTGAAGTAGAGTAGATGTTTGGTCAAGTGCGTCATATAGAACAGGAAGTCAAGGCTCAATATATTTACGTGTGAGGCGTCACTTCCAAATGCGTCGCATGACGCCCTTATTACATTTAGGTTGTTGATATATAATGCCATCTATTTTTTCTATCTTTTTAACGGTGAAAAGTACATAAAATATTCAAAGTTTAAATCTTTTACAATAGCAAAAAAAATAGTAATGAAAAATACGATTATGTGCCTTCAAATTTTAAAATTCAAGTCTCCGCCCAAATATTTACTTAAGTTGGTTTTGAGAGTTTGAAGATTTAATTGGGAAAAGGGCTTTGTCAAAGAAAGCCCTGTTGTTTTTAAATTAATTTTATTTGATTTGATTTGGGGCAGAGATGCACAGCTTTTGACACAAATAAAACATGAGAAAAGAGATCGCTCTACACGGTCTAGATTTATGTCTTGCAAAAGGCTCAGGCTTGCCGCATATGTTTGTTAAAATCAATATTATTCTGTTACTGAAAAGACGTAATCTTAAAGACAGAAAGAATAGCAAAAAAGAATCAAACAGACAAGCAAACGCAAAAATGACAAGAAAAAGAAAACTTTGTAAAAGCTCAAGAAAAGAAAAAAAAGAACACACACCCGGTACCTAGCTGCATCGGGAGCAAAAATAGAAAAGATTTTTTTTTTTCGTGAAAAGTATTACAATTAGGAAATTTTTATCGACACAGAGCCCTGGCCTACCAAATTATATTAAGCAAAAGCTATTTCTACCTATCTGGGTTAAGCAGCTAGAAGCGTATTACTGTAACTTAATTTCATTTGAATTCAATCTTTTTTAAATTAGTTGTTTCTCAGCTTAAAGCCAGCAAGCAAGCAAAATAAAATGAAGAGCCGATTTAAAAAAAAAAGAATAAATAAACTTTATTTTATCGTGTGACAACATGTATGTTGATGAATTTCTTCTCAACATGCTACGTTTTTCCTTTCCTTGGAGATAAGTCTTCATATACTCTGACACCCAGTTCTCTATTCGCACCCTTCTGATTCAATGCAAACTTTAGAAAACATTACGAGAGTAACGATAAGAAAAGATTATTTTTTTCATCGAAGATTGATTTTGTCCTCAGATATTTTTACACACACACACACACATATATATATATATATATATATATATATATATATATCCATACATATATATATATGTGTGTGTGTGTGGTTATATATATTATATATATATATATATATATATATATATATATATATAACACGATCAAACATTCTGCTCATCTGTTGTTAAACTACACAACAGCAAGTCATAGGAAACATTTCTCGTGGAGACGCGTATAAATCTTTCTACCGGGGCAAAGCGACAGTGATTTTGGTTTTACTTTCGGTTTATCTCCGCCAACACCACGGAGGACTATAGACTAATCCCGGGATTCTCCAACACAATCATGATAAAGATGGGGATTTTAGAATGACCAGATGTAAAAGCACTGTCTTCAGCACCTTGCAATCAGATTTGTTTGATCCGGCTGCTATTTTCAGACTGCAGTGTCTTCAATATTGTTGTTTTTGCTGTTGTATGAATAATTTTTTTTTCCACTCGTATTATGCGTCGCTGATCTGTCTGGGTTTGGCGACGATTTGTCTGTTTGTGATAAGCTGGCTATTTTTCTCTCTAGGTGCCTTTACTTGCATCATAGCTCTTTTATTTCCTCTATCTCATTCTCTTTCAATATTAGACATGCATCAGTGTGAAAACCCTTATGTAAGCCATATTTAAACATAAGGGAGGCGGATGACAATGACTATAAATCTCACCACTGTTCCGCCCCC
Organism: Elysia crispata; assembly: GCA_033675545.1. Classification (NCBI taxonomy): domain Eukaryota; kingdom Metazoa; phylum Mollusca; class Gastropoda; family Plakobranchidae; genus Elysia; species Elysia crispata. The sequence goes on along the minus strand of JAWDGP010007407.1, from coordinate 43,543 downwards.
CCCTTTTCTTTTTCAGTGTATGTCTCTCTCATACATCTGTAAATCATATTATATAAACGAGTGAGGATTACATGATGACGTTTACTATAGATCTATCTTCCTCTCTTTCCCTTCTCCCTATCTCTCTCTCTCTCTCTATCTCTCTCTCTCTCTCTCTCTCTCTCTCTCTCTCTCTCTCTCTCTCTCTCTCTCTCTCACTCTTTCTCTATATCTTTCTCTCTCTGCCTTTATCTTTTCTCTTTGTCTTTTTTAACACTTCAGAACTTTCTCTTTTGTCAACTCTAACTTAGAAAAGCATCTCAGTCTATCAAAATACGCAAAATCTGTAACGACAAAGATTTCTTATGCTGTTCGATCTTCCCGCATGCTTTTTTTTTTCTTTTAATTCTGTTGTATGAAATGGCAGCAAAATAAAAGCGGATAGTGCTGGCATTGACAGTTAACGCACAAACTCCTCTGAAATAACTGAATGCTTTTAAATTTTTCATAATTTCAACAACGTTTTAATCAACATAGCAACAACAACAACAACAACGACAACAACAACAACAACAACAACAACAACAACAACAACAACAACAACAACAACAACAACAACAACAACAACAACGAGAATACTACTACTAATAATAACAAAAACAACTATACAAACTACAAAAATTTGTGCAAATAATATTAGAACAGTCAAATCAACACTCTTCAAGCGAATATAACGAAAAGATAACAATAAGAACTTTTTTAAAAAATCTATAACAACACCACAGCAACAACAACAACAATTGTGAAATAAATAACATCCACAAAGCCATAATAATTACGTGGAAGTCAATAAAATCTACAACAGTAGCCGTATCAGCAGAAACAATATTAACAACAACAACAACAACAACAACAACAACAACAAAAACATGAACAACAAAGATAAAAACAACAGCAACAAAAACAGCAACAATAACAATAGAAAATAATTATAACCTTTCTACATCAGATGCCATAGAAGAAGCAAAAGAAGAAAAAAAGAAACAGCTAAGTCAGTAATAAAATATTTACAAAACCAGCAAGAATAATATTAACATCGCTGAAATCAACAACATCTGTACCAGCAGCAAAAACACCAGCGAAGTCAAGATGATCTACGGCAGCCACAATAATAGTGACAAACAACAACCACCTGACTCAGACGAGTGACTTATGGGTACACCATCCCTTATCGATAAACTCAGAAAAAAAGATGTTGCCTTACAGCAGTCTTTGGTGATTCGTGAGACGCATAACTCATCTCTTGGAAAAAACCAATGACAAAAAAGACAGAGACATCAAAATTAGGATATGCAGTAGTAAACAGCTTTATGTATCTGTTTTTCTCCTCCAGTTTGCAAATACCAAAAACCGCGAAGTTTCGCGAGAAAACGACCATGTGTAACTTTTTAAACTGAAAAACAGTGAACTTAAATGGGGAAATGTGTTTGTTTTTCCTCAATCGAAACAAATACTCTATGTTTTTTTTTTTTTAATTTTGTTTGTTTATTAATTAAGGTTTCTTTAAATTTACAAGAGCTTTGGCTTAACTGGTGTAAGAAAAATGTAGATTTTAGAAAAATGAATTGCGATGCGTCAGACTGTAGGTGACTCACACGCTTCAACTTTTGCGCATCATTGTTGGTCGGAGATCAAAGTGGGGCATTAGGTGGCTCAGGATCGGTTTACCTTCGTTTGGTGCTGCGACGAATGATCTTAATTTGATTAATCTTTTTTTTTTCTCTATGTGTGAATTATTATCATATAAATACATATATATACAGAGAGAGAGAGAGAGAGAGAGAGAGAGAGAGAGAGAGAGAGAGAGAGAGAGAGAGAGAGAGAGAGAGAGAGAGAGAGAGAGAGAGAGAGAGAGTTATGTTTCTTCATCTCGCTTCCCTCCTTTTAGCATCATTGTAAATATCTGCCAATAATTATTGTGTTCATCTTATCGGTCGGATGATAAATATTTATAAAATTGTGTACTCTTCTTATTGAAGTTGAAAAAAAAAAATTCTTTCCATTATAGTGTGGCTTGTACAACCAACGAGAATTCCTATTTTAGAAGACTAGTGTAATCAACTGTCCGGGATGCAGCAGGACACCCATCTCTCGGCTAACAATCGGATCAGAAAAGTTAAGGAGATCCAGATAAGTCAGACCTATTTCGACCCAAGATGCTCGTGAAGCTAACTGTCGTCCGCCTTTTCAAATTTTCAAACTACTCTTATTATAATTACGTCTCCGAAGACCTATTGCTTCAACGATAAATCGGTTATTTCTCCTCCACATTTCGTCCGTTGCTGTCTTGTAATTTAGTTTTTCCTTTTTTGAAAAATAATAAGCAGCACTTTGAATCATGTTTAATATTCAGCTTCGCGGATTTCCATGAATTCATCTTTTATTTTTTCTAAAATAACATATTGATCGGATCTGATGTAAGGACTTGAACGATTGCACAAATCACTGGGTACTAGACAGGAAAATTGTCTTTTTATTACAACTTTTTTTTATTTATCGATTGTTCATTTATTTATTTATTTATTTATTATTTTTATAGGAAGAGGAAGAGAGCGGTGGAGTGTTGCTACATAACAAGAAAAAAGCTAGATTTGTAGATCTGTATGTTTTATAATAATCTATATCTTCTGCTACAATAGATTTTTTTAGACAAAATTTCTCCCCAGCTGACGCTGTTCATCTGTTATTCGCTTTATGTGTTATTAAATTTCGAACTACTGTCGTGAAATGTTGGCCAATTTCTCGGACAAAAAATTGAGATAACCTTTAACGAGTTAAAGATCTACCCAGACAGCGCGATGGAATTATTAAGCTATAAGGTTCGCTGACCGTCTTAATAAAAAGCTGAAAGAAAAGAAATCCAGATAAGTGGACTGGTGTTGTAGTAAAATAATGTTCCATCTTTAGTCGCTTGCTCAATGATATTTGATTTTATTATCAAAGATAAATGAACCCATGAGATTTTTCTTCCTGAGTTATGTATGTTTAAAACGGTGTTGATCGTACGTTTCTTTCTTCCTCTTTTGTTTTTTGTTTTGTTTTTTTTTGTTTTTGTTTTTTTTTTTTTTGCTTAGACTTTCTGGAGTTTATGGAAGACATGTGTTCTGAGTTTCGGTTTTGAAGATAGAAGAGTATTCTGCTAAATTGATATTTTATGTGTGTGCTAAAATACTCGTAAATAAATTGCAAAGGGTGTAGCCGTTTTAAACGAGAATAAAAAATATATATAGTGAAAAGAATGTAAGTGTTGAGAGGCAAGAGAGAGATAGAGTGAGAGATTATCATAAAGATAAAGAGAGATGCAGAGTCAGAGAGAAAGATATTGAGAGAGAGAAAGAGAGAGAGAGACAGAGACATAAAGAGAGACACAGATAGAGAGAGATAGAAAGAATTAAGAGGGTTTCGCTGTGAGTAGTTATTCTGCTAAAGCCATTTCTAATCACTTCTGTTCAGCCTGTCAGTGGTATGATAGCAGCCTGTCAGTGGTATGATAGCAGCCTGTCAGTGGTATGATAACAGCCTGCCAGTGGTATGATAGCAGCCTGTCAGTGGTATGATAGCAGACTGTCAGTGGTATGAAAGCAGCCTGTCAGTGGTATGATAGCAGCCTGCCAGTAGTATAATACCAGCCTCTCAGCGGTATGATAGCAGTCCGTCAGTGGTATGATAGCAGCCTGTCAGTGGTATGATAGCAGCCTATCAGTGGTATGATAGCAGCAGTACTATCACGGCTTCCCCGACAGGTCATTCACTCAATTCTCACGTCACGTAAGATGCCAGCGTTCGTTCACTCCCACAGAGGCCACTGAACCCGGCTATAGATTAGTTGTTAATCTATTTCCCTTCATCCATCATTCATCACGAATCGTTCCACTGCCTATCCTTCAAATAAAGATTTTTTTTTTTATATGCATCAAAACAAGTTATTGCCATTGGCCAGATTTTTATACTACTACTCTTTAAATATAACTAGCTTTGTCTTAAGATAGGATTTTAAGGTAGAGGACTTCCGCACCATCCTGTCAGAGCGAACAAATGAACTGAATTAGATTAATCAACGAGACAGCATAGCTATTTTACATCCATAGAGCTCTGAAAAATCAGCTACAGCAGCCACGGCATAAACTCCACGGCTGTGGTTCGCAGTCTATAAGTCCAGAACCTGACGGCCATCTGTCTCCTGTATGTAATATCACAAAAGCTCGAGTTTTGTGGCGCTACTCTCTGTTACGGTGTGCTCCCATGTAGTTAGAGATCATTCTAAGAGCTTCTTTTATTGTCAAAGTATGAATTACATGCAAAAGTTGATTATAGATCCATTTATTTCGCAAATAATTCCTACGTCTTTTTTTATTTTTTGCTTTTTTATTTTTTTTTTTTTTTTGCTAACAAATCCATCGGCTACATCGATTATGGATTAAAAAAACAACAACAGGCGAATGATTGGCCGAAAAATTAAAACAAAAAGGGGAACAATAAGAGACAGTATGGTATGAAATATAATTTATCTAAAAGCTATCGTACAATATCTATAAAAAGTTTCACAATACTGAATCTTAAAGCTAAATGGTTGAACACAGAAACCTAATATTGGAATTTCTTAGATATAGAAAGTATTTGAGCATACCACATTTTCCACACCAGCTGTTTTCATGGTATGAATTAATGATGGAACAGCCTATAGATATATAGATGAATATGTAAGATAGATTTATAAGCGTTTAGCTAATTCGATATATAATTCAGTAGAGAAACGGAAATAATTAGATAGATAGATAGATAGATAAGAGAGAGAGAGGGAGATAGAGAGAGAGAGAAAGAGGGAGAGAGAGAGAGAGAGAGAGAGAGAGAGAGAGAGAGAGAGAGAGAGAGAGAGAGAGAGAGAGAAACTATATCCATATATAGATATTAAAATGATACATTGACAGTTAGAAGTCACAATAGATTGATCAAATATAATGATGCAGAGATATAACAAGACCAATCATAGATAGAAAAAAAAATAAACAAAGAGATAAACAACTCCATGAATCAACTGTTACAAAACCATTTCCTTTGTCGTTCATAAACAAAGAGCATCATTCTGTTTGTATAACGAACGGGTTAAAAGATAGGGTAGTCGGAAATAAACATTCACATAAACAGCAGGTGACACTGGAGGCTGCAGCTTTCCGTCTAAGTTGTTATTCTGTTGTTTTACAATCGAACGATCCACCTGCTTTGTTTATACTAAACAAAAAAGTTATTTTAAGTCACTCATGGGGTCATCTATTCTTTGACATCGATCGATCAATCTCCTCTCTCTCTCTCTCTCTCTCTCTCTCTCTCTCTCTCTCTCTCTCTCTCTCTCTCTCTCTCTCTCTCTCTCTCTCTCTCTCTCTCTCTCTCTCTCTCTCTCTCTCTAGGAAAGAGAAAGTGTGAGAAGAAGAGAACCAGTGGAGAGAACTAGAATAAAATGAATAATTAATATATATATATATATATTATCTTAATCTTACTTTGCTTTTTTTTGCTCTCATTCATATATATATATACAGAAGTAGAGAGAGAGAAAGCAAGGGAGAGAGAGAGAGAGAGAGAGAGAGAGAGAGAGAGAGAGAGAGAGAGAGAGAGAGAGAGAGAGAGAGAGAGAGAGAGAGAGAGAGAGAGAGAGAGAGAGAGAGAGAGAGAGAGAATCTACCAGCATCGAATGCATTCATAGATAACATTACAACTTGACCACTCGAGTGGCAAATCTCATTGTTTGTCTAAACGGACACGAGCTACAGAAAATTGCATTTATTCTTTTGTTACCGGACCCCTCCCAATGCTCAAAACAGGCAGCGATAATTTGTCTCGATAATAAATCGATCAGGGTGCTTCCTGTTTTTCACCTACAAAATCACATTTACGTCGGTATCGAATGCATTATTGTTACTCGAGCCTGGACGAAGCTCCAAACAGGAAATGCCCCCGTCTCAACGCTCGATTTGATCAAGAACAACTTCCGGTTGATCAGCTTCTTCGCCCAGCCTCTCTGTTCTGTTTTGTCTCTATGATTTGGTAAGAGATACGATTTTGCCTGTGTGTGGCAAGACAATTGCGTGCTGTACAATTTACAAACAGCTCAGCTGTTTTCGCAGCTGTTCATAATGTAACCGTATAAAAGGGGTGAATCTAAGTTAACCGAACACAACCGAATGACAAAATTATTATCCATGACCAATAGCTATCGCAGCTAATATGGTTTATTGACATTGATTCAAATTGAACAATAAAGAGGCAATAGTCTTCCTCTCCTTCTTCAGTACAAAATCTAGTCATAAGGGAAATATGCTTAATACTGGCCTTCCAAATTGCCATTGAACGATACAAAAAGAGCATTCCAAAATGCCTCTAAAACATTTCAACCATAAACGTTCAACATCTTCTCTGATCGCAGAGATTTAGGGTTTAAGTTAAGTCTTCTCTGCAAATATGTAAAAGTTTAATTAGATTCTCATCTTTGCAGCCCTGCCTTGCCTGTTTGACAAATTTTAACGAAAGAGACCGTATGTTGTATTAAGATGACCAAACAAAACAATCAATTGATTATTTTTTTTCTTTTTCTCTTAACCTTCTTGAAAGAAAGTCTTTTATCGTTTTAGTTTCTTCTTTTTCTTTATCTCTTCTTCATCTTTTCCTTCTTCTTCTTGTTGTTTTTTTTTTCTCCTTCTTGGTTTTTTTCTTCTTCTTCTTTTTCTTCTTCTCCTCCTCCTCCTCCTCCTCCTCTTCTTCTTCTTCTTCTTCTTCTTCTTCTTCTTCTTCTTCTTCTTCTTCTTCTTCTTCTTCTTCTTCTTCTTCTTCTTCTTCTTCTTCTTCTTCTTCTTCTTCTTCTTCTTCTTCTTCTTCTTCTTCTTCTTCTTCTTCTTCTTCTTCTTCTTCTTCTTCTCCCACTCCTCCTTCTTCTTCCATTAGGTTTTTCCTCCTCCTCCTCCTCTTTCTTCTTATTCAATCCTACTTTTTCTATTTTATCTCCGTTCATGGATTTCTTTTTCCCTCATCCTATCCATTGACATACCCTTATAATTCTGGAGACCATTTTGCACAAGCATTTGAAGCAAAGCTTCCAGTTAGCAGTACAGTATGTATCTCAAGAGGAGATGATGTGGACTTTACTGCAGCAGCCAAATAAAGCTCAGAAGGCTACGCTGGAATTACTTGTACCGAGTTACCGACCGGACTGATCTTGATAGGATGTGGAAGACAAACGTGATACTGAGCACCAGCAAGAGGCTCAAAGCGAAGCGAATATCATCTTTGTCCCGTTTCGTAGGATGATTCCGTAGATAGTTCTCTCCGTCTTTCTCTTTTCCTATAATCTTTATCTGTCTCTCTCTCTCTCTCTCTCTCTCTCTCTCTCTCTCTCTCTCTCTCTCTCTCTCTCTCTCTCTGTACTATATATATATATATATATATATATATATATATATATACATATATTCTATTCTGTTATATATATTCTGGCTCTATCTCTCTCAATTTTATTAACGCCAGCAATACTACTGATCTTGCTAAGATAACTCAAAATTTATTACATGTTATTTAATCTTCAAACCATGATTCCATACAGGTTAAAATTATACCCAGAGCAGAAGAATCAAAAACCAAATTGTCCAACTGAAAACTTTTGTGCGTGTCGATCGTTACGTGACCGCTCTATTATTCTTATCTAACAGGCCGTGCTGACATAGGCCAGGGCTTGCAAGTTGTTGTTGATCCGAGCTTTCACTGCCCTTCCTGTGTTCAAAATAGTCCGAAAAACAATATTCTCTTCAGATGCTCTTGTTTCATTTTGACAAAATATTGTGCAAAATAAGTAATGGAAGATGTCGAGGAATAAGGATAAAGTTTGCTTTGGAATAAAAGAAAATAATGTCCAGATGCTTTTTCTAAACAAGAAATATCCTCAGGTTACAAAATTATTCAATTGTGTTTCAGGTTTTGTTTAGAAACACCAGTATTGTAATAGATTTATAGATTAAAAATGTGTTGGCAGTGTAGCTAGATATGACAAACAAAGAAAACAAATTCATCTTCACGTCTTCTTACTGTTAATGAATAAATACAGAAAGTCATGCCTTTGAATACCTTCATAGTCACTGCCAAAGTACACCAAAATACACAGGTTTGCACAATTTTAAAAAAAAATTCGGAGGGAGGGGAAACGCCCTCAGATCCCCGTAGAGACGCACGCATAGACTTGCCATTTCGATGATTGGACCCTGAAATAATTCCAGCAACCCTACCTCACCCCCAACCCCTCTTTTTTGAAGCTTTTTGATTCAGCTCTGCTTTGTAAGTTAACTTAATCGGCAGATTTAATTCGCAAAAAAAGTTTTCTTTTACTCAATACTTCTCCAACACTCAATCAAGATTTTGGGTTGAAAAACAAGAGAAAAATGTTAATTTAAAAAGAAAAGAAACAAATAGAGAAAAGTCTTTGTAAAATTTTCTATATACCCAGAGAACTGTTTAGAAGATCCTCCCAGTTTTTCTGGACGTCGTAGATTTAATGACAAGGCGTCATACTCGGCGAGGTGTTTCACCACTTACTCCACAGCGGAGTTTCTTTCCTCTTTCTGGACCTATTTTTCCTCCCAAGGCAGAACCCTTCTTGCGGATGACATTACATGCCTTGCTGAATCATTCTGGAAACAGTTGGGGAGTCGGACGAGGAAAGTGGAGCTCATACAGGTGGCTGTCTGTGGTATCAGCAGCTGCTGTTTCTCCAGAATTCCCAGTCTCTTAACAAACAACATCAGAGGCTAGAGATTTTTTATATTAACAACATGCACTTAGAAAAGAGAATCTGGCTCAGATTAAGATATAAAGTAAAAAGATGGGAGAGCATTTTTTTCTACCACTTGATGGAAAATTGAAGCAGAAGGACGAAGGCCATAAGCCGATCAGATCGAGCCACACATACAAAGCTTGGGTAAAGTTTTAGATGGCCATAAGCCGATCAGATCGAGCCACACATACAAAGTTTAGGTAAAGTTTTAGATGGCCATAAGCCGATCAGATTGAGCCACACATACAAAGTTTAGGTAAAGTTTTAGATGGCCATAAGCCGATCAGATCGAGCCACACATACAAAGCTTGGGTAAAGTTTTAGATGGCCATAAGCCGATCAGATCGAGCCACACATACAAAGTTTAGGTAAAGTTTTAGATGGCCATAAGCTGATCAGATCGAGCCACACATACAAAGTTTAGGTAAAGTTTTAGATGGCCATAAGCCGATCAGATCGAGCCACACATACAAAGTTTAGGTAAAGTTTTAGATGGCCATAAGCTGATCAGATCGAGCCACACATACAAAGTTTAGGTAAAGTTTTAGATGGCCATAAGCCGATCAGATCGAGCCACACATACAAAGTTTAGGTAAAGTTTTAGATGGCCATAAGCCGATCAGATCGAGCCACACATACAAAGTTTAGGTAAAGTTTTAGATGGCCATAAGCCGATCAGATCGAGCCACACATACAAAGTTTAGGTAAAGTTTTAGATGGCCGTAAGCCGATCAGATCGAGTCACACATACAAAGTTTAAGTAAAGTTTTAGATGGCCATAAGCCGATCAGATCGAGCCACACATACAAAGTTTAGGTAAAGTTTTAGATGGCCATAAGCCGATCAGATCGAGCCACACATACAAAGTTTAGGTAAAGTTTTAGATGGCCGTAAGCCGATCAGATCGAGTCACACATACAAAGTTTGGGTAAAGTTTTAGATGGCCGTAAGCTTGATTTTGCTGCCAACACGAAAGGACATCGGCGCATAAGGTAAGGGACAAAGGTAAACATGTTGGCTATTTTTTTTTTTTTTTTTTTGCCATTTCATCATGGCGCCCAGCTGGCGTCTGCACTGGAAGGTGAGAATTGATCACCAGTTGAAAGATTCAAAGTTTACAGATTTTTTTGGCACGGACATTCGCTTAGCTCTCATCCTACCAACAGGCATTGTAGCATTCTCAAGCAGATGTGGAGCTAGCAGTGGACGTATGTAGTAATAGTCAATGTGCAGTGTGTAGCCCTGAGAAGACAATCATCTGCTGGCTTGTTGCCAACTGCTGAACCAGTATAGTTCTCTTCAAGCGAGTACACACATCCCAAGAGATGCTTTACAGCCTAGGGCCCCATTTGTAAGGCTTTATTCTTCATCCAGATACAAAAGTTATTTCTGCTACTCTATGAGCTAAAAGTGTCACCAGTTGCCTCTTACGTCTGTGGTGCAGAAAGTTTCTTGATCGTCAAGACAGCGAGAGTGGCGCTAATGATCATGGTTAGAACGTTCTATCGCCACAAAGGTGTCGTTACCAATAAGATACAACGCAAAGAGGATTTTCACGAACTTTTCTCCATGACATGTTCTTGTAGGCGAAGTCCATCTAGACAATTGGGTCCGTCCACAAAAAGTCGACAGCCTCCTGCGTAGTTTCGAAGCATATGTGCAGCAGTATGTCCAAGGCACTATAAACTTCTTCCAGCATATGTGCAGCAGTATGTCCAAGGCACTATAAACTTCTTCCAGCTTGTGGTCTTCCAGCTCTTAAGGAGACTGTTTGGTTTGAAAAAGAGCTTGGTCAGGCCACGAGCAACGCGTTTATCACTCTCAGACCGCATCTGTATATAAGTAAGCAGCTCATGGTTAAACAGCAAGAAGAAGAAAAAGTCATTTGGTTTTTTGTTTGGTTTTTTTTTTGGTGAGAAAATAAAATAAAGGGGGGGGGGGAGGGGGGAGTATTCCAGAACTCTAGATGTAGAAACTCCCAACAGCAGGGACTGTCATAAGCGTCAGGTACCTCAGATGTCGGGTTAGTCTATTGGCGAGCCGGTTTCTCACGTGACTCGTAGCTGCTGAAGTGTTATATCATAATCATCTTCACTGGCTGAATATAGAAAAAGCTTGTTAATGAGATTGTAAATGGGATATTTCAAGTAAGGCCTGTAATTAAGGGTTTGCACAGTCATGAACCTACCTTAAGATGGTGCAGCTCACTTATGATGTGAAGAACTGTAGTAGAATTTGATAAAATCATAAATGAACATAGATGAATCTCAAACTTTCAGACTTTATATCTGGGAAAGAAATGACTGGGAAGGACAATAAGAACAATGTAAGCCAAATTAAGCCGAAAGAAATGACTGGGAAGGCGAATAAGAACAATGTAAGCCAAATTAAGCCGAAAGAAATGACTGGGAAGGGGAATAAGAACAATGTAAGCCAAATTAAGCCGAAAGAAATGACTGGGAAGGGGAATAAGAACAATGTAAGCCAAATTAAGCCGAAAGAAATGACTGGGAAGGGGAATAAGAACAATGTAAGCCAAATTAAGCCGAAAGAAATGACTGGGAAGGCGAATAAGAACAATGTAAGCCAAATTAAGCCGAAAGAAATGACTGGGAAGGAGAATAAGAACAATGTAAGCCAAATTAAGCCGAAAGAAATGACTGGGAAGGGGAATAAGAACAATGTAAGCCAAATTAAGCCGAAAGAAATGACTGGGAAGGGGAATAAGAACAATGTAAGCCAAATTAAGCCGAAAGAAATGACTGGGAAGGAGAATAAGAACAATGTAAGCCAAATTAAGCCGAAAGAAATGACTGGGAAGGGGAATAAGAACAATGTAAGCCAAATTAAGCCGAAAGAAATGACTGGGAAGGGGAATAAGAACAATGTAAGCCAAATTAAGCCGAAAGAAATGACTGGGAAGGGGAATAAGAACAATGTAAGCCAAATTAAGCCGAAAGAAATGACTGGGAAGGGGAATAAGAACAATGTAAGCCAAATTAAGCCGAAAGAAATGACTGGGAAGGGGAATAAGAACAATGTAAGCCAAATTAAGCCGAAAGAAATGACTGGGAAGGCGAATAAGAACAATGTAAGACAAATTAAGCCGAAAGAAATGACTGGGAAGGGGAATAAGAACAATGTAAGCCAAATTAAGCCGAAAGAAATGACTGGGAAGGAGAATAAGAACAATGTAAGCCAAATTAAGCCGAAAGAAATGACTGGGAAGGGGAATAAGAACAATGTAAGCCAAATTAAGCCGAAAGAAATGACTGGGAAGGGGAATAAGAACAATGTAAGCCAAATTAAGCCGAAAGAAATGACTGGGAAGGGGAATAAGAACAATGTAAGCCAAATTAAGCCGAAAGAAATGACTGGGAAGGAGAATAAGAACAATGTTAGCCAAATTAAGCCGAAAGAAATGCGGAGTTTTCCATCACTATGGGAAGCATAATTATGTCTAGAGTTAAACCTAGATCTAGAGCAACTTTAGCATTGAGGATTCGGATAAAAAAAAATATAAAAAAAATAAGGAATATAACATTATTTTTGCATTTGTTAATTGTAGGAAGCATTGTAAACTTATACCAATCAAATAAAACCGACAGAAAGCATCAAACTTCGATTGTCGTAAAGTTGTCTCTTTTTTCTTATATTGATATGGCTCCTGTTACGCGATTTGAAATTTCACGCACACAAAAACAAACAAAAAATCGAGTATGCAGCTCTCTCCATCTTTACTTTTAAACGGACCTACGTATTTTGATAAATTTTCAGTTTACGATGAACTGGACATCATGGCTGTATGACTAAACATTGTCGGTTTTGACTGAACATTTTGATTCCATCTAAATGAGATGTCTGCACACCTTTTCGTTCTTAAATCTTAATTGAAATAAATAATTAAAAAAAAAAAAAAATGTTTATCTCACATACCAACTCATGAGAGTTATATCCCTTTCTTGAACTTCTTTTCTTGATAATAGGATTCGTTGAAAAGCAAAAAGCTATTTTAATACTCTTTTCAACTGACTATTTTGTGTTATTTTCTTTCTTGCTCAGAGCTTGTTTCGACGCCCACAGTGTGTTCGTGGGATGACATATTTCCCCTTCAATTATACCCAAAAAAGGCGCAGAAAAATCATTCTATTCACAGGGTTCGAACCATGATTCGCTCCAAAAACTAATTTCCTCAACGTAACGACTTTGTTTCCCAGAGTTTCACGCTAACTGTTGTTGTTGCGATGGGGGCGTCCACACCTTTCTAGAGGCTTTTGTGGTACACCAAAATCTGTTATTACCAGAGGTGTACTTTAACTTTCCAGTATGTTTCGTTTAATTTCGTTAAGGTTGAAATTATTTTGAAAGTATAATGTAACTAAAGACCATTCTCTGTTCATTTATGCCCTATCTTAGAATGTCTCCCATTTCTTATCCTGTTATTTGTACTTATTTTCTTCAATTTGAATCTTAATTATTGTACAAATCGCACCACAACGTGTATATAAAAGAAGTGTCACACGATCGCCTCTCTCTCTCTCTGTGTCTCTCTGTCTCTCTCTGTCTCTCTCTGTCTCTCTCTGTCTCTCTCTGTCTCTCTCTCTCTCTCTCTCTCTCTCTCTCTCTCTCTCTCTCTCTCTCTCTCTCTCTCTCTCTCTCTCTCTCCCTTCAATTCTCCCCCTTGGCTGAAATATGTTAAAGCAGGCTGGGCACATTCCAGTACACTCGGTCCGTTCATCGAACTGCGCATGCGTCAACCTCCTACACCGACATCCGATTCCAGTTTTAACCCAGTCAGGTCAACCCCGGCTCTTTAACGACACCCTTTTTTTAACTAAATCTAGCTAGGACCACCCACACGCCGACGCCGACCTCTTTACCTTCTTCGATTAGTAGAATTCAACTCAACTAAGAACACTTCATGACTCAGCCCTGCCTGAGATGTTTCAAGTGCCTGCCAATAAAACAATGAAGTATAAAGTATAAAGTTCAGATGATGGTTCAGATAAAAGAATATATGACTCACGTTAAGAGGGTCGGGAGTTCGTATACTGACTGATACCTCTGATGATGGAGTCGGTTTTCTGCCTGATCGGCCACATTGCTGTCCTGGCAAAAGGCTGGCGTTTTCATAAAAGTTTCTTATGGGAGAATTAGGGAACAGGAAGATAAACATAGAACTAAGTGAAAATTTTATTTAAAAAACAAATGGAAAATCTCTTAGCAGTTTAATATGCTTAGAAAGGCTCCCAACTGATAATGTAATAATTGTTGCCGCTGTAGAAAGAGATGGCGTCCTTTTTGTAATTCGAAGAAATTTCTTTAAAACAAAATGGCCAAAGCAAATCCCAATATCAAATGTGTATAACCTTAAACTATTATTAAACAAACTATTGAATAGATGGAAACTCCAAAAATGTTTTAACAGAAATGACCCAATCTTTTCATATTTCTTCATAAAAATATTATTTGTATATATGTATATATGTATAGCATATATACTCTTATCGAAAATTTCATCACTAAAAGTCTCCCATGCCACTAAATGATTATAATGTTTAGCTGTGTTTTGATGTAAAACTCTATCAAGTTCCCCTGGCTTGCACATTTATCTTTAACCATTTATTATCAAGCAAATCACAGTCTTCGGGCAGTGCCTGAAGCAAAATGAGACCGCTGAAATTCTGGAAAAAAAATAGAAAAGCTTTAATATCGATTTTAATCCTAGCATTCCCAACAGTTGAGTGAAGTAAGATTATTTTGATGAGAACATACGATAAAGTGAACTTTAACAGTGAGCCAAGTATAATACGACACTATTCCAACTATTCTTTTGTTTCCAGCCTTATTAAGGCTTCATCATACTTCAACCTATCCATACCGTTGAGGTAACTTACCATTTTTTTACATCCCTGCCCCTTCTGCACTCCCCTTGAACTGTGCACAGTAGAATCATCTTGGAAAGGTTTGATAGAATGATATACACGTCAACACAATATAAATTACCGCATACTCTTAGCATTTAAATGATGTTCACTGGCCTCAATGCAAATTAATGGTTAATTTTGTAAAACTCCCAAGGCTTTTAACCCGCTGCTCATGATATAAGTACATGTAACAGTAATTCCCTCAAGGAATTCCTCCTCCTGACACTATTTACAGAGACTGACTACCTCATGAAAAGCTTTTATGTGGATCTTTAAGTTGATTGAGGAAAGATAAGATTAGATATTTTCCAATATTGCCTGCCTGATTCCATTCCATTTATATAGCAGGTTCTCTATTGGAGATGCCCAAGATTTTTAGAAAGCATGTTATTTCAGTAATTCATATAATTCTATTTCTATATAGATCTCAGGTCATTTTCGATATTTCATTGGCGCAGTGGGGGACTGGAATGACCAAGGATTGCGGTGACCTGTCTTTGAATCTGAATACATTATTTGTAGCTTTCTATAACAATTGCCTTGAGCTTTGTCAACGCATAAATTATTTAGTCTTTGATCTTTTATCTTAAATACTTGATTCCCTAAACAATGCTTAGTTTTGGTCAAATATTTTAATCCCTTGCCCTTGGTCATTTGCTTAATTTTTTTCCTGTGCTGATATTCTTGATATCTGGTCCAGACGGTAGACACCTATCACGAAGTCGTGTTCTTGTTATGTGTCTGCGTCAATATCATAAGCAAAACGTAAAGCACTGATTGTTCTGTTTCCAATGCAAACTAACCCTTTATAGTTTTTAACAAGAATCCTTCATGATTCTCTCAAGGCAGTCAGGAAGGAGCTGATGAGAATCGATAAGCTTGAAGGACTTCAAGTGTTGTCCGAAACCATTCTTCTGTTGAATTTTACTACGCTATTTGCTTTGCTGTGAGTTTATCTTAGACTTCGCAAAAACTGACATTGATGTTAAATAGATTTCTCGTAAACAAAAGGGCTGCATGCCATACTCTACTAAACATGCTCCTAAAAAAAAAAAAGGAAAGATATAGTTCTCCCATGTGTAAGAGGTACATTATATATATATATATATATATATATATATATATATATATATATATATATATATATATATATATATATATATCTTTCACTCATTTTTTTTCAACTTAGAAATCATTTCACCTGTTCTGCTTTTAGCTAGAGCTCTAAAGCTCGTTTGTTCCCCATCTGTGTTCTCCACTTGAGGCGTGAAAATCTTCTGTAAGATTTACAAATTAATGTTAATCAGGTTCCCTGTGCGATAAATCTGATACTATTGAAGATTGGTTTTCTCTGAGGCCGTGATAGCAGGTGATGTATTCCAAGAAAGTTCATTCTCATGTCTTCCTGTCGTCATAAAGGATGTTGACATGTATTGTGTTTCATTCACTAATAGGTGTGATTCGCAGTCTAAAACTATTTGAAGATGAGGGAGTAAGATTATGAAGAATTGAAAAACAATATGTAGATCGGAACGTTTTCGATTGTTCTTTTGCTTATATCTTTCCTTCATCTTAACAAGAATTTTGTTCTAAATACTTTTCGACTTTCTGTTTGCTCTCTGTCTCTCTGCCTGTCTCTCTCTCTCTCTGTTTCTCTCTGTCTCTCTCTATGTATATTTATCTCTCACAACATTTTGGACTAATTATATATTATATATATATATGTATATATACAATATCTATCTATCTACACATATATATATATATATATATATATATATATATATATACATATATATTTATATATATATTCTGTTTCTTCTCCTCATTCTACTTTTTTTCTTTCACCAACTCTCTGTCGTTCTTCTGTCTAACTCATCACCTCTATTCTCTCCTCTCCCTCCCTCTTTCTGTCTATCTCACTCTCTCTCTCTCTGTTCCATTTTTCTTTCTTTCCAACCCCATGGTTTATTACACTGCATACACACACCGTGCTCTTCACAGAACAAAACAGTTGATAACCAAGTAGAAATGTGTGTTTCGAGTTTACAATTTTAATGTGATTTCTTTAACATGGACAGAACGCACAGGGCAACAGTCGCCACATTTTCAGTGAAAACAAATTAATGTAATAAGAATATAAGTGAAATATTCACAAAATAAGATTCATTTTAAGCAGTGTTTCAAATACTGACATATACATTTTAGCTCTCGTACTATGAAATATTTTTTTCACAAATTATTATCGCATAAGTGTAAATATGGATTCAAAGAAATCATACATTTTATTCCTATTTCCTGTGCTAATTCTTTTTGTCTGAGTGAGTGAGTGACTGACTCTACCTTTCTCTCTCTCTCTCTCTCTCTCTCTCTCTCTCTCTCTCTCTCTCTCTCTCTCTCTCTCTCTCTCTCTCTCTCTCTCTCTCTCTCTTATACCTCTTTAATTCTCCCCCTTTCCCTCGTGTCATCACTCTCATCCCGACTCTATTTACCACTTCACATCAAGTTGTTCTGTTAACAGAGCTATTTTCAACACACCATTTCAAGTGTTTTTGTTGTAATTTATATGTTTTCTTCACTTTGTATTCTATTTCATTTCTAGACCCAGCAAGGAATGTTCAAACTTATAAAGTGAACGGTGCACATTTACTACGATTGTATAAATATGAACACATCAATACTTTAAAACCCGTTGTTCAAACTACATGACAGATTTAAAAAATGGATAAAAAGTATGAAAGCTGAAGATCTGACTGGCAACATATCGGTTTTCCAGTTGTTATTGCCTTTTAGTCGGTGAAAGAAAAAAATTACAAAAATAGCAGTGTTAATATATAGAGGTCATAGTAATAGAGACAACAATGGTATAAAAGATAAGTAGTTCTATTTCCGAATGTAATGGAGACACCAACCGTAACCAGTTAGAATAACGCTGAAACGTTGTTTACAAAAATTAATTTCGGCGAAACTCCATAACGTTGAGTTTGTTCTGAGTTATTTACAATGCAATTTGCACATCACAGTGATAATTGGATTTCTACAAAGCTAGTGGGCATTACTTAGTAAGGTTATGGATAGCTTGTATCCGCTTCAAAAATGATGGCGGCTGATATAATCTATCCACTTATCAAAATTGAGGATTGAAAATCTCATGAAACAGTATTAGAGAGTATAAACATCTAAATAGCACAATTTCAACGGAAAAAACAATTAAGGTCGCTGTGACATTACACATATGACGTTATCGTGATTACGAGAAACAGAAAAAAGATCATTATACTCCAAGTTTCTGTGAATATATTAAGATGTTATGATAACAGTACAAAAGATATGAACAATAAGGCTGTCGATGCGTATCACAATATGACAAGAAACAACACAACATGTGACCAAAAGGACGCTAGCAACAGCTCACGGGTGACAATATTGCTTTCATTTTTATGTAAAGTTCATCGGCCAATAAGGAATTTTCTTAAATGAATAATGACTTGTAATGCACGCTTTATATTATTACATTCTAGATCGTTTCAGGTTTTCTGTGAAGGGACGATTCTTGTGCGATGAGCATACAAGTATGTCCTGTCAGTGAATTCTCTATGGCGTCACGGACAGGTTTGGGACACAAC
Source organism: Elysia crispata (assembly GCA_033675545.1). Taxonomy (NCBI): domain Eukaryota; kingdom Metazoa; phylum Mollusca; class Gastropoda; family Plakobranchidae; genus Elysia; species Elysia crispata. The sequence continues at coordinate 25,139 of JAWDGP010007407.1, read as the reverse complement.
TCACATGACCTTTGGCGAAAATCATGATCAAAGGGTTACGATTTACGGCACATGGTCAATGTATAAAGTTTGAAGTCGTATTTTTTTATTGGACTCTCCAAAAGTAAAACCATGTTGCAGTTCCAGTTTACATCAGATGATCAATGTATAAAGTTTGAAGTAGTGTTTTCTTATCTGACTCTCTAAACGTCGTTAGCCAAGACGCCTTGTTTCCTCTTCTTTATGCGGAGTTTGAACCCGGGACAGTCCGTCTGCCGAGAGGTGGCGGAGAACTGACTGAACCACAGACACCAGCGCGGCCAGGACTCCAGGCGCTTTAGCAGCGTGGTTCTGAAGTCCCTGGACATGCTGCAGTACAGCAGGAAGTTCAGCCCGTTGTTGAGGAGGGCGATCTGGTCCATCATGTCGCCCAGGGGAATGTACACGGTGTTGAAGAAGCCCGGTATCGTCACGGACAGGGCGATGAGGATGCCCTGCGGGAGTTCCGTGACTAGGAACAGAGTGATCACCACTAGCAGCATCCTCGTGGTGCGGGCGCTGTCCTGGCTGCGAGATGTGGCAGCTGGAAGCTCAGAGGAAGTGGCTGTGGAAGCTTCTCTGAGTCGCTTGCCACCTGGTGTACCGCCCAGTTCCACTGTTGGCGTGGAGCCTCTCTGGGTTTGGTGGACGTAGTGGCTCGGGTGCTGAATCTGGTGGTTGGATTGTTTGGTGCACAGGCTGCTTGAGGACTTGATGCTGTTGTTGTTCCGCTTGGGTTCATACTGCGGCTTTTGCTTGAAGTTACGCTGGCATTGTTGCTCGTAGGTTAGATGGTCTGCGTGTGAGGAGTTGGAATAGATACCGGAATCAAGGCTGTGATGGTCTGATGGTCTTCCATGCTCAGTAACCTCGAGAAAACGGTCAGTTTCATTGGTGTGACATCCTCCATACTGGTTGCTTCCGTTTACACGGTTTCCGGAGTACTGGCAAGTCCCTTTATTCTGAGCAAGGTCTGATCCTTGAGTCCCATTCAATTCATTGTGAATTTCCCCGTTGTCTGTCTTGGTTTCACACGATTTCTTTGAGGATCCGTTTCCAAACTCGTCAGACTTTGGCATTTCCTGATACTTGCATTTCTTCTTCTTGTCCTTGCAGCTCCTGCCGAAATCTATGCTCTTCCGGTTCCCGCTATCACCGTCTGATGACGGCTCGGCAAGCGACAGCCTGGTTCCGCCGTAAGACTCGGATGGTCTGCGCAGAGCGCTACTTCCGGTGCGTCGCCTCTGCAACATCCGGACATTCATGCGCACAGTGCGGACCAGCAGTCCGCTATAGACAACCATCAGGATGCACGGCAGGAACTTGGCCAGTATACACTGCATCCACAGGTTTACACCAGTCATAGGTTTCATCATGGGGGTTCCTAGTTTGAGTTCCTCGATGTAGAACACGACGATTGACTCGTTAGTTCCTGGAACAAAAAAACAATGATTGATATTTAGAAATTGGCTTTTTTTTTATTTAGGCGATCTTTTCTTGTTTTTAAATATGGTATGCTGGGTTTGCAAGAGAAAAGTTTGAACTTGTTTTCCTTCCTATTGTTTTTGGTTTAGTCTTTTTTTAAGTACATTTTGTAGAGAAAACTTCTAGAATACTAACACTTTTTGCTGCCATGACTCAATGCATTTGGATCAGATAAATTGCTAAGGTTTTTCAAAAGATGGTTTTTTGTGAAAAGGGGGCAAAACTGTGTATCCCCTCTAATTCACTGTACTGTGATAGATATACAGGTCTATAGGATGGTACAGGTGATACTTATATTCCAACTTCACATCAAAATGACGCTGTAACCGAATTAAAGCCATAACCTCGTTTACAGCAGGGAATGGGTACCGTACTCACCTGGTAAAGTAAAGACTGCCCGCATGATCCTATTCATCAGGTAGTTGGGTATCATGACGACAATGGATGCGACCACTACCACAAACACGGCAATTCTGGCTCGGACGAGGCGTCTCACTCGCGTGAAATGACCTTTGGCCGGGGAGAAGATGTGCTTGTACCTGGGGAAGACAGAAATTATAGAGAAAAAGTTATCAATCCGCTTGTCTATTTTATTTTTCATCTTTATCTTTATCTATCAATATTTATGTCTATATATCCATCAAACAATAAATCTCCTTCTCTATCTACTTGTCTCTTATCCATTTATCTTATCATCTATATATTTATCGATCCATCTATTTTATTAGATATCTGTTAATTTGTCTATCTAGCTATCCACCTATTAATCATCTATCATTTTATCTATACTTCTGTCTATGTATCTATCCATTAGTTCACTTAACTATATGTATGTCTCCTTGCATGTGTTTCTCTATCCTTGTATGTATGGGTATTTATACATGAACCACCTATCTATCAATCAGTTTTAAGCTAAATATATTTCTGATTTCATATTAATCTGTCACTTTTTTCTATAGAAATTTAACTTCCACGTGATTACTTTCATTAAATTTATTTCTTGAATGCATCCCAACTGCTTTCAATATGAAACCAACCACAAAATAACACGATACTTTCTGGACATCATGTTAACCTCAGTCAATTGTCATGTAATCCGTCTCAATTATAGTATTGAAAACCTCTGGTGAAGCGATATAGACTATCGATTTTATTTCGATAACTGCAAGTGAGCTCACCGAAACATGGCCAGTGTGACCCCGAGCCAGATGCTGATGGTGTGAGTTGTGCTGGTAAAACCAGAGTGAAACATTAAGAACGTCATCCAACCTGGAGGGGGATAGAAAGAAGGAAATATTTAAAAAAATAGTTAAGTATAGCTGGTGCTATCTATGGCTAGATGTGTTGTAAATAATGTATGATGTAGATGCGCCTGATTATTTATAAATACAAAGACAAACGGACAGGGGTGGGGGTGGGGTGGGGGAGGGGGGGACAGATGATACATAGATGGATAGTAAGATAGATAGGTTGATTTATTAATAGAAAGACCAAGCGACAACGAAATAGAATGCAGTCCAGTAATTGCAAAAAACTCATTATAATCATTAACTTCTAATTATTTATTTTTAACTTTTAAACTATAATGATAAACTCTAAACAGAATAAGAATTGGTGCAACCATTTAATTAAATTTCAAAATGTTCTCTTAAAATTAAGCGCGGAACAATTTTTATTCAAATCGTTACTACGTTGTTGAGCCACTAAGATCTTTTCAAACCCGAACATCCAAACTATTAAAATTAATGCCAGCCAGCTGCTGTTGCGAACGTTATTTATTATTTACAACATGGACTAATTTTTTAGAATGGCTCCGCCAAGCCTTACCTAGGGAGTTCTTCTCCGCCGAGATGCCCTGAGGGGGGTACAGGATGTAGAAGTGGAGGGAGAATGGCACGTACGACAGCATCGTGAGCAGATCGAAAACAGCCAGCCAGGTGAGGATACAGTTGACCGGGGTGCGCATGTTGCGGCGGGTGAGCACCCAGATGTTGAGGATGTTCATGGGGATCCCCAGAGCGCAGGTGACCAAACTGACCGCGCCGTGAGCGTTGATGTAGGCGTCTGTGACGCTCATCAAGGTGGACACTGCGGAAGACTGACCCATGCCGTTTCTGGACCGAGCCTCGGTCAGGGTGGAGGCGTTGTAGTCCGTCAGGTCGGAGTACGGCGGGCAAGCCACGCATGCTGGAGGGGATGAAGCGCCGGTGGTGGCGGAGAGGGAGGGTGTTGTGGCTGTTGATGCAGCTGCTGATGTGTCCAGGTGGTAGTTCATGGCCTGGGTGGCAGCTGTTGCTGTCGCGACTGTCGCGTTCACGATTACCTCAAAATACATTGCTGTTGTTGTAGTTTGGTGGTGATGATGGCAACAAGCAATTTGAAAGATAATGTCTAAAGGTGATGTTGTATTTGGAAGATGTCCAGTAGAAACTCGTCAGTGCTCAATGTGTTTGATGTTTTTTTTTGTTTTTTTTTTTTAAGTTCTATGAATCTGAAGAAAAGTGTAGACAAGCTCTTTTCACTTTCTACAGAAAATGGAAATTTTGTCTCCTCTTCACGTTACCTGAGAATAAAAAGAAACGGTTGATTAACATGCGATAGAAAACGAATCAAACAAACGGAGAAAGTCACGAAAATGTATCACTAGAAAAGAAGGTGAAACCTATGCTTAATTTATATTTTTTTCATTTTACTTTCTCTTTTAATTTCTACTTCCACTTCAATTTTAATATCTATATTCATTTTAATTCTATCCTTTATTTCAATATAAATTTTAATTTACATTATGTATCAATTAAGTTTTAAAATTTCATTTTAAAATAAATTCAAATTAATTCAAATTTAATCTTTCAATTTTAATGTCGTTCTCCAAAGTTAAAGTCTGTGTGTCTCTGTTCCCATATTCGGTTATTTTCGCTCACGAAAAAAAAGTCAAAATGGTAATTGTGTTATATAAGTCATTCCCTTGTTCAATGTTTTGGACAGGTTACATCAAGAAGACAATCCACTTGGTTAAGTGGTCGTTAATTGTGCGGTTCAATAATCATTTCTGTATTCGGAATAATTTTTCTAGATTTCTTTTTTTTTTTTTAAGATATACTCTTTTCAAAGCATTTTTAGTTTATTTGGAAAAAAAATGAAACAAAGCAAAAAAAAAGCGCGAAACAAAAAGACAAATAGACACATTCAAAAAGTATACATATCGCATCAAATATGAGATAATCGAAAATATTATGCTATGTATCTGCTAGATGCTTTATCCCCATAATTTCTTTCAGAGATTGCCACGAAATGAGGCACTTTCTCTTCATAGAACTCGCTACTGCGCGCATTTGCCATGGGTGGTTTTAAACTTTCGTTTGCTGAATGATGTATAAGATTTTATGACTTAATTTCCTACAGCGCAGGCAGATTTCAATTAGCAGGACAGAAGCTGTTTTTAGCCTGCTCTCAACGGCGTTGCTGCAATTCCATCGAACATCGTCGGTAACAACGAGATTTGTTAACGTTAACAAAGTTAACCTATCCATGCAGAAAGAGTTGCTCCGCACGCGACAATAGCGTCTCGAGCTCGCGAGCTGGAAAAAAATCGACCGCTTTGTTTATGTCTCTTATGCTAGTAAAGATTGTTGTTGTTAAAATGATTTCTATATATATATATATGCTGGCTTAGCCTCTGTATGCCTATTGCATAACGAGGCAATAAAGAAACTCAATGAGGAGACGCGGCTGTCTACAGCGGTGCCTGCAGAACTAATTAAATTTTCCTCAGATCATTGGCGGCAAGCGCTGCCTGGTTTGGTCAGTCCTTAGACCATCGTCAGTCGATATAATTATTCAGGTGATGAGGAATCTGATGTAACTTTACAGTTCTGCGTCTCTGGTGAAGCCGGGAGAGGGCTAAAAATGGATTGATGGGGTAACGATCATGACTGCAGTCTTCTTGTTGATGGGGAGTCGAGTGTACTTCTGCAGTCGGATGTTGTTGAGGCAATGCTAGTATGCTAAACAGATCAGGAGAGAAAATAGTAGGAGAGGGAGCGAAACAGGAGATAGATGTATGTTCCTGGACTCCAAGAAAGGAAGAATCAATAGTATAAAGGAAAGAAAAAAAGAAAGGGGGAGAGGAGGTGAATAAGAAGATGGGGAAGAAGAAGAAGAAGAAGAAGAAGAAGAAGAAGAAGAAGAAGAAGAAGAAGAAGAAGAAGAAGAAGAAGAAGAAGAAGAAGAAGAAGAAGAAAGCAAGATTGAAAGAAGGTGAAAACGGAAAAGGAGAAATGCAGTTTATAATTATATTGATTGGGTAGACCAATGGAAACCTGATAATTGATGTTGTCCGTGTTATTGTTGTTGTTTTTGTTTTGTTGTTTTTTTTTTAGTTTTTTTTACCGCAACCTTAAATTTGCATCGCATTTATTGTCAAATCTGGTTTCCGAACGTGACAAAAAATACGCCGTTGAGCCTACAGAAAACAGTTTCCGATTGACAGCTTCCGGGTGACCTCATTTGAACGACTGACATAAATTAACTTAGAGGGATAGGAAATTCATCCAAAGATTTTAGGCCTATTCGGAGCGGAAAAAGCTGGAAGCCTTGTCACTTCCGGTGATTGACTCCATTTGGTTTCCTGAAGACAAGATCTAGCTTAGCTGGAAAGACGGTAGATTCGTAGGAGTACTATGAGAGACAAGGCTCTCGATATATGGAAATTTATTGCGACGAGTAGCCAAGTGCGCTATCGTCGCCTAAGCCCGTTCAAGGTGTTTGTGTGGAGAAGTAGAACACATTCAGTTTCCAGACTGTTTGACCTAAGTTCTCTATCCCTTCACTTATGCTGAGTTTTCATTTGATTGTTTATTTCTTCTTGCTTGTTAAATGTTTGATTTTCTTTAAAATCATTGTCAGATTTTATTGCTTTATAGCGAGTCATATGGCGGACGTAAACTTTTCGACAGACTAATAACATTATTTCAAAAATCAATTTATGCATATAACCTCTGTTGCTTTCGTAAAGCGTTTTGTTCATACTTCTGAGGGTTTTTTGTTATCTCTTTCTAATAATTTATGACAAGTTTTCTATTTAGTCAGACCATTTTTAGAGGAAGCATCACCTGAATCATTTTGAAAAAAGGAAACGAAAAATATTTATAATACTTTCGTTTAATTAATTTTTTTTTGTATTCGAAAAGGAACTTAAAATTATATATTTCATAGAATTTCCTTTCTTTCCCTCTGTCCAAGCTCAGAGAAATCAACAGCTCTTTAGCGCAAACAAAGACGGGTGGTAGAATTTCTTTTTCCATAACGATTATTATTATTATTATTATTATTATTATTATTATTATTATTATTATTATTATTATTATTATTATTATTATTATTATTATTATTATTATTATTATTATTATTGTTATTATTATTATTATTATTATTATTATTATTATTATTATTATTATTATTATCATCATCATCATTATTATTATTATTATTATTATTATTATTATTATTATTATTATTATTATTATTATTATTATTATTATTATTATTATTATTATTATTATTATTATTATTATTATTATTATTATTGTTATTATTATTATTATTATTATTATTATTATTATTATTATTATTATTATTATTATTATTATTATTATTATTATTATTATTATTGTTATTATTATTATTATTATTATTATTATTATTATTATTATTATCATCATCATTATTATTATTGTAGATATTCATCCTCTTCAGTATTTACATATAAAACAATTCAATGCATTGTCGCGTGTCAAAAATTGAGCTTGAATGGTCATTTAAACAAACATTTATAAAAGGTAGTATTATAAAAGTAATAACAATATTAGAAAAAAAATTCATCATAACATTAATAAAAATGATAATAATGATAAGAAGAAAAGAAGAAGAAGAAGAAGAAGAAGAAGAAGAAGAAGAAGAAGAAGAAGAAGAAGAAGAAGAAGAAGAAGAAGAAGAAGAAGAAGAAGAAGAAGAAGAAGAAGAAGAAGAAGAAGAAGAAGAAGAAGAAGAAGAAGAAGAAGAAGAAGAAGAAGAAGAAGAAGAAGAAGAAGAAGAAGAAGAAGAAGAAGAAGAAGAAGAAGAAGAAGAAGAAGAAGAAGAAGAAGAAGAAGAAGAAGAAGAAGAAGAAGGAGAAGAAGAAGAAGAAGAAGAAGAAGAAGAAGAAGAAGAAGAAGAAGAAGAAGAAGAAGAAGAAGAAGAAGAAGAAGAAGAAAAAGAACAAGAACAAGAAGAACAAGGAGAACAAAAACAAGAAGAACAAGAACAAGAAAAAGAGGAAATAGGATTACGCGGAGGATAAAAATAATGATGATGATAATAATAATAATAATAATAAGAAGAAGAAGAAGAAGAAGAAGAAGAAGAAGAAGAAGAAGAAGAAGAAGAAGAAGAAGAAGAAGAAGAAGAAGAAGAAGAAGAAGAAGAAGAAGAAGAAGAAGAAGAAGAAGAAGAAGAAGAAGAAGAAGAAGAAGAAGAAGAAGGTAAAAATAACGTAAAAAAGTAACTTCATGCAGGAATACTAATACTTATTTTAACATTAATAATTGATGAATCGAGTGTATTGAAATGAAAGGCGCATTTGCTCAATGTAATTGTTTCTCTAGCGCTATTTCTATGTCTATCACATTTCATCATCACATTTCAGTATTGCTGAAATGAAATGACCAATACTTTGTAAGCCAGTTTGCAACATTTTACACATGTTAGTTTATGTGACTGCGCTTTTAATCCATCTTGGTTCCTATAAACCACGACGGTCGACAGGTAGATGTATAGATGCCATCGTTTTTCGCATTTTTTATTGATGGCGCAAGAATTGTTTGAAAGCATAAATGATAAAAACAGTTTAATACAAAGTTAATTCGTATTGTAGCTTACCTTATTAAGTTAGGTGACTACTTTCTCCGTGAGAGGTGCAACGAGAAACTTGCAAAGTTTGCAGTCTGACAGCTGCAGTCTCGACAACTCCTGGGTGGCTTCGCTTGATTTGTGCGTGTGTTTCTGTGAGCGATTTGCCAAGAAATGCACTTGAAGCCGATAAGGCTAGCCCTGGGGTCTATATTAATCCTGTTAGCGACAGATATCCGGAACTCTATCGTATGTTTAGTTGATATCCACCCGGAAAACTTGGAGATAAACAAGTTATGACGAGATTGTTCTTCAGTCGGTATTGGCATGCACTAGGGTTATGAGGAACTAGTCGCTGTGAAGGTAAATGGGAGGGGGAAAAAAACAACTGTTTATTGAGGAGCTAACACGAGCGATGTGAGCTGCTGATAATAGCTGTCTTATCTTGTCAGGGATGTTGGTTCTCCGGCCGCTGCGTGAGTAAATACGACAGGCAAGTAGAAGGAGACCGGATATTGGACTCGGTCACCGGTGACAACTGAGGAGGTCCCTTCTGCGGGGAGAAGTTGGTGAGGGAATGCGATGAGGAGAGGGCACGTCCAGGCTAAATCCGAGGCTTGCAGGCCGCATTGCCCTCGTGAGTGCCGGGACTGGTGAGGGCGACTCGACGTTGGTTGCTGGACTTTCTACTGGAGAGATGGAGCTTGGCCGCCGGGCGAGAGGCTGTGACGTTGGGTGATGGTGCTGGACAGAGGGGGAGAGAGAGAGAGGAAGAGTGAGAGAGAGAGAGAGAGGGGGGGGGAAAGAGAGAGAGGGGGGAGGGAGGGAGAGAGATAGAGAAAAAGGAAGATTGAGAGAGGGAGGGAACGGGAGGTGGTATTGAGGAAGGGGACAAAGAAGGAATACTGGAAGGGCGCTAGAAGAGGAGAAAGAGAGGCAGAGACAAAGAGACACAGAGACAGATAGGGATAGAGACAGAGAGAAAGAGGACATGTGATAGTGATGAAGCAGAGGACATAGAAGAAAATACTGGAATGGCGCGAAAAGGAAGAGAGAAACAGAGAGAGAGAGAGAGAGAGAGAGAGAGAGAGAGAGAGAGAGAGAGAGAGAGAGAGAGAGACAGACAGACAGACAGAGACAGAGACAGACAAACACAAAGGCAGGAAGCTGACATAGTATGGTGATGAAGCAGAGGACAGACAAGGAAATACGGGAAAGACGCGAGAAGAAGAAAGAGAAACAGACAGACAAAGACAGAGACAGAGGGGGAGAGACAGTAAAAACTCAGAAAAACAGAGAGAGAAAGAGAGATAGGGTAGGGGGAGGATGCCTGGAGGAGGGGGTGGGGATGGGTGGGGAGGTTGCCTGGAGGAGCGGGTGGGGATGGTTGGGGAGGTAGCCAGGAGGACGGGGTGGGGATGGGTGGGGAGGTTGCCTGGAGGAGACGGAGGGGATGGGTGGGGAGGTTGCCTGGAGGAGGGGGTGGGGATGGGTGGGGAGGATGCCTGGAGGAGGGGGTGGGGTTGGGTGGGGAGGTTGCCTGGAGGAGGGGGTGGGGATGGGTGGGGAGGTTGCCTGGAGGAGGGGGTGGGGATGGGTGGGGAGGTTGCCTGGAGGAGGGGGTGGGGATGGGTGGGGAGGTTGCCTATCAACGCACCCCAAGGAGTAATCTCAGGTAACACTTCATCCCAGGTCTGAGTCAATATTCTGCCATACAGCAACTCCGCTAAGTCGCCTTTGGCATTGCTTTATTTTTGTCGATGTTTTCTGTATTTGTTTTCTGTATAAAAGAGTTACAAGGAGTTACAACAACATTTCGTTTCGTGAAATTGAGAAATACACGTAATCTATAAATAAAGAAAGCAAATGGGAAAACAAAGAGAGAAAAACGCCTTAATAAAATGCTATCTTCAAATTGAGCAAAACAAATATTTCATCAACCTGATTGCCTAATTCAGTCATATTTGCGTGGTTATTGTTTGGGATGCCAATTTACGACATCTCCCAGCTTTGAGCCTTCTTTCATTCTAACTTTTCATGTATCTTCTTTTTTTCGCATTCAAATATTTTGGGTTAAAAAGAAACATTGGCTAGCAATTTTTTTTTTCAATTTTAAACTTTTCTTCTTTTTATATTTATTTTAACTCTTAAAATATTTTTATAAGGTATGGATCTGTCCAATGAAGCCTCTTGTAAATATTATTACAGCTATGTTTTTGAGATGTTTTTTTTTTTATTTTTATTTTCCGTGAAAGCTGTTATCTTTTCTGAGTAAGCAGAATCTGAGAGTTTTCAACGAAACGATCTGTCCAACACAATCAAATGAGTTTTCATGATTAGCAGAAGCTATACTTTCTTTTATTTCAAAGTGATTAGTGTTTTACTTAGAAAAACGTAATTGAAAGATGTACTACTTCAAAATCATGATAAAAGAGGTTTGATTCTTCTTTTTATAGGCTTTAATTTTAATTAATTCGATTCGAAATGTAATTGAACAAAAAAAAAGAAAGAAAGGAAACAATACGGTATGATATATTGATGTAACTTTTTTCGCATAACTTAAAGTCCGTATTGGGTTGATCCAGTAGACTTCGATGGCACCGATGAAGTAACAAGAAATGTTAAGTTATTATAGAGGCGGTTAAATTGACTCGTCAAAGCAAGGCACATTGAACAAAAACAACGAACAAATAATGTAGCTATAAATAAAATACAAAACTGTTCATAAAAATGTTCATAAAATTGTTCATAAAACTGTTCATAAAACCTAAAATTTCCACTTCTCGCATTCAAAAAGCGCACAAAAAATTCAGGGGGGAAAAACAAACAAACATAGATTGAAATGCAGGATACTCTGTTATTCTTAAATCCTGACACATTTTAAATCTCACTTCTTTTTATTTAGAGCAAAGTAAGTTACACTTTAGTAGAAACAAAGTTATTTATGTCGCTATGAAAAACACTTTGTTCAAATCCGTCTTTTTTGTGTGATTAAACTAAAGTGCATTTTTTTTATAGCATTATTAACTAAACCACGCCAACTTAAACATGCAAGAAGAAAAAGTCGTGGTAAACTCTTTGTTCCCTTCAAAAAAGGCAAAAAAAAAAAAAAAAAAGAAAAAAGAAAGATCGATATGTGTCAACATATGCTTCAGACTTCATTACCGTCTAATGGGTTTTATCCTAACAAAACAAATGAAAAAAAAAGCATTTAAAAAACATTAAAAAAAAAACCATCTTTGTGGAGGTCTAGAGAGCAGGAATATCGAGAGGAAAGAAATTGAAAAAAAAAAAAAAAAAAAAATTCAGACCTTTCGCTCAGACTTATTAAAAAATAAAAAAAGAAACAACAAAAATCAAACACGGGAGAAAAAATTCATGAGTTTTGTAAATTAAGTTGTTTTAAGAAGAAAAGCTGTGATATTTTAACGAGACATTGCACAGTTTTCTAAAATCTATTATGTCTAATAGGGACAAAACTGTGATGTCACAGCAGTAGAGGTCGACTTTACCATCTCACTGAACAATGATTCCTGTTAATACCCGGTTAGAGCAAGGCTGTCCTAAGTCCCCATTGCGTTTTAATACACTTAGATCAGGTTTTTTTTTTTCCGTCGTTGAGCTATGATGAAAAATATATTGACAGGAAAACTGATGACGTCACTTCCTTTTAACAACGCATAGTTACTGGTTCCAAACAAGTTCTCGATCAACGCTGATCAACACTAAAACTGGCACAAGTGGGAAGGATTATATTGAGGGTTAAAAGCTCTCCAGCTCTAGTCAGGAATAAGGGCGAATCACTAGATGTTGTAACAACTAAAGCGGTTCGGAGTCGATGCAAGCCTGAACAGAAGCCGCCATGACGTCACACTTTCTCCTGCCATTGATCAGAACAAGTTCCCAGACGTTTGTTAGCGGCATCAGGGAGTTTTCCTCCCTCACACTTTCTGACCCAACGCTATCACGTTTTCCAACATGAGAGCTGTCCGCATGATAAGGGAAATAATTATCAGAGGACCTTTTTGGGGTTATTTTTAACAAGGGAAGTAACCCTTATGCAACACTTTTATTTGCTCATATTGTTTATGTTTTTCTAATAACATCTGCTCGAATGTATAACTCTGTTTTTTGTTTTTTTTTCTTTTTTTTTTTCCTTGTTTTTTTCTTTTTTTTTGGTTTTGGTTTTTGTTTTGGTCAATGCATCAGTAACTCTCGTTCTGAGAGCATTTCTGGCCGCATGTTAAGGAGTTGAATGCGTGAACTGGCACAACATTACAACGCTTGCTTTGGTTTAAATCTCTTCAGTCAAACTGGTTTTAAAATACAATGATAGCATTTATTATCAATCTTTCAATTGGATAAGATGCATGAATTGAGGGAGTGCCATTCATGGCCGAGGTGTTAGAGCGCTCACCCTGATTTACTCTAGGATTTCTCCTGGTGGGTTCGATCCCCGCACAGCCAGTGCGAGTGAGCTTGCCGGCTCTATTTCTCATTCCTTTATTTGATTTTTTTTAAAATTTATATGAAGCATTATTTAAAACAGGAGAAACTGAAAAAATTACCTTCACAGACATTGGAGGGGAATGCTTTTTTTTTACTGGGGACAAATGTTATCGTTCGAAGATTTTTTGTTTCCTTGAATATTAACTTTCCCTTTTTAAACGCCCTCAAAACTTACTTAAGTTATGCAATTAATCATTAAAAATTGTTCTCGATACAGAACATTTGTAAGGAAAAAAATCTATGACTTATTATGGTACTAGATAAGTCTACAGCAAAAAAATTATTCATTTCCTATATTTCCGTGTTTCTCGGGATATTTTTTGTTTATTTGCCTGGAAGCTTTGCTTTTGTTTGCTTGTTTAATTTTGGTTTGCTTAAAATCGTTTGATTTTTTTTTAACCCCACAATTTCTTTCGAAAAATTACAAATTTTATGAGACTTTCAAAGTCTTTACATTTTCTTGTACCACAGTAAAACTTAATAAAAATCTAACGATTTGAAATGACAACACATGCTTTTCTTTCAATAACAAATATCATGCGACAGATTTAACGTAATATTTACAGAAGCGATCAAAATGAAGTTAGCGCATAGGTAACTTCCTACCTTAGCAGCCCTGGCGCTATTGGGTTAGATAGTGCGTTTGCCCTGATATCTGTAAGAACATAATTCGCGACGTTGACCCCCGTACCTTTTAATCAATGAGTTTTAGACACCGCCTTTTTAGTCCTACAATCTTGTTTAATATGCGGAAAAGTCCTGACATTATTTTCCTTTTTTGTGGACGGTCTGTATAAATCAAGAAAAAAAAATACAAAAACTAACTTTCTTGGATGAATTTTGTATATATGTAGCCCTTTTCTTGTGTCCAATGTAATATATTTATGTACACACACACACACACACACATATATATATATATATATATATATATATATATATACTCATTAATATATATATATTACATTGGATTTAAGAACAGGTCTTCACAAGCCATACAAAAAGCCCAAAAGTAATTTAAACTACATACACAGCCAAAGCAACCACCCACCATCCATAATCAAGGATAGATAAAATAGAGAAAATGTATCTCGGACAACTCCTCCAATGCCAAGATTTTTGGCGAAGCAGCAAAGATTTACACCAAAGCACTAAAAGAAAACAGTCACAAGAAGACACTCAAATGTGTTGGGAAAAAGCCATCTAAAACAATAAGCACCAAAAACGACTGCAGAACAGATACAATAGAAAATACGGGCGATATACAAACGACGCAGCAAAAGGAAGATCAAGAAAAAGATAAATAACTTGGTTCAATCCTCCATACACCATGAACGTCACTTCAAACATCGGTAAAAACTTGTTCACGCTGCTTAATACATGTTTCCCGAATGACAACGAGCTCCACCAAATCTTCAATAAAAACACTGTGAAATTAAGTTATAGCCGAATGTGCATTATGGAAGAAGTAATAAACAGTCATAACCGGAAAATCCTTTACGCAGTCAAAGATGAGCAGAACATCCAAAAACATTGTAACTGCAGAAACAAAAGTCAGTGCTCTTTGAAAGGAAATTGTTTACAAAATAGCGTAGTTTGCCGAGCCACTGTAGCACAAAATAGCGTAGTTTGCCGAGCCACTGTAGCACAAAATAGCGTAGTTTATTGAGCCACTGTAGCACAAAATAGCGTAGTTTATCGAGCCACTGTAGAACAAAATAGCGTAGTTTGCCGAGCCACTGTAGCACAAAATAGCACAAAAGTTATAGTCAACTACATCGAAATTATGGAAACGATTTTAAAAGTAGGTACAACCAATACGCTTCCAGCTTCAGACTAGAACAGAAGCGATCTGAAACGACCCTTAGCGAACATAATTATATGGAAATTATACCAACCTAAGACAGATTTCACCTTCTCGCGGAAAATTGTTAGCAAAGCGAGGCCTTACTCAACTACAACACAAAAAATGCAATTTGTGCATAGCTGAAAATCTCTTCATTCTTGAGCAAAAACCAAGCCTGAAGAAAAGAAATGAGATGTTCTCACAATGTCGACACTGCGAGAAACATATTCTCAAAAATGGGGAACGATAGTATCAGAGCCTGCTAGTCGCCTGAAGAGATGTCAATCATCGAAACACAAGTGCAGCGAATCACAGTAAGTGGTCTAGAGTTTTCTTAATTTATTCGAGCTCTTTTCAATCTTAAAGTTGAGCATTGTTCTAATTGTGTACTTCCTAAATAAGATTGTATATATATAATGAAAGAAATCTATTAGTAGGGCCAAGTACTTCCCCACTCGCGCTTCACATTAAACTTCAACAAAAGGCCTTTAATCTAATTCGCTTTTAACATTAAACTTCAACAAAAGGCCTTTAATCTAATTCGCTTTTAACATTAAACTTCAACAAAAGGCCTTTAATCTAATTCTTTTTCAACATTTCATTTTCCTCGGAAATTTTTTATAAGGACCAACATCGACAAGTTCAACCTAATAAGTTTACTTTCTTCTTTTTTTTCGACAAGATCTACAATTTAGATCTAGACCTAACCTTGATTACTTTTTACGGCTCTTCACATGTTGTCATGGCGAAGCGTCCAAGTACCAGACCGTGAGGTGAGAAGGAGTCAGAAGAAGAATATTGGATAAAGTTAACAGACAAGTTCTGTCAATAGGAAAAATTGGTTAATTCTGCGCTATCATAGTCTATTAAAATATCATTTTGAAGGACTATTTGAATGTTATGAAGTCCTTCATAAAATTGTCCTGAGGTGCAATGCCTTGTGAAACTTTATAGTTAACCCCTTTTTTCCTTTTTTTGTGTGTAGACCTATATAGACTGAATGTTTACAAGAATTTATGAAAAACTCTGGTTTTACGAAATGAGCAAAACAGTCTTATTGCAGGCGATGGCGACCATATCTATATATAAACCTCAGCTCTCTTTCCAAATCACGTATATTAGGTTTTAACCCAGCGGACCAAAACAAGAAATCCAAAACATCGTGGGCGTGGAGATGGAGACTTAGCTGGAGGGCCTGGACAAAAATATCTAATAAGCTAAACTTAGGTAAATTTTCTATAATTCGAGGAAACGTTATGATTGTCAAGTCTTTTCTATACATGAGCGTAAAAAGTGAAAGAGGGGGGGGGGGGGGGGGGGGGGAGAGAGAGAGAGAGAGAGAGAGTGAGTGAGTGAGAGAGAGAGAGAGAGAGAGAGTGAGTGAGTCACTAAGCTGCCTTACAGGCCGAAAAATCTAGATGGAGGTTTCTCTCATAAACATCCGAAATACCATTACACAGAGATAAGACATTTACTTTGCGGTGCAAATAGTCACAAAAAATGTCACAAGCATAAGCCCACCTATTACAGGGTCAATGGGGCCTAAGGCATAGATCAAACAGGAGCTAACCTACCGAATGTGACGAGAAAGTCTCTTGGGAGCTTAAGGGCTTTAGCATAAGACGTTTCTTCTTCTTCTTCTTCTTCTTCTTCTTCTTCTTCTTCTTCTTCTTCTTCTTCTTCTTCTTCTTCTTCTTCTTCTTCTTCTTCTTCTTCTTCTTCTTCTTCTTCTTCTTCTTCTAACTCTTTAATATCAGGAAACGTGTAAAAAAACAAGAACAGAGAACTGCAACGGTTAACGGTTGAATTAAAAGAAATCAGACATTCGGAAAAAGTGATGTGATTTTCTCAGCTCGGAAAAGCATTATTTCCATAGGAAGAGAGAGCGAAAAGGAAAAAGGGAGAGAGAGAATAAAAAGAGAGAGAGAGAGAGAGAGAGAGAGAGAGAGAGAGAGAGAGAAGGATAAGCAAAGAGGTATTGTATCAGAGGATTAAGAGAAAGAGAAATAGAGAAGAATCATAGACGTATTTGAAGAGCGATGTCTCTTAAGGCTTAAATATTCGTTTGTTGTTGTGTTAATTTGTTGCATTCTAGAAATTGAACAAAACATTTTTCAAACAAAGAAACAGAGAACCATTAAAAAAAGGAAATTTTGGCAGAATGTTTTTGAATCGGAATGTGTGTTGATATTTTTTTTTTTAAATATCTTTTTATGAGGTAAAAGTTCCCTAAGTTTTTCTCAATATCTGTCTTGGAAACAATTTTATTCTAGAACAGATCCCTGTGGCATTTTTAGAAAAAAAAATCAAGCAAATTAATTTAGGGAAATCAGCTAATTTTTTTATACTCCAAATCTATTTTAAGAACCTTATAAACGCTTATTAGAAGCTAACTATGAATAGGAAAACTGCCTTGAGATATGGTGGACTGTTTTTGACCACTACTTTTATGAAATTAAATTTTTGAAACAATTTTACAGTTGATTTGCCATGCCTCGTAGCAACAAAGCACAAATTTATACAATACCTAAATCTAATTTGCAATGGAAGTTAGCGGTGATTTTGACTAAAAGAAGTAAGAACATTTTTAAAGAATAATGGACCTTGACAAAAAGGATTGTTGGATTGGAAATTTTTTTTATTCAGTGCGATATTACTTAATGTTTCATTAAATGTTTGTATGTTTGAATTTTCTCCTCAGTTGCTATTATTTTTACGTTGTAATTCTTACCCATTTTCACACTAGAAAGTTGTATGTAAGTGCTTTGGACTTCCTATCGGTATTAATAATTGTATCTTACCTGGACTAGATCTTGCTGGAAAACCTTTTGTAACATAAATATGTGATATCGGCTAATTAAGCACTTCCCTAGTCTATTTCAAGCGCTAATTTCAGACTACA
The DNA here is from genome assembly GCA_033675545.1 of Elysia crispata. Taxonomy (NCBI): domain Eukaryota; kingdom Metazoa; phylum Mollusca; class Gastropoda; family Plakobranchidae; genus Elysia; species Elysia crispata. The sequence goes on along the minus strand of JAWDGP010007407.1, from coordinate 7,494 downwards.
ACTTCCCGCAAAATGTGCATAAAGATGGAATTTACAGTAGCATATTTATTTAAAACAACTTTTTAATGAATGTTTAACAGTATATATAAATACAAAGTTGTTTTCTTTTTCTTTTTCTTACTGTTTTTATTTTTCCTTAAAGGATGATTCTGTACTAACATTTATATCCTGCCTTTTATTCTACTAAGAATGAAACAAAAACCAAACAAGCCATAGTAGATAAATGAAACTTTCTTATTCTTCAAAATAACATCATCTAGACTCTCATCTAAAAAAAAAACAATTTATGTGTTCCAAATTTTTAGAACTATCTTTTTTAAATCGAGTTTGACGATTAATTTAAATCACAAGGAAGATGAGATTATTGACGGATTTTGCTAAACACATTAAAAAAAAAAGAAGAATAGCAGACACAGATTCTATGACATAATTTACTTGAATTATTGTTTTGCCAAAACAAAATGTTCCTCGAATTTAACAGGAAATAATTATGGTAAAAAGAGATGAATGCATTTCACTCCAGTGCTTATCATGTAGCTGCCTCTTTGTTCCACATCAACTCTCTGTTTTATTTTTTTTTTTATTACATCTCCTCTGTTTCCCGTCCATGGCTTCCTCTCTTGATTTTTTTTTTTTTTTTTTTTTTGTCCTTTCTTGCTTGTTTTGTCTAGCTCTCTGTCTCTGTCTTCCCATATCTGCCTCTCTCTCTCTCTCTCTCTCTCTCTCTCTCTCTCTCTCTCTCTCTCTCTCTCTCTCTCTCTCTCTCTCTCTCTCTCTCTCTCTCTCTATCTCTCTCTTTTCCCCCTCCGCCGTCTCTCTATTCCTTTCTAAAATGATGGGACAATCCCATCTTATGACTATTTTTTTGAGTCTCCATTATAACAATAGTGCTTTTTCCTCCAATCACATCGTTTTGTCCAGACTGACTGCTTGAACGTGCTTCTTTCTTCTATTTTACTATTATTTCCTAGAACTCTTTGATATAAAGAATAAAAACACACACATCAGAAGATAACAATTATATACTTCTAATTTACTTTAATCTCTCGAAAGGTATTTTGTAAGATTTAGGAACAAGAGATTGAACCTCCTAGCGCTAACCTCTTGCAACTATATAGCCATGCCATGTCGGTGTCTTCAGAAATCAGAGATCGAAAAACCTAGGCTCAGCAATACAGTTATCACTTGAAGAATCCACTCTAGGCACTCTGTGTTAACAGTAGCCTCTAGCTTCAATTCATTTTTTTATTTATTTTTTTTTTGTAAAAACTTTTAATTCAGCGCTAAGAATTAAAACTTCATAGAAAGATAATAAGCTAGGATTTAAAAAAAATTTTTTTTTTCGTAAACCTTAACTTAACAAAACCATCACTTGTTTATGTAGATTTGTTGGTTTTCTGATTATCATATTTGACTTCTTTCCCACACAAATTTCGTGACAGCGGTAATTTTCTTCTTCTAACTTCATTACATCGCTAACATTGCAACATACTCATCTACCCTCCAAACGTCCTCTCTTCATTCAAAACAAATAGCACATCTTCATTAGCGAGTCGGTAATGATAGAAAATGTTCCGAACTCTGATTAGCATGCCATCACCATCGGAGAACAGAAATATGGTGTAAAATCACTGGGTTTCCACAGCTGCTAACGAAGGACGAGAAACCCGGGCCTGCCATATGTACAGGTCACTAAACGAATTTACCAAGACTGACAACAAATTAATAAAGGCTAGCGACATTTAGCAGTTAACATTCACCACTTCTTTTGTTTTCCAATAAATGGCCCCTGAGAAAGCGCTTATGAGGGAAAGAAAAATAGATGTTTTGTCACTTACAATTAAGTAGAAATTAATAGTTACGAACAAATTATGATTGTCTGTTGCCATGGTAACGTTGATAACTGGACAAACGTCTACAACTTTTATTATTATTATTTTTCCTGCGAAACGACATACAAATATTGTGTACATAAAGCAAAGACACGTCTTTTAAATAGAACGCGACGAGCTGTCAATTTCATTTCAAATATAATAATTTTTGTTTTAATAACCATAGACCGATAAACTATATTCACGGACGAAATATAATTGAAAATGGAACTAAAATTTTTTTTTCGATTCGCTCGCATTATGCAGGTAAATTAGAGGTAGATCCGACTTGTTATGAGTCTCCTAAGTCTTGCTCAGAGTTACAATAGAGGCTCAACCTGTGAAAACTGCACCGATATTTCTCAAAAGAAAAAGTGAAAATAAATGAAAAAAGTAAGAACTACGATAGGAAAAATGTCGGAGAAGGACAATTTTTCAATGAGCCAATCAAGTCATCATCTTCCTTTCTGTTTAAAAGGTTTCCGTGTATTGTAGCTTTTTATTTCATTTATTCGAGACAAATATTTTAGTTGATCCGTGTTGATGCTGTCTTTGAGCTTTAATTATTTACCCAGCTTAACAAGAATTGGAGGGAGATTCTTTACAATAAGCGAATCAAAGGTTCAACCATAGCTCTTGATGACTGGTTGCAACCCTTTGGTGATCTTCCTGGGAACTTCGTCTGTTGATTTTATTGATTCTTAAAACCCACAGTTTGTCTGGTCTTACTACCATATATTTTATTGCCATACAACAGAAAGTTATATGGGAGCTATTGTCACAACATGGGAGATCATCTTTTCTGTAATTTACAAAATCTATTTTTAAGATATTTTGAAATGCGTATTCCAAAACTATTTTAATTCTGTCAAAAAGTACCTTAAGATGGGTTGCATTGCGGTTTTTTATAGCTGCGCATGTATACCGGAGCTAGGAGAAAAATGAGGACAATCTAAGCCGAGAATTTCTAGACCATCTAGTGGCGACAAAAGTTGGCATAAAAATATGAATTATTTCTGTAAACATTGGAGAGGTCATATTTTTTTTAACATAATAGTGTTTTTGGGAAAATTAAAGACTATTTAAAAAAAGAAAAGAAAAAGGTGAATGTGCGAACTACGTACTGTAAGCACGGCTTGGCAAAGATGGCTGGAATGAAACTGAAAGTATACATACAGTTTAGACAGCGGCAGATCTAAAACCGCCTGGAAAAGATGTACATGTTATAGAGTAAGATCTAAGTAAAGAATCTAAAAAGGTTACTTGGATATAGGTTCTAGACCCTAGATATTTACAGGAGCTTGACTCAAATCAAAAGGTTAAGATCTAGATCTAGAGAGATCTAGATTTTACTTTTAAGCTGAGAAAGTCAAAATGGTTTAAGTTTTAGATCTACATTATTTTTTTTAAAATAAGAATTATCTAGATATCTAGATTCTAGGTAAAGATAGATAGATGGAGGTATATATCAAGTAAAAGGATAGATATCAAGAAAATTTAAAAGCCTATTTAATACAGACACGCACCCGATCTCAAAATCCCGTTCGTAGAATGGGGGTTTAGCTTGTTTATTTAATAAAGCAGGATCTCTTAGTGCATTCTTTATATTCAAGATTAGTTTTCCATCATTTTTAGATATTTAGCGCATGCATTAACTACCTAAGAACACAATGTTTCTTCGTGCTAATTCCCACATAGCAGGGGATAGAAATTTCGTCATTATGAGCATGATGCTGGAGACCAGTGAATGGTCGTTATCCACACAGCTGTTTACATCCTTTTAGCTCGCTCCTTGCTCGTTACTTTGCTTATCAGAAACTCCGGGCATCTTAGGAGAAATCTGCCTAATTATATATAGAACAGAGCTCATTATCTTTAGACGAAACATTCACATGTCTGTGTAGAGATTAGCTGTCGCATTGTTAGTGGTCTTTCCCTGTGGTTTTGTTGATAGGTCAGTGTTTTTAGTTGCTGTGAGAGGAAGCTTAAAGCTGTACTTCGATGACCAGGATTGTCTTTCTCTCTCTCTCTCTCTCTCTCTCTCTCTCTCTCTCTCTCTCTCTCTCTCTCTCTCTCTCTCTCTCTCTCTCTCTCTCTCTCTCTCTCTCTCTCGATCTCTCTTCCCCCACCCCTCATACCTTGAACACTTTTCCAATTTTTTTTTTTTTATTTCTCGCTGTTCCCGCCTATCACTCTTCCATCTTTCTCTCTCTCTCTCTCTCTCTCTCTCTCTCTCTCTTTCATATTTCTCTCTCTCTCTCTTCCATCTTTTTTCTGTCTCTCTCTCTCTCTCTCTCTTTGTCAGTCTCTCTTTCTCCCTCCCCCCCCCTCTCTCTCTCTCTCTCTCTCTCTCTCTCTTTCCCAATCACTCTTCCGTATTTTTTCTTTCTCTCTCTTTTCTCCCATCCTTGTCCAGTTCTTTTTCTTTCTCTCTCTTATCCCCTCTCCTTCTTCCGTGTTCTCTCTCTCTCTCACTCCCTCTCTTTATCTTTCTTCCTCACTGTATCTCTATCGATCGCTGTTCTCTTTCCATCTCTCTCTCACTCTCTCTCTAGCTCTCGCTCTCTCGCTCTCACTCTCTCTCGCTCTCTCTTTTGCTCTCTCTCGCTCTCTCTCTCACTCTTTCCCTCCCTTCCTCTCTCTCTCTCTCTCTCTCTCTCTCTCTCTCTCTCTCTCTCTCTCTCTCTCTCTCTCTCTCTCTCTCTCTCTCTCTCTCTCTCTCTGTATTTTTCCAATTACAACTAATGTATAATTTTCTCAGTATTTTATCAAACGAGTATCTGAAAATTTGCAAAAGAAAATAGAAATATTCATTTTAAAGCATTTTAGTGAACCGTTCTTATGAAATGTTCAAATGTGTTACAGTTGCGGGGATCCCATGGCGTTATTTTGTTAAAAACTTAAAGACCCTCAACTCTTGTCAATCTTCGAGGCGCTATAAGGTAGTAGATTTATATAATCATTTAAGAATATGTTTGAAGATAAACAAAGAATTCAATATTAATAACAGCTTTGTATTACGGACTCAGCTTAGAGCAAACTTTACTGCCAGCTCAATATATTTTTTTCTTTCTTTTTTTCTCTTTCAGTTCATTCTTTTCTATTTCTCTTTGCATTAAATCA